>OZ017741.1:73444170-73934170 GCA_963969285.1 Odontomyia ornata | reverse complement strand
GAATCTATCCTGAAAGTTTCATAAAGATTGAATCATAATTAACGAAGTTATAGCGATTTGAATTTTCCTGTATTACTATGGAACAATATGCGCTGCATTTATTACTATGGCAACATATGGCTATGGGACAACATGCGCTTTTTACCGACTCAGACACTACAGTTTTGCTAGGACTTGCATGAAAATTTCAGGAATGAAAGGTATCATATATATCTTTGAGAATCGGTTCAGCTAGTGGTATCAGTAATCGTAAAACAAAATAGTGGCTGTTTTAAATGCGAAGGTTGAATAATTTTGAGTTAGTTTTTCCCAACTTCAACGTTTGAGGTGCATGCTTTGAACACTTGATTCAATCTAATGTTTGACTGAAGATGAGTACCCACAATTAATAACCATAAGTGAAACAAGTCAAGGAGGCGGGAGAGAGCTCCTGGCAAAAGGGCTTTGTAACCATTCTAAGATTCGAAAAAATTGGCCATTAATCGATGATAACAGTACAGGAGAGTGGCCCCAGAAAAAAAAAATTCATCAAAGGTAGCCAATATGAGTATGAAATGAAATTTTTCATGGGAGCTTTTCAAAACAGTTGTTAAACTGTCAGTTTTTGCTTCAGTGGGGGCACAGGGGGGAAATACATGAAAAATGTATTTCCTCCCTCGCGAATGGACATCTGAAATAATTATCAAGGGAGATATTTATGAGTATAACCACAACGAAAACCCCAGAAGTCGAGATTCGTTCAACTTTGTTAATAATATTATGATCTTCGAATTTCATATTTTCTCCAATAAAATTGTCATGTTGACATGTTTCTTGATTTTATTAGATCTGGTGACTGTATTTGGCAAATTGAATACAAAACCCTTCTGACTTGAGCGTAGGTCTGTTTACCCAACTTGTTTCCTTAAAAATTTAAGGTGTCAGTCTTTTTTGAATTGTATCTCTGTTAGTTTAAGCAAAATCTACTTTTAACAGTGTTCATTGTAAAGGATTTTTTAAGTACTACGAAAAATTCTCGGAGCATTATACCCGTCAAATCGGTCGTTGTTCCGATATTTTAAGTTGAATGCATCGATTTGAGCATTCACAAAAACAAAGTCTCTTTTCGTCAAACATATTTCGCTTTTTACTGTACCTGGGATATTAAAAAAAAAAAGAAACCCTTTATTTTTGATGAGCTACAATTACGTTTCTAACACTTTATTCATTAGGCGCATAGTTTTTGAGTTATTCGTAAAAAACCGTTCAAAAAAGTGTCATTTTTCAATGAAAATGGCAAGTTTTCAATCTTGAATAACTCAAACAGTATTGAGTTTTCGAAAAAATTTTATAAAACATACTTTGCTCAAAATCAGGTCTTTTATCGACTCCCGGTGATATTTTGACCAAAGAAATGTCCACCCCCGAGAAGGGGTGGGAACCACCCCCAAGATAAAAGCATACTTCCGCATATTATATTTTTGCGACTCTTGCAAATCAAATAAACGGATTGCGATATTGAGAACGATCGTTCCAATTCTTCAATTTTCAAACGTTAATAATAAGGCTATCAAATCTGCTACTTAGAAAATGTAAATACACTAAATCGAAGATGTATCATATTCGCGAAACATAAACATAACATAGGAATGAAATTTGCATACTCATATAAATTAAATACGAATAAATTAATGATATAAAAAGGGCATTGTGCATTGTAACTTTCGTAATCAGTTCACTCAGTTAGTCAAATTAACGCCAAATAAATCAGTTGATTATTAACTTTGTGGGTATCATTTAGTTCGTTTTAAGGTAGTATAATTAAACTGTTTAAAGCTGTAAAACTAAAATATTGTTATACTGTGAAGTGTGTGGGAAATTACTGTGAAAAAATAAAGAATTTTATAAAGCTATAAATAGTTGTGTGTGATTTGAAGAGCTCATAATAAAACAAATCTCTCGTATATTCTTTCAAAGTATCATTTCCGAAATTCAAAACGTGTTCTCTTCATTTTCTAGTGTTAAGAAAAGAACGATTGCCAGAACTTATGCAGCTAGTAATCTAAATTTCGGTGCGGTTCTATCTTCATGTTCTAGATTTTCCATATCAGTTTCTGTGTTAGACCGTTACTGTTAATATGATTCAAAGTTTACTAAATTTTCGCATTTTAAATTTTGCCTGGGTGTCAAATTATCCTTGCAGATATTACCAAAGCTTAAGCATGAAAGTTCTTACAAACATAAGGTGATATGTTTATTTAATTTTAAACATTTGTTATCGGTCTATTTCAATTTAAAAAAGAAAGACTTTAATGGAGCCCGAGGATAATGTACACGTATATATTTTCTGAAAGCTTTATATTTCAGCATCAGCAAATATTAAATCATTTGTTTACATTCTGTCCAAAACACACTAGCCTCTATCAACACGACAATGCTAAAACTATTTAATCACCAAATTGTTTATGAAAACATTTGGCGCCAATCATTATTTCGTCTGTGAGTCCCTCACTAAAACTTTAGTGTTTCACGCTGTCGTTCGAATTACTTTTTCACCAAACACAATTTCAACGTCTTTCTTTTTCGAAAGATATTTGAACAAACTCTAGTTTGGTCACGGTTTGGTGATGGCTCAAACCAACCCAAAAATATATGTAAATGTTCTAGAGCAAGTGAAGCAACGTCCGCATAAACCGCGGCCATATACCACATGATCCACCTTTGATGTTCGACATGACATTGTAATGTACTTAGATTGTAGATGATATGAAAAGAGGGAACGACATCCAACTACGACCACTGAAGACGATAAAATATTAAGGAAAAAAAGATGCGAAACCTCATCATCCGGGCAGGTGTTAAGTTGTCGTACCTGACCGGAATAGAAACTGCCCGCTTCGCGTACCGTCATCATTGTTATTGTTGTCCATCGCTGTCCGCACGGGTCTTTTGCAGATACCACATGTAGTGCAGGTAAGCCAAGGAGGCACTCACCTTTGTAGCTGGTTACAGATATAATTACACACCTTCCATCGTACCGACACAACTCTTGCGGTTTTGTTATTATTCCGCCGTGGTGTGGTGGCTCTTGTTGGAACGTCGTCGTTGACTGCTTCCATAATGGACGTGTGTTACCTCAACCGTTGCATACCGCAAGCAAATATTGAAAAGGTTTTTTATTCCTCCTCGTAGAATGCTAGCAATTCTGGATGGAAAAATGCAAAAGAGGTTCAAGTGGGTGGAAGATGTTCGTCAGTGCTGAAAAGGATAGCGCCTTGGGTTGCGAACCAGCTACCGCGGAGCCATCAAGTGAAACCCAATTTTCTGAGAATCCTTGCTTTGAAAGGAAATTAATGAGAATATCAAGAGGAACTAATTTGGTCAGAAAGGATCTAATTTGACTTCCCTTTATTGTACATTGAAAAGCTAACCAAATTAAGGACTTGGGCTGTTTCCACTTTAATTAAGGTAGGAAACAGTTAACAATCGTTGCCAATAAATCCACTTCGAAGTAGAATGCATAAAATGCATTTGTAAGCAAATTGAGCCTGGAAAGTAACTTCTATGCTATATGCCAACATCACGTACAAATCACGATAATCTAATCGATGTTTCAATAGAGTCCTTAACACTACCACAAAACCCTTCAAATGAATGATAGAGGGAATGTCGACCTCGCGACACTTTTTGTCCGCATACCAGCTCGGTCCCTATACAGGTGCGATGTAGCGGAACCGACACGCCAATAGTTGGTGCATAAAAAGATCTCGCAACAGACAGGCGGGAGTGTTAGTGGGTGGATGTGAAAGCAAACCGAAGCCGCCACCATGGCCTGTAGAAAGGACGCCAGGGAAGCGGAAAGGGGAGTATTTAGTCGTGGTACTATTTTTGCCTTCTTTTTTGCGAGCTTATTTGCCATCATTTCGCTAGACTTGGTCTGAATTGAATGAAAGAGGGAAGGGTTGATTAAATTTTATAGGGCTTGCGCATTGACGATGAATGACGGTAACAACGACAGCGACAACGACATCAGCGATGATGATGGCCATCGTAATACCAAAGCAGTGGCAATGATGACGAGTGCATTTCAATATTCTCTCTTGCTGGTTCATGTCAAAGAGAAATGTGGGTCACATGCATACCACAACGTATGTGACAAAGTGATTGCCGTAGATCAGTGATGTAATGGAAATTGGTTTGCAGAAGGCATACGAAGAGGATTGTTTGCTTTTTGATGTAGGTATATGGGACAAGTTAAGGGTATCATATTTGCTAATTTATTAAATGTAGACTTTTCGTAATAAAGGGTGGTTTTGCATTACGGACATTAAAAATTTGTTATTTCATATGAACGCTACACTAAGTTTTTTTAATAAACTGTCAATGTCAACACGTTAGTTAAAGTCAACATTTTCACATGGTAAAGTTGATAAGCCAGCAGCGTTTCGAAACTATTAAAAATTACTATTATCGAAAAATCATCTCCAGCTATGAAGCTCATTTCTGGGTCAATAGCTTTGTTAATAAGCAAAATATGCATTATTGGTCAGCAACAAACCCACATGTGCTTCTTGAGACACCGTTGCATCCGCAAAAATTTACTGTTTGGTGCGGTTTTCATGCCGGAGGTGTCATTAGGCCGTATTTTTTCGTGGATGAAAACGACCGCCATGTTACCGCCAATGGAGAGCGCTATAGTGTTATGTTAGAAGATTATTTGTGGCCAGAACTGGATGAACTTGGCATCAACGATATGTGTTTTCAACAAGACGGTGCCACTAGCCACACAGCACACCCCACTATCGATTTATTGAAATTTATTTATATATTGTTATATCCTTAACGGAAAACCCTATATATGCTTAACCAGCCCACCAAATCAAAGCTCATTTCATATTTAGTTCCAATTTCGACGCAGCAAACATTCCTTTTGAAACATTTATCCTTATTTGCCTCCCAGTTCCTTATATCCTTCCTCCATATTTGAAATTTTTATTAAATCGATCTTTATTATTTCGCTTTTCCCCCTCCTTAATAGTAGTATTTGTAAATTTAAAATAAATATTTATTTTCTTGTTTTATATTTCATTAATTTCTTGTAATGCGGCAATCAAACAATTCTGCCAAACGAATCCCTTTATATCGTCTCTTTAACTTGCCCAGGCTCTATTGATACAAGCATTGTGTTTGCGCTGGGACTCTTTTGTCCCGAACTTCGATTTTATTATTTTAAATTTAATGCATTCAAAAAAATCTTAATAATTGAGCAGGTATGAAACAGACCAACCAACAATTGAACAATGAATAGACCTTTATTTCAAGGTTTTGACAAATTAAAAAATGAATGAAAAATGGGCAAACTGAATTTGGTGAATTGAATTAAAATGATCGATCAATTGATAAATTAATCAAATAAATCGAATTAATTACAAATGGGCTAATTATTACAGTGCTAATTAACCTTAAATAACTATGCAAGTTTATTGAAGCGTTGATGTTGCCGGATCAGGACTTGATGGGCACTCAAGGGTGTCAGGAACTCAACATCCACCCCCCAGTTGAACGGTCGGTTCAACCTTCTCCAAGGTGTACGGTAGGCTGTAGCGTCTAGTTAACGGCACTGGTGGTTGGATATGCAGGTTAGATTGTTGTTTGCAGGAACACCAGCGGAGGTAAATCACCAGTATAGCTAAAACGAGAATGCCCAGGCAGCCAATGGTCTACTGGTGGATGTCGTGGTCGGTCACTTGATCGGTCCATGAAACATCTTGCGCTTTTAGTTGTCGTCGCAGTTCCTCGATTTCAGATGCAGACTCAGTGAAATGAGTGGAGTTGTTGAAAGAGTCTGCAAGGTTCGTCCCATCTGTAGAATAGCCAATTCCCGCCAATACGGTCCCAAATCGTAATTAATGAGCAACTTCTATTCGCTGGAAGATAAGTAGACTCGACCTAATGGTTGAAAATACAGACCCAAATGGGGTCTGGTGGTTGAGCCTTGTGTTGGCAAGGCGTACGCTATGGGAGCTAGCAGACACATCAAGAGGAGCAACACATTTGACTTGCCGGTTCGCATCGATCGCCACCTAGTCCTCGGGATCTCGTCGCCGCTGGTCTGGGATCCTTCCTTCGTCAAGTGGAAGGAACTTGCTTGTGATGGTTCTTCGTTAGACTGTGGGTCGTCGAGTACTGGTAATGGGGCCAGTTTGAGTATTGGCCTTTTCAAAGTTCCGAGGTGGTTTTGACATCAGCGACTCGTACGAAGCCATCAGCGCCTTTGTACGTCTTGATAATTCGCCCCAGCGGCCACTTCGCCGATGAGGTACCTCTACCTCGGTAATGGATCATCATAGGCCCACAGAAATCCACGCCAGAGTTGATGAACGGACGAGCTGGCTGAATACGTGCACTCGGCAGGTTTCCCATGACTCGTGAAAACAGCTTAGGCTTGCCTCGGGTGCACCAGACGTACCATTAAACGATCGATCTCGTGATTTGTTTTCCTCGAACTGGCCAGAACCGCTGTCTAGTGGTAGCGAGCAGTGTTTGTGCACCTAGATGGTAGTATTCGCGATGGATATCTATCATCAACAGCCTGGTAAACGGATGTTTGAACGGTAGTAAAATGAGATATCTGGCGTTGAACGTGATCTTGGCTGCCTCCAGCTTCCCACCGACACGGATTATGCCCTCTGGATCCAGGAATGGCACCAGTCTCACCAACAGACTGTGCTTGGAGACTTGCCTCCCCGACCTGATGTCTAAACGTTCGCAGTTCAAAGTTTGTGATTGTACATACCTCACGATAATCTTCAGGGCTTAGGATAATTCACTATTCGTAGGGGCTTGATTTGTCAGTTGAGATTGCTTGACTGCCAGCTTGAGACCACAGATAAACCGCATAATGTCGGCCACTTCACGCTGCAACCTATTGAAGGAGTTGCTGTGTTGGATCTGCTGAATAAAGTGTGTTTCAGGAGTCTCTGCCGCTACCATAGTGGTCTTGGTTCGTTTTGTCTTCAAGTCGCAAGGGCCACAACTCCGATACTTGGAAGGCAAAACTCATTCTGCCCTGGATAAACATGGTGGTCCTTGCAACCACATACTACAGCGGCTCAATTTAGCCGGCGCCATCCCACGTGACAGGATGTCAACTGGGTTGTCTTCAGACGCTATGTGTCACCATCGGGTTTGTATGGTCGAGACCCTGTCCGCCACAAAGAGATTGTACAATGGTGCAGTAGAGGTGATCCATGCCAAGACAATCTCGGCATTGGTCCAGAATACCTAACAAACCTCCTGCAGGTTGAGCGCTGTCTCAACTCATCTTGTCAGCTCAGCGCGGAGTTTCGCCGCACACATCTCCAGGCGTGGAACAGTAAGCGTTTTGAGCGGGGCTACTCTTGACTTGGCGCACAGCAACCTGACGACGACTTAACCGCTCCTCAGGGTTGACCGCATGTATACCCCTGTGCCATATACCTTCTTGGAGGCATCACAATATATGTGCAACTGTACTTGCACGGGTTTCTCGCCTGTGTTGATATGAAGAGAAAATTGGGCCTGCTGCAATGATGGCAGACCACTGTGGAAATCGGACCACTGGGTATGGATCCCCACTGGTAATGCTGCATACCAGTCCAGTTCCAATTGCTACATTTCCTGCAGGAATAGCTTGGCTGCTACTTTCACAGGAGCCAGAATGCCCAATGCATCGAACATTCTGGATGTATCAGATGCCATCGTCCTCTTGGAAAACTTCGCATCGGTTGGATTCAGGTTAATTTGGATCTGGAACGCGTCAGCCTTCGGACGCCAGATGGCTCCTAAAGTCTTAATATAGTCCTCGTGTAAACTACTGAAGTCCAAGTGGAACTGTTGGTCCTCAAGTTTAATCTGCTTCAACAATAAAGGATGGTTGGCACACCATTTGCGCAAATGCATACTTGTGCTCGAGAGTATGGTGCATAGCTCCACCTGTTTGCAAATCACCTCCTCTAAGCTGTGTGCTCCGGTCATAGCGTCGCCGATATAGCAATCCTTCTCCAACGCGCTGCTGCCAAGGAGACCTTTCTGCTGGTTCTCTTGTGCTAGAACTTGCAGACGTTTTGTAGCTAGATACGGGGCACACGTCACGCTTTCGACTGATAGTATCGCACTGGTTGCGTTGAACTATTTCTTCAAATTAAGCCATGGTACCGATGGCCTTCAGGATGGAGCATTATCTGTTGAAACATCTTCTCGATGTCGGCGGTGAATACAAAACAAGGCATTCTGAAACGCAGGAGTAACGAAAAAAGGTCATCTTGGGCAGTATGCCTTGTATGAAGGATATCATTCAGTGAAACGTTTGTAGTCACCTTACTGGACGCATCGAAAACCGTTCGCAGCTAGGTTGCACTGGTGTCTGGCTTTAGGATACAATGATGTGGAAGGAAGTAGCGTAATTCCTCTCGCTGCTGCGACGTCATCTCCTCCATATGCCCAAGCCGAATATACTCCTCTATGAAGGGCTCGTATGGAAGTCTTAGATCAGGGTTCCTCTCCAGTCGACGCTCTAATGCAACGAATCTGCGAGCGGCCACCGCTTGGGAATCACCTAACGTCTCAGTATCCTTGCTGAATGAGAGTTTAGCCAAGAAACGGCCGTCGGGACGTCTTGTCATTGCCTGATAGAAATGTGCTTCGCAAGCCTTTTGAGTTAACCTAAGCTTGTGCTGCGGATCCTGTACTTCCTCGACCTCCGAAAATCGCTTGATGAGCTGATTAAGCTGGTTATCTCCTGCCAGAATGCCGCATGTCACGGGAGACACTTAAGGTGTGATCACTCTTCCGGCTACAATCCACCCTAGGAGCGTATTCTGCAGCACTGGGAGCTGTGGGCCCAACTTTATTTGTCCAATGGCTAGGACCTCGTAAAAGTGTTCGGCACTCAGTGACATCTCGATGCGATTCGTTAGGTGGAAGTCTGGATCTGCCAGCCTTATATATTTAGGAATGTGCCATCTCGTTATGTTCAAGTTCTGAGACGGTTATGGCGATATAATTTTGTCCATGACGTAGGCTTCCAACTGCACGGCATATCCCGTTAATTTGGATCTTAGGGCAAGGTTCACCTTGTGGTATGCCTTCTCAGTACTACTCCCTACCCTTTCAATAAGGGTAAAATGTGGTGTTGATGATAAACCCAATTTTTTAGGAGTTCCCTGTGTTACAGATGCGGTGAAATGGGACATAAAAGAAAAGAGTGTACGAAGGGGGCACACTGTATTCTTTGCAAGGATGCTGATCCAAAACCTGATTTTGGACACGTCTTGGGATCAGGAAAATGCCGGGTGTTCCAGGAAGCCCTAGCCAAGGCAAAATCAGAGCTTTGATGATCCGCATCCTGCAGCCAAACCTACACCGCAGTTCAACCGCCCAAAATCTGCTTGAGCAGTTTGCGAAGGACATGAAAGCCGATTTCTTGCTGCTGAGTGAGCAACACCATAATAAAAGTCCTGCATTATATTCTGATGAAACCAGTACTGCCACTATCTGGGTACAGAACAGTGACTTTCAAGCGGAGAGTTGTGGACGAGGGGATGGTTTCGTGTGGGTTCGAAGCTCAGGGATCACCTTCTTTAGTGTGTACCTAACGCCTAACGAGTCGATATCATCTTTCCAAGCCACGCTTAATGCTTTGGAGGGCGCTGTCTCGAACACAGAGGGCAAAGTGCTTGTTGGGGGCGACTTCAATGCTAAAGCAATCGAATGGGGCATGCCTCAGACGGATCCGCGGGGAAAACAGAGTTATGGGGTGATGCTCTCAGTAAGGAGGTATACCGAAAACGTTTGGCACAGGTACAGAGAAGAGGACCACTGAGAATTGCATCTTTGTATCCAACAGTCTCCGACTCGGCGTTGAGAGTGATTGCAGGCATGATACCTGTCGCCCTCCTTGCTAGAGAGCGCCGCGCTATTTACCTGCGCCGAAACGAGGATGCGAGGGAGATAGTTGTCCGCGAGGAGACACAGCCCTCGCTCAACGATTGGCAGCAGTCTTGGGTGAATTGTACGAAGGGAAGGTGGACTGCACGCTTCATCCCGGATGTGAGACCGTGGCTAAATCGAAGGCATGGTGAGACTGACTTCTATCTGACACAGCTTTTGAGCGGGCACGGGTGTTTTCAGTCTTACCTGCACAAGATCGGTAAGTCACGGTCTCCCGATTGTTGGTTTTGCCCAGGAGAGGAGGGAAATGCCTGTCACACATTTTTTGAATGTACAAAACGGTTCAGGCTGCGAAGGGAACTCTACAGGGAGACGGAAGAGCTCAACCCGTATAATATAGTTGCGGTGATGCTCGAATCGGTTGACAAATGGAATCAGGTGGCACATTATGCTCGGGCAGTCCTAAAATATAAAAGGGACTCACAGCAACCGGCACTGGGAGCTGTGGGCCCAACTTTATTTGTCCAATGGCTAGGACCTCGTAAAAGTGTTCGGCACTCAGTGACATCTCGATGCGATTCGTTAGGTGGAAGTCTGGATCTGCCAGCCTTATTTATTTAGGAATGTGCCATCCTGTTATGTTCAAGTTCTGAGACGGTTATGGCGATATAATTTTGTCCATGACGTAGGCTTCCAAGTGCGCGGCATATCCTGTTAATTTGGATCTTAGGGCAAGGTTCACCTTGTGGTATGCCTTCTCAGTACTACTCCCTACCCTTTCAATAAGGGTAAAATGTGGTGTTAATGATAAACCCAATTTTTTTATGATTCTTTTGGTGACTAGGTTTATTTGTGAGCCCGGATCCAGCACAGCTCGACAACGCATCGTCTTCCCGTTGCTGGTGATCAACCTGATAACGGCTGTACCCAGAAGTACATGTCCTTGGGCTCGGGGCTCCATCAGAGTCGTTGAAGTGAGAGGCGGCGGTTCTGCATTTGTTTGCGGCTTCGAGTTTTGATTCGGCGTTGTCGTGCTCGAAAAAATCGTCTTGGTCTGTTTGGGCTTGTTGTCTCCAGGCAGATGAAGCAGGGAGTTGTGATTCTTGAAACACTGCTTGCAACTTCTGGCCGCGCAGCTGGAAGCCTGATGTCCTTGGTCTCTTTGCAGCAGTGATCCTGAGAAAATCCAGGCAGTAGTAAAGCGGGTGATCTTGCTTACACATTAAACACCGAGAAGCTGTCTCGGTGGCCATGGTTGACTTAGTGGCTTTCCTAATCTCCGGTTCCTTTGTTTTATGGCAAAGTGTCTCGAAAGCCTGGAAACGCATTTCCATGAAGTCCAACAAATTCTTCAAGAGTGGCACCTCACGCGGGTTGGAAAACGATTGTTCGTATGATGTGTGAGCCACTGGATCCAGTTTTTGGATTAACGCATGTAGTAGCAACGATCCTAGTCCCTTGTGGACACTTGCAGGTTCTCCAGGCCTCTAAGACATTCTTGTGTGGTGTCATGTACAGCCTTTCTTGGTGCCACTGATGGCCTTTCATTAGCATGAGATGGCTGACTCATCAATTTGTTGATGAGCGTCGCTACCAATACCCACCAGTTGTCGTAGCTTTTCTTCAAAGTTGTCCAAGCCACCTCGTAGTTGCCATCCGACAATGTGAAATTTCGAATCAAAACCTCTGCTTCTCCAGTGAGACCGGCCCTGAGGTACCATAGCTTTTGGCAGGCTATACACCATTTCCATTAACAAGTCGTGGAATTGTTGCCAATGTAAATAGTTCCCATCGAAGTTGGGGAGTTTTACTTTCGGCAGCGGCATGGTAAGAGTCACAGGCAGAGTCTTTGAGGCAGGTGTGGTGCTGAGATCATCCATTTTCAATTCCAGACATATGACGCAATCTTGAGCAAACTCTTCCGAACGGATGTGCTGTTGCATGTTTAAACCATACGCTTCAGGATCGTCATGGAGCTCGATGATCTGCAGGTGATATTCATCCAGCTGTTGCGAACCTCGTTGGAAGGTCATGAGTTTACTCCTGCACCAGGTCCAAGTGACCTTCTTCTGGTCCAAATGGTCGATGATACTCCTCAACGAGTCTGCCATGACATTGTAGCGACGCAGCATCCTGACCACACTGGCATCTCTTGGTGCTGAGGCTCCTGCAGTGTAGTCTTTGTCCATACTATCCTGAATTTCTAGCCCTTATGTTGACTGTTCCCTGGTTGGCGTGTCCACGTATGTTTTGACATGCATTTGATTGCGGAACTGCTGCTGGTAGTTGCCTTTGGTAGTGTCGTATATATGTTGGGTAAAATACTCGTGCGACGGAGCGACCTCTATTAGGGATCGGATGTGAGAATCGCCTAGTTCTAAGTCCTCCAGCTGCCGCAGTCGCTCCGCATAGTACCCGGCTTCCGGCTCCCTTGAGGGCGAATCCTTCTTTAAGTTTGAAATGACGCCTTTGACGATTCGAGCCAAACCTTTTAGGTCCTCGATCCGGCGATCCACATTCGCCATCGCAAAGAAAGTCGACAAGAGGCCGGAAACAGAAAGCGCGGATACACCACGATACTACACAAAACGCCACACAGCACTTCACGACCTGTTCACCAGGGAAAAACAATTATTTTGTTATGTACGGCAAAATAAATACCAACTGCATCTCGTCGGGGTTTCCAAATATTTGCGCTGGGACTCTTCTGTCCCGCACTATGATTTCATTATTTTAAATTTAATGCATTCAACAAAATCTCAAAAATTCAGCAGCTATGATACAGATCAACCAACAATTGTACAATGAATAAACTTTTATTTCAAAGTTTTGACAAATTAAAAATGAATGCAAAATGAGTTACTCGATTGATTAAAACTGAAAATGTGATATTCGAAGCTTAAATTATTTTCGCTTTGTGGCAAATTGAGTTTGAATTTGGTGAATTGAATTAAAATGATCGATCAATTGATAAATCAATCAAATAAAAAGAATTAATTACGAATGGGCTAATTATAACAGTGCTAATTAACCTTAAATAACTATGTAAGTTGATTGAAGCGTTGATGTTGCCAGATGAGACCGTGATGGGCGCTCAAGGGTGTCAGGAACTCAACACATTGCATTTTAATTTACCCATCGGAACTTTGATTATACGGCATTTTATGTGCAGAGGAATGCCAGCAACTTGTCTTGTCACTCCCAATAGCGGCAAAGTGTAGGCGATAGTGTTCTCGTCTGGCCATTCAGGGTTGGTTCTTGATCGTGAATTCGTTTTCAGTCGATCGCATAAACTTTTAAATATTTGTCCAATGGGCAGTTTTTTGAGTACTAGTAGCATATAATGATGCATACAAGCGTATGATTGTGCTCTTTGGTATCATAATCTGGAGCCTGTCTGCTTGCAAATAATCCTTGAAAAACTCGCATTTTGCAATAATTAGAATGTCAACTATCTCGGGTGCAGAAAAAAAAAACGGCTTCTCATATGTTGAAGCCCCGAAATTTATGCCCTTCAAAAGCTGGAATAGTTGGGTTAGCATGGACAAAGTTTGGTGTTGGTCTATCAAAATTCAATTGGGATATAGATATTGAAGTGTTATAAGAATCTGGATTGGATGGTGAAATTTAGAAATTATTTGATGAAAGCTTGCTCATTAAGCTCGAATATAAATACTCGAGCTTAATGAGCCGTCATTACTCGTTCTTACAATAAAAAGGTGTTAAAGGTTGTGTGCACTCCATTCATACTGATCTTGACTGGGTTAAGTATTAAAAACATCAAGAGTGTGTTGAAAGTCACCACAAATAAATACGACTAAGATTTCTTCAATTAATTGCACCTCTCGACACACCTGTGCAACAGATCGCCCCATAATAGAAAAACGTTCTCTAGAGCATGAAAAGTGATGTTTGAGGCGTGTTTAAGATCTTCAAACAACGTTAAGTTTATGCAAGTAATAAAATTTTAAATATACAGGTTGAACGCGTTGTCTGATTAAACGTTGATAATAGTTCAGAGAGCAAAAGTAGCAAAAGAAAGTTGTATATCTCTCGTTTTGCGTCAATTGGATAGCCAGGGATCATTTTTGTTGTAAGCTGCATCCGTTTGTAGCTAGATTAAACTAAATTTATCATAATATATGCTATCAACGGTTGACTTAATTTATTATTGATTATTATTGAAGAGCTGAAGCTAAGAGGTGAAACAAGTCGAGTAAGTAGGAAAGTGTTCCTACCAGAAGGTTTTTGTAGACATCCTAGGGATATAAACAAGTTTTCTGATGGTATGAAAAAGAAATCATTCAAATTAATCTAAAAGATGCAGAGTTTCTTTCATAAGCAAAGGGTTTTCCAATACGAGGTGTTATTTTGAATAGCCCACTATTTCGGCAGATGTCACTTTTGAAGCTGTCATTTTTTGACATTCGACAAGTAAAAACTACACCATTAATTAAAATGGAACCATACACCCTTCAACAACGCAATGAAATTATTAAAATCCACTATAAAAATGGTGAACATTTGGCAGAGACGGTTCGTAAAACTCGAACATTTTCGGGTCGACGTGAAGCACCTTGTCGGACCGCGATACAGAAATTTGTGGAAAAATTCGAGCTGTTGGGACAACTGAGTAATGTGAAGAATAAACCCGTGCACGCCACGCAAGAACAGCTGAGAATATTGCTGCTGTAGCCGAAAGTGTTGAAGAAAATCCAGGTTTGTCCATTCCGCGTCGTTCTTTGGAATTAGGCATTACACAAACGTCATTACACCATATTTTGCACAAAGATTTGGGTTTTAAGGCTTATAATGTTCAGTCAACACAAGACTCAAGCCGCTCGATCATAAATAACGTCGTGTCTTTGCTGATGGAGTCCTTGAAATGCATGAAAATGATCCGGAATTCCATCGAAAAATCATCTTGAGTGATGAGGCCCATTTCCACCTCGGTGGCTTCGTCAACAAGCAAAACTGTCGCATCTGGGGCTCGGAAAACCCAAGCGTTATTGTTGGGTCTCTATCTTCAAAGTGTGACTGTTTGGCGCAGTTTATGGTCCGGCGGAGTCATTGGACCTTACTTTTTCGAAAATGAGGCTGGAGCAACAGTTACGGTGAATGAATTGCGCCATCGAGAGATGATTAATGATTTTTATCGCCGGAATCGAATGGTATTGATCTGGATAATATTTACTTTGAACAAGACGGCGCTACGTGCCACACAAGCAACGAAGCCATTGATCTTTTACGGGAAAAGTTTCCGGACCGTGATATCTCTCGAAGGGGTGATCTCAATTGGCCACCGAGATCTTGTGATTTAACACCTTGCGACTTCTTCCTTTGGGGCCACGTGAAAAAGGAGGTCCACGTCAACAGCCCAGCGTCGATTCAAGACTTCAACGATGGAATTCGTGAGGTTATCGTGGACATAGTGCAGCCACTTTGCGATTTGTTTATGGAAAATTGCATGAAAAGCATATGGTCCTGTAAGCGTGGTCGTGGTGGTCATTTGACTGATGTTATTTTTAACTATTAACAACATACCTTCTTCTTTATAATGAAATAAACATTTGATCATTTGTATTAAAAAATGGCATTTTTCTTTTAATATCAAAATAACACCTCTTATTAGAAAACCCTGTATCATGCAGAGATGAACTATGAACTCGAAGAAATGATGAACAGAGATATAAATAAGTATTACGAAGGGACAAAAGAGAGAGGATTAGTAATGAATTTAGAGAAAACAATGTACATAATATTCAGCACTTCACAAAGAAATAACTACGATTTAAATATTAGAAGTGGACGCAGCTTACTAGGTAGCTTAGGTTATTAATTGACGAAAATTTGAAATGGGACAAGCACTTTCAGGCAATAAAGCAAAAATCAAATGGTCTGCTCCTGGCAACGCTAACATTACGAATCTGATTTATAACGCATACATACTATCAAGAATTATATATAATATAACAAATTGGGGACAGTGCACAAAGGGAATGCTTGACGATATTGGAAAATCAATGATATTATTTGGATTCCATTGGATGACACCTACGAAACCAGAATATATTTTGACTCATAAGTTTAATATCTACGAAATATTGAACATGAAAAAGCGAGAAATTATGCACAAAATCATAAGTAAGGACTAAAATCCTGAATACGTTTTAATGAAAAACTTGGTTGCAAAGTACGATTGCAGCCCAGCGATACGAAGAAGAAAGACTACTCCGAGAAGCAGGAGATGTTCTGAAAAGAATTCAAGCTGCATACGACTCCCCAAAAATCAGCAAAGCAGCAAAGACAGGACTTCTTGAACTAGAGGAACTCTTAGATCACATAGGGCACTATTGGAGGAGCTGGTTAAGGGCCAAAGACAAGAAAAAGCTAGAGGTGCTTGGGGCGAAATCTAAAGGCGACATGCAGATAGCTCCACCATTAAACGTCAGTAAAAGAATGGCGTCTAGCCCAATCGAAGGAGATCGGGATAAAAGAAGGAAGAAAGAGGCACTTGACGGGCGTGGAGCACCAGATCAGGGGTTCCAGACATTGCTTACAAAAGTAGAGAAGAAAGCCGCAAAGAAACTCCTTCAAAAAAAGCCAGAAAGTAAAGTTCGTACGGACGCCCAATTACAAGAAGGAAATGATGCAAAACAGGAGAAACAGAAGCCCTGACGAAGACCCCGGCAGCAGGCACTGCTTGTAAAACCCCAAGATGGCCGATCCTACGTGGAGGTACTGCGGGATATCAGGGGAAAGGTAAGGCCCGAAGATACCAATACTACCATTAAAGTAGTACGGCCAACGCGGTCGGGCCACATACTGGTCAAATTCGAAGCATTCTGTGACGCAGTAAAGAAAGTCCTCGGCAAAAATGCAACTATAGCCCCACTCGAGCCGATGCCAACGATCGAAATACGAGACATTGACTGCGTGACGGATCTGGCCGAGGTAGAAGTGGCCATCAAAAAGGAGTTCGCTAGCGTGGGAAGGATCAAAGTGAGACTGACACCAGAAAACAACAGGGGACAACGCATGGCCATAGTTGACTTGACCAAAAAGGACGCTGAACAATTCCTGAACAAGGGCAAAGTACGAATTGGGTGGGTTGTCTGTAGGATACGGCGAAGAGGAACGTCTCTTCAATGTTTCAAATGCCTTGGTTGTGGTCACACCACACAAATATGCAAAGGACCCGATAGGAGTTCCCTGTGTTACCGATGCGGTGAAATGGGACATAAAAGAAAAGAGTGTACGAAGGGGGCACACTGTATTCTTTGCAAGGATGCCGATCCAAAACCTGATTTTGGACACGCCTTGGGATCAGGAAAATGCTGGGTGTTCCAGGAAGCCCTAGCCAAGGCAAAATCAGAGCTTTGATGATCCGCATCCTGCAGCCAAACCTACACCGCAGTTCAACCGCCCAAAATCTGCTTGAGCAGTTTGCGAAGGACATGAAAGCCGATTTCTTGCTGCTGAGTGAGCAACACCATAATAAAAGTCCTGCATTATATTCTGATGAAACCAGTACTGCCACTATCTGGGTACAGAACAGTGACTTTCAAGCGGAGAGTTGTTGACGAGGGGATGGTTTCGTGTGGGTTCGAAGCTCAGGGATCACCTTCTTTAGTGTGTACCTAACGCCTAACGAGTCGATATCATCTTTCCAAGCCACGCTTAATGCTTTGGAGGGCGCTGTCTCGAACACAGAGGGCAAAGTGCTCGTTGGGGGCGACTTCAATGCTAAAGCAATCGAATGGGCATGCCTCAGACGGATCCGCGGGGAAAACAGAGTTATGGGTTGATGCTCTCAGTAAGGAGGTATACCGAAAACGTTTGGCACAGGTACAGAGAAGAGGACCACTGAGAATTGCATCTTTGTATCCAACAGTCTCCGACTCGACGGTGAGAGTGATTGCAGGCATGATACCTGTCGCCCTCCTTGCTAGAGAGCGCCGCGCTATTTACCTGCGCCGAAACGAGGATGCGAGGGAGATAGTTGTCCGCGAGGAGACACAGCGCTCGCTCAACGATTGGCAGCAGTCTTGGGTGAATTGTACGAAGGGAAGGTAGACTGCACGCTTCATCCCGGATGTGAGACCGTGGCTAAATCGAAGGCATGGTGAGACTGACTTCTATCTGACACAGCTTTTGAGCGGGCACGGGTGTTTTCAGTCTTACCTGCACAAGATCGGTAAGTCACGGTCTCCCGATTGTTGGTTTTGCCCAGGAGAGGAGGGAAATGCCTGTCACACATTTTTTGAATGTACAAAACGGTTCAGGCTGCGAAGGGAACTCTACAGGGAGACGGAAGAGCTCAACCCGTATAATATAGTTGCGGTGATGCTCGAATCGGTTGACAAATGGAATCAGGTGGCACATTATGCTCGGGCAGTCCTAAAATATAAAAGGGACTCACAGCAACCGGGGGCGCAGGGGGATCATTCTTCTGGCATTTCCTCTTCCCCTCTCCCCTCCCGCTAGGAAAGGGGCTCCTCAGCTTGAAGGCACCCCACGGCGTACCAAAACGAGACCTGGCCCGAAGTAATGTGTCAAACGGTTCCAGGCTGGGTTCTCTTTAGTGGGTAGTCCAGTCGCGCATGGGAGTCCCACACTCTGTGCATAAATAGCATTCACCTCCCTACCACATAAAAAAAATAAATGAATTACTGAAAAGAATGTTAGCAAGCTTCGATTTTAATAGGGTTTCTAATTTTCTCCCGCTAATTATTCTTTGCATGTAATGACGAATATGATTTTGGATAGGTGCATCTAATTCAAAATAGCAAATATGTAGTCAACGATTTTAACTACTTCCTGAGCCTAACTGTTAATGATTACATACTATGGGGATTTGTCTTGTTATAAAAATTTGAATTCACTATTCTGTTTGATCGGTATGTTTGATGTACATAATTTATAGACATTTTCTACTGATTTTTTTCTACGGCAGAAGGATATTTTCGTTAATTACTTCTCACTTATTAGATCAATCTGTACCAAGTATATCACAAGGGTAGAAGATACGAAAACAAAACAAAAATTATCGAATTTCATTTGATATGTCGCTCAAGCCATATGTTATGATGGCGTTGACTTCAATAGAACTTAAAAGATTATTTAGGATATATGCGATGCAAAGCGATACAAAATAGATTATCTACATAGTTGTAGTCATATATTTTGAAAATTAGGCGGGATAATTATGAAGTTTAAATGGATGTGAATGCTAGTCATGTTATGGAACGCAGACTTCTTATTGAATATGTAATATATTTATATAAGTAGGCGCAAATCATATGCATCTTATATATTGACTAAATATGCTTCAATTGTATTGCCAAGCCATCAAAATAATTGGGGTATTATTTTCCGCTAAACAGACTAGTTTCCACTGTTACATCAGCGAGAATGACCCGGACAGACATATGCTGCGTCTATTTTACAAGCTTCTTCTACACTAATAAATTATTTTGTGTTAGTTAAAAGGTCTGTCACTCGTAAACACTGGGGTGCTCCAGTAATAGGGGCCCTGCGGTCGCGACTTTGCTCGCGAACTCCCTGTTTTGGCCTAGGCCCCCCACTTGACCGCCCAGTGAGTAAGGCGGTTTGCCGAAGCTCGTTAAACGAACACACCTTCCACTAAGAACACGCACTAAATATTACTACTCAGGGTGGACCCTATCTCCTCCAACCAACGCTTCGCCACTCAGATACCACCGAAAAATCAACCACACTGACGTACACCCGCGCGCGATATTTCCCCAAGCCAACTCATTACACTTCCTGGAAAAAAACAAATTCTTTATTTTTAAAGTGAATTTACTAAGAAATAATACCACTTTCCTTGATGTGAAATAAAATTTATCAACAAAATAATAGATGCAATAAAATTTATGAACAAAATAATGAATGAAAAAAGGTTTATTAATGTAACCAAATTTTAACAATTTTTTTGACTAATCTCTGTCGCCTAATTTAGCTATTCAGGGGGCCTCCTGGTAGAACTCCCGTTGTCAACGGCACGGCGAAAAAGATCCTGCGCTGACTTCATGCACTCTTTCCAGGTCGCACTGGTGCAATGGCCAATTGATGGTAGCTATCCTTCTCCCAGTGGTAATTAACGTTGACAACAATTTAGCTTAGTTCTTTTTTTTTATTCCTTTTTTTCCTTCTTTTTTCCTCCTATTTCTTTCAGACTTCCACACGCCTTTTTTAACAAACACTTTTGCCTTCGCCACTACAAACACTTTCTGCCTTCGCCACTACATGTTCCGATCACAAAAGAGAGCTTATCCTTAGTCCCTCGCCCTTTCATTAACTCGTTCTCAGCGGAGCACCGCTAATTCCGGAGTGAACCTTATAGTTTTCCTTTTCTTGCAGAAATTGTAGCCGGGTTCGTGCGATCAGGCAATTCCATCGCAATTTTCACCAGACTTCAACTGGTGTTTCCGAAATCTGGAGTCGCAGATATTTTTATCGGAATTGTCACTGTGACGGACATTTGACGTGTACCAAGTATAGACATAATGTTGTTTGTTTATGTTTGGTGCGATATGAGTGCTGGGAGTCACCAGGATTTTGAGTGGATCATTGAGGATTATCAGATAAGTAGTACTTTTATATTTTATCCCTTGGACAAGACACTTTGTTTGCCTTTTTTTCTTCTCTTCTAGGCATCCAGTTCTCATAGTGAATGTAAGCTTCAACATTCAGCGGCGTTGTTTAATCCATTGTAGTCTTGCGGGTGCTGCGTCTTTTAGGGTTGGATATCATAGGCATCGTAGCAGTCGCCTAAAAACGATAGCTCCGAGTAGCTATCGGAATCTTAACATTCAAAATAGCGACTCTAGCGATCTAAGCGACGACAATTATTACAAAGTGTACATGAAAGTCCTAGCAGTTTAGTAGCCTCGTTATACAATTCAGTACTTGAGTTTTTGATTGCTACTATTACCTGCACTTTTATTATTTTATACTTTTATTCCTCCATTGTTGTTATTGTTATTACTATTGTTGTTGTAGTTATCGTTACTCTGGCTGATGGTGTTGTTAGTGTTGTTGATCATCATGCCATTGTTCCTCATCTGGATGTTCCTTTCGCAGTTCGTTGAAGTCAGATTTTCTACACTTTTCGACTTTTTCCACTTCTCTTCCTCAAGATACTTCCAGAACTTTGCCTTCTTTGCAATTATCGCCGACTTTAAGTTGGGCGCTTTCTTTGATGATGACGATATTATCGTGATCGTTCTCGACGCCATCGCAGCCGGTGACGTCACATTTGAAGGTTTCACGAATTGAATTTGATCCTGCTGCGTTTTGTAGGGTGAGAGGTGATGAAGATGTTGGTGAAAGCCATTGGGGATATGATTTTGAAGTAAATGAGTAAATGGTCGCTATGTTCGTTGAGACTAAAGTGAAATAGTTTAGGAATAGTTCGAGTGGATACTGACACCGTCGTTGTCGATGAGGATGCCCTTTCCATAACGGATATGTGCGGCGCTTAAGCAATGTGGTTACTATTCACTAGAGTGGCAGAGGAGCTTCTGCAAAGATTATTGCTGTAGTTGTTGTTCGTGTAGTTCGGCGGTGCTTTTCTTAGTAAAGTAGGGCTCTGTTTCTTGGCTCGCAGAATGTGTTGTTGATAGTGGATGCTCCGAAGTGGTTAAGGCAACCGAATTCTCCATAAGCGTTATTTGTATTTAGCACGTAAATAGCATTATTTTCGCATTTAAACAGCATGTCGTCCATGTCACTGGCATTTATAAATGGTATCTCACTAAATTTTTGTTGAAGTTGCTGCTGTTGCTGCATTTGATGCAGACCCGATGTCACCTGGAACGCACGATGACGCAAATTTGAGCTACACCACGTTGTTATCCATAAGGACTGGACGTCTTCAACTAATCTCCGACTTCTTAAAGAATGTAACACTACCCCCGCTCTTTATGCAAGTTGACGCTGAAATATGCTTTATAACTTCTTCTTTGCACGATGGTAATCATCGCTATATTTGACCGGCTTATCATCACCACTTCTAGCGACATTGCTCATATTTCACCCGTTGAAGTTTCGACTGGAGTTTCGAATATGCATTTGAGTTTTGAATCCATTAACTCTTCTGGTTAGACTACTCTCCACAATTTATCGAAGTTTGTGACACCCTCAGCAACAACAAGACTTTGTACCATAAATTTGTGTTTATTGTTTTGGGAATCATGTTCACCACTGGTTCTTCCAACACAACCGCGTTGGTTTGGTCCGCCTCCGCCACCGCCTTGAAAGTTACGATCCATGTTGCCAACAAAGTTATTAGGTTTATTCGCATGATCAAAGTTTTCTCCTGTTGTCTGCGATAAATTTCATCACCTTGTTGGTTCCTACGATGATTTCTTCCTCGCGCATGCTTTTGACTCGTTGTTTTCAAATCGACTCTACTGTACCATTAACATTAGAATTTATTATTATTTCTAACTTTACTAGAACTGTGTACAATACATGGTAAAGTTTCCTATCCCAGTTTGGCTCGAGGATGCATCCTTCGTATCACGTTTCCCGGTGGTGGCGGTTTAGCGGTGGTTAAGTTGGCTACCTTCTCAAATTCCCCGTAACAGGTCTTGTAAATTTCAATTGGTAGGGATTCATTGATCGTAACGTACTGTACGAAATGTTTGGTTTTGGCATCCCAGCCAAATTGGTCCGTCTTACTAAAATGACAATGACGTCGACAACCTCCCAAGTCCGCATCAATAACCAACTCACCGATGCCTTTGACACAAATATCGGACCCCCATTGCTATTCAATTTGGCTCTGGAGTACGTCATACGGAAGCTACCTGTCAATATGCGAGGTACATTACTATACAAGTCGAGCCAAGTACTGGCCAGCGGACGACATCAACATTCTGTCAGGGCCACTAACAACTGCCAAAGAACTCTTCCTGAAACTCGACAGCGAAGCAAAACTAGTAGGGCTACAAATCAATGAAAATAAAACAAAACTCATGACGCAGTCGAAGAAAAATACCTCAAATACACAAAATATCACACTTTGCCAATACAGTACCATAAATGTTAGCGAATTTGTGTATTAAGGCGCCAAAATAACGAAAACGGGCAATGAAAGAGACAAAATACGCCGAAGAATTCAGTTCGCAAATAAAATATTTTATTCAGTATTGACGATCTTGAAGACCAGCTGCATACACAGGAAAACAAAGCTCCAAGTATACAAATCTGTGATAATACCTGTGTTATGCTATGGGTGTGAAACATGGACCCTAACCCAAGCATCCGCAAATATATTGAACGCCTTTGAGCGACGGGTCCTGAGCCGGCTAATCGGAGCGAAGCTAGACGGGGACCAATAGCGAATTCGATGCAACCATGAGCTGTATGATATTTTTGACGAACCGGACGTCTCAAGGATTGTAAGACTGCAGAAGCTGCAATGGGCTGGACACATGAAACGTATGGACAAACAACGGATAACCAAAAAGGTATTGGTTGGGAGAACTGAAGGCCGGCGGCCAGTTGGGAAACCGAGGAAACACTGGTCTGACTCGGTCAACGAAGACAGTTCATCGCTGCTCGGATTCCGGAATTGGATGATGCGGTCAACGGGCCGAGACAGTTGGAGGCGCTGTTTGCAGGAAGCGAAGGCCCGAAAGGGTCTGTAGTGCTGAAAAGAAGAAGGGATTCATTGTAGAAACAAAGTAAAATAATTCGCGAATATCTAGTATCCGCTGTTGCATCAGCGAGAACGACCCAGACAGACATATGCTGCGTCAGTTTTCCGAGCCCGCTGTTTCCAAGTTCTACACTAATAAATTATTTTGTATTAGCTAAAAAGTCTTGTAAATTTCAATCGGTAGGGATTCATTTTAGCACAAAAGCAAGATAATGAGAAATTTTGAGAATGCAACATTAAAATTATATTTTCTAAGTTATGAATTTTTGCATGTCTAATCTGTTGCTATTTTAATATTTGGCTTTAGGTACAATATGATTTTACTGAGAGCGAATAATAAAAAAAATGAGTGTAGTTGCGTTTTACTTTCCAAGCTGAAATTCTGGGAAAGAACATATAATTTTGTAAACGTATGATTAATATGTACACTATTTAAAATACAATTTTTAGAATGATTCGAAGCAGCGCAGACGATTATAAAGCATCAATTGTGCTAGCTTCTAGTTGATGTATACAAACGGCATCATTGCATCGATTTCTATTAATTTTTTTTCTAAACAGTCATTCTATAACAAGCACTCGCCATTGTGCCAATCAATGAGCTATATGTATATCATTGAAAGCATTAAATGGAAATGCTTGTTGAGGCAATGGCGATACAGCATGGGAATTAGCAAACATTTGATTTTGCGGTGATGGCATTGTTTGCGGACTTGACACTTTACCGGGTGATACCAGATGGACTGGAATTGCAGCAATCAATCTGGACTTTTTGACTCCTAGTGCTCCTTTTTGTGAAGGTCCCTCTACCAGTTAGCCTAGGCGAACTGCTCGATTACTACAAAAAGTTTGAAAACGTTGAAATCGTCAAACAAATTTAAGAAAAATTAATTTCTAGACTTCAGATCAAATTTTGAGATGCTGAAAAAAAAATCAAAAATTGTTTCGTTCCAACGTTGCGAATTTCTTTCACATAAAAAAACTATTTACCTATTCTCCTCCACATTCTCAACAATTGTTTCAAGTGAACTTACCGTTTGATTTATCACATTCAATCAATTCTCTTAACATCCCATTCACACGATCTACGTGTAAATTTTATAGCGTTCATATCATTCCCACTGCATTCGTTAAAAAGTCAATTCTCCCAAAGTCCTCAACAATCATTTAATATTCCATCAAGGTGCTACGCTTTTATGTCGCACGACAAAGACGACAACGCCAACAACGTCTTAAAGAAAAGAAATCAAGCAAACATTACAATTGTGCGAATGAATGGAATTTTTGCACTTAGTCAAGAGCATTTTTATGTATGTACACATGTAGGTACTGCTCTCAAGTCATTCAGGTGTTTAGCCCATAATGTTTTTTCAAAAGTTGTGCAATATCTTCAACGTTTACCTTTATGTGACCGGCGAATGTGACTCAATCAAATTGTTGTTATTGTCGAATGTAATATGTATATGGTCAAGTGCCGTTTCGATGGAACCGAACTATTGAATGATCTGTTCACAATAATTCACCTTTTAGCATCACAATTCATTCTCGGCCTGCGCAAGTGCTAAAAGAGCACTCAACACTTGAGGAATTCTACGAAAAATGATAATCAAAACCTAATGTCCTCTTGTGGAAGTTCTCCGCCCCACCTGATCCAACTGTCTTTAAGATGGATTGGGATGCTGCAGAATAAGACGCGAAAGAAATCTTTTATGTTACATGAAGCGATATGCATGTTGGATGGATCCTTTTACCTTTTTAGCTGTGAGTGCTTAAAATACAATATATAGAAAAAAAAAATACAATTTCTGTCTTTCTTAAGTAGATCCCCATTGTATTCGCCAGTTGTCTATGAGTCAAAATCGAAGATATTCAATTTATCTCGAGTGGCTTCTTAAATGAACATTTTGCCATGTTGATGTTGAAATAATAATGAGTCAAATTTGTATTGTGCGGTTATACAGTGACAAGGATGTGATGTGTTAAGTAGTTAAAAATTAGACAGACAATTTATTTTGACGGAATATGGATAAGAAAACGCTGACACACAGGCTGAAAGTAGGACCATGACTAAAACTTGAACGTACACAAACTATGAATAGGAATTTGGCAAATGTTAACGGAAATTCTAATAAGCATGCGTTTAAAATATGTACATATATGCAGACACCTGAGAAATATTTAAACAAATTTGGAGACATCTAAACAGAGTGGGCGTGAGATAGGCCATTTGATACTTTGTGTCTAAAATAAAATTGTAAATAAATGTAAGCGTGGACATTTACAAATTGCAACCAATTAATTTTATGTTAACTTTTAACTGTTACGAAGATATCAAAATGATGCATTTGAACTCACATATTTCAATATCTACAGTTGAGTCAAAAATATAATCTCAAATTTCCAACGAATAGTAGACATTTAAGGTGAATTAAGCTGAACTGGCTATAAGGTGTAACAAATAATGATAAATTTAACTTGTGAACCATGTTTACTTATCTGAGTTAAAATATTTGTGACGAATAGGTGAAATTTAATAATGTCGGTAGTTATTTCATTTGAAAAATGTCTCCGATTGGAGTAACATCCGGCTAATTGTACTCGTATCATATTTCAAGCTTTTATTAGAATATTTTGCATATTGGTGCCATTACAGCTAGAAAATATTTAACAAGTTGGGTAGACAGACCTATGCTCATGTCGGAAGGGGTTTGTACTCAACTTACAAAATGCAATCACCAGCAACGAATAAAATCAAGAAACCTGACAAAGAGATTTGCTCATTTAAAAGATCTTATGTGGAAATTTTAAAAAGATCAAATCAAAACTGCAGTATCTGGTTCGATGGAAAGTCGATAAAAAACTAAATAGTGAGTTATTGTTGTTGTAATTGGAGAAATTCCAAAAGGATATCACTTCCGTGAGTATGATACGAATTTCATCAAACTTAAAAAGTATCAGGATCTTGTGTAAGGCTACTTAGATATCGAATTTTGTTGGGTTTAAAGACATCCATACGATTTGCTTGGAGAAAATGTGAAATTCGAAGATCATACTATTATTAACAAAGTTTAACGAATTTTGCCTTGATGTATATGTTTTTGTTGTGCTCATAATTTTTTTCAGAATTTTAAGATCACAGCTATTGGACACCTGTGAGGAGGAAACACATTTTCCATGTATTTCCCCCTGTGCCCCCACTGAAGCAAAAACTGTCTGTTTAAGAACTGTTTTTGTAAAGATCTGATAAAGACCTTTCATTTTCCCCTGTAATGTAAAAATCAATTCATGGTATCAGAAAATTTTTTCGAGCCCTAGAATGGTTACAACGCCGAACCAATTCTCAAAGATATTCATGATACCTATCATTCCTGAAACTTTCATGTAAATCCTAGCAAACCTGTAGTGTTTGAGTCGGTAAAAAGTGCATATTGTTCCATTGTAACTGGTTCATATATTCCACTTATGTATTTATATACTTAAAATTCAATTTAATTTAAAATCAATTATATTAATTAAATATTACACTTATTTATTAATTACATATTCCATTCTAATCAGATTGACTGATTAGCTACATTTCATAAATTACATGATACTAAAAACAAGTCTCCCATAATTACAATCAAAATTTAGCGAAAATAAAAACTAAGTATATCGAAATGACATTTACGTTATTTTTAGCTGTGTTTTTTTTTTGTAGTGTGAATAATAAGTTTTTAACTGCATGCTTTTTGTAGTGTGAATAATAAATATAACACTCCCCCTTCAGCATTAGTGATATAAATTCAAACTGGGTATTGATTTAAATTGGTATTAGAATATTTTTTTTTAATATGTAAAAGTAATTGTGATGTTTAATCACGAAACAAAATACTTTTTACTTTAAATTCAGGTTTAACTCTATCAATGGAAACTGTGAGATTCTTTCCGTCTTTTTCAATTATGAAAATAAAAATTTCATAATTGAAAAAGACGGAAAGAATCTCACTCTTTTTCAATTATGAAAATAAAAATTTCATAATTGAAAAAGACGGAAAGAATCTCACTGTTTCCATTGATAGAGTTAAACCTGAATTTAAAGTTAAAAGTATTTTGTTTCGTGACTAAACATCACAATTACTTTTACATATTAAAAAAAATATTCTAATACCAATTTAAATCAATACCCAGTTTGAATTTATATCACTAATGCTGAAGGGGGAGTGTTACATTTTTTTTTATTACATTAAATGGTCCTTCATAAGGTGAAGATAAAGTATTTCTTTTATTCTCTACTCGTAAAAAACTTTGTTAAAAGTATTCAAAGATTCTGGTAGATAAATTTTATTATTAACTTTTTTGGGATCTTTACTATTAATATTTTCAAAATGGTTTTTCAGTTTAATAATTAAATTATCAACTGATGGATTATCTGCTTTTGAATCGTTAACAAAAAAACTGGCAGGGAGTTTTACATTTTCACCATATACTCGTACCATTTCTGCTGGAGAAGCATTTATTGATTTTTTCCAAGAAGATCTAAGACCTAAAAGAATAATAGGTAGTTCATCAAACCAATTGATATTATCTCTAGATCTAATTGCAGTCTTCAAGGTTCTATGAAATCTCTCAATGATTCTATTAGCTTGTGGATGATAAGCTATTGTATTGTTCCTATGTGATCCAATTAATTTAAATAATTCATTAAATAATTTAGCTTCAAATTGAAATCCTTGATCGGTTGTTATTTCTAAAGGTGAACCAAATCTGGAAAAATATTCTCTCCATAATGTATTAGCAACCGTAGTGGCTGTTATGTCTTTAATTGGATAAAACTCTGGCCTTCTAGAAAAACGATCGATAACTGTTAATTAGTAGGAGTAACCTTGTGACGGTGGCGAAGGACCTACCAAATCTACATGAATGTGTTGAAATCTTTTAGATGGTATAGGGATTTGCGAAACTTCTGATTTTATATCTTTATTAATTTTATTCTTTTGACAGGTTCCACATGATTTTGCCCATAAATTTATATCTGAATTCATCTTGGGCCGAAAATAATCTTTTGTAATTGTTTTACGAGCTGCCCTAATACCAGGATGGGAAAGATTATTGTAATGAATCATGCGACGCCGCTGGTGATCACTATTAGCACACTTTGCTGCTAGGTGGTTTGTCATTTCACGTTGGTTGCGACCAGCGCACATCCCACGTCAATTTTGTCGTGGGATGTCAACAGGATTTTTGACAGCCACATGGGAGTGAAGTGTGGAGGTAGTGGCCGCCACCCATGAGGAAGTCCCGGAGTGTGCCGACAGTTCGGTCAAATTCAACTCAACCAAATGATGGTGAGTATTGGCAACTCGAATGGGTATACCGACGTCATACACTATAATACACTTCCCATTTATTGCCAGAACCCAGTGTACAACTTGAAGGTGAGTGAGAACATTCGTGGGCAAGCTAATCCAGACAGAACACCAAGCGTCGCTTCTAATACGGTATATGCAGCCAAGCGGTGCCAACAAGCACCGGGGATTTCGTGGATTTCAAGCTTGAAAGGAATGCATCAGGTAGTTCAATTTATCCGATTTATTTAACTTATTGGAATGGGACAGCATATTGTTTTAACATTGATGTCTATATGAAAATTCGTTCGGAACATCGGCACATGCAATTCCCTCTGCCGGACACCTGGTAGTTTTGGACTTCCTGCCGAGTTCAATTGCTATGAAACAAGATTACTTATCGAAAAAGGTTTTGCTACCTTTTTGTCTAAAGATTCACTTATTCAGGCACCGACTAAAAAAGCAAAAGAATCTTACAAAAATCTAGCTAGCAAACGAATAGAAGAGCAAATAACTTGTCTTAAAGATGGAAAACTCGCTGATACTTCGAAAAATATTGATCAAGTAATTACTGGCAAGCGAGAAACACCGCTACGGTTTGGTGTCGATGCAAAAGACACAAATATGAGGTCCTAGCTGAAGTATCTGCAAATTTCGAATTCAATAAACAAAGTGCGTTGATCGATATTCCTTACCAACATCCTTTTTCACATGAAGGTTACGTTGTAAAGCTTCCAAACAACAATGAAAATTCATTAAAATATAGCTTGTTTCTCGATTTATGGGAGAAGGGAATGTACGCTACATCAGATGAAGCCTTTGGCGCAGATTTCATAGCTTATCCTGGTGATCCGTTTATATTCCATGCTTCACATATAGTGATTAGTAAACGACCCTACGACGTCATGAAAATGTTGAGTGCGGTGGAAAGGAACCGTCACATCAATGTCCTTATTGTCCGTATAAATCAAAGCAAAGAGGTAATTTAGGGGTACATGTGTGCAAGCATCATGCCAATCTGCCCCAATTGGCTAGCAAGCGTCGATCCAAATATTCACAACCAAGGGATTAATGCATACTCGCTATTCATATAACGTTTTATATTTGACACTCATTCATTTTTTTATGTACCTAATTATCAAATATTTACACATATCCACCGACATATATATAACTTTCATCTTTATTTTTAATCGAACAGAAATGTAATTAATTAAATATAGTAGATTGTAAGTAGATACGATTAGAAAACAAGTTGGGTAAACAGACCTACGCTCATGTCAGAAGGGTTTTGTATTCAATTTACAAAATGCAGTCACCAGATCGAATCAAATCAAGAAACATGTCAAAGACGATTTTATTGGAGAAACTATAAAATTCGAGGATCATACTATTATTAACGAAGTTGAACGAATTTCGACTTCTGAGGTTTTTGTTATTGTTATACTCATAAATATCTCCCTTGATAATTATTTCAGATATCCATTCGCGAGGGAGGAAACACATTTTTCATGTATTTCCCCCCTGTGCCCCCACTGAAGCAAAAACTGACAGTTTAAGAACTATTTTGAAAAGCTCCCATGTAAACTTTCATTTCATACTCATATCGGCTACGTTTGACGAATTTTTATTTTCAGGGGCCACTCTCCTGTACTGTTATCATCGATTAATGGCCAATTTTTTCGAATCCTAGAATGGTTACAAAGCCCTTTTGCTAGGAGCTCTCTCCCGCCCCCTTGCCTTGTTTCGCTTATGGTTATTAATTGTGGGTACTCATCTTCAGTCATTCATTAAATTGAATCAAGCGTTCAAAGCATTCACCTTAACGTTGAAGTTGGGAAAAAAGAACTCAAAATTATTCAATCTTCGCATTTAAAACAGCCACTATTTTGTTTTACGATTACTGATACCACTAGCTGAACCGATTCTTAAAGATATTCATGACACCTATCATTCCTGAAGTTTTCATGCAAATCCTAGCAAAATTGTAGTGTCTGAGTCGGTAAAAAGCGCATGTTGTTCCATATCCATATGTTGCCATAGTAATAAATGCAGCGCATATTGTTCCATAGTAATACAGGAAAATTCAAACCACTGTAACTTCGCTAAATATGATTCAATCTTTATGAAACTTTCAGAATAGATCAATCTTATTAATAACCATCTGCGTACTGAATTTCATTGAATTTAAGGGTACCGTTAAGATTTTATTCAAGAAAACATAAAATCGATAAATCATACTATAACTAACAAAGTTGAGTGAATTGCGACTTCTCACGTATTTGTTGTTATTGTACTCATCAAGACCTACATTCTTGATTTTTTTTTTCAGATTTTTCGGATCACAGGTGTCCAATCGCGAGGGGGGGGGACACAAATTTTTCGTGTATTTCCCCTCCCTGTGCGCCCCTCGAAGCAAACTTTTCCCCTCCCTGTGCGCCCCTCGAAGCAAAAAGTTCTCGTCAAGACCTTTTATTTGATACCCATATCGGCCACCTTCAATGAAATTTTTTTTCGGGGGGTCACTCCCCTATATGGGGAGACCCCCCTTAAATACCTTATAAATTTTTTTTATATTTGAACTTTGAAGAGAACACCACTTTACACCTACATACAAAATTTGATGTTTCTAGCTTAAGTAGTTTCCGAGAAAAACTGCTGTGACACACGGACGGACGGACGGACGGACGGACAGACAGACGGACAGACGGACAGACAGGACGCGATTTAGAAGGGTTTTGTAAAATTATTTTACAAAACCCTAAAAAGGGACCTTTATGCAGTTCTATGTTTTGGAATAGACGTTAATAAGAAAATTGAGGGGTTTTTGTTCCCTGAATACCCAGATGTATATTTCAATTGTAGATGGTAATGTTTGGTGTGAGAGATTACAATTGGAGATAAAACTTGATTGACAACAATGCAACTCCACAACTATTGTACTTCACGTAGAATGCGTTTAATATAAAAGACATTGATCTTCGTATTAACTATATCGAAAGTTAAATTACAAACCATCTAGTTATTTTATTTGTGATTCGTGTTTACTCATTAAAATTAAATGAAATTTGTGCTAAATTGTAAGAAAAGTCGCTATTAACTGATTAAAATAACCAAACAACGCAACGCTTATTTGGTTTTGTATTTGACCAATTTCTTAAAGTAATCGATTTATATATTTTGAATTCCTGTTGATATGTGCGACATACAATTTATTTTAGGTTTTATCTAAAAGTAATGTACATAATTACGCTTAATATATTTTTTCAAAATTCTTTTTTTGAAGCTGCGAAATGAGCCCTCTCCACAATTAATGGCCATACGTCCTATTTGAACTATGAAATGGGCAGTTTTACTTATTTTTGAATAAATTAATATAATCATCCTTAAGAAAAGGGAAAACGGCAAAAAAAAAAAGAATTGTGCTGGATTCAAATGAGACTGGTTATAATATAGAACTGCATTCAACAGTTGAATAGAATTTAGAAAGAAACTAAAATTAAGATTTCATCAACGACAATAGAACCTAAAATAGTAATTTGTCATTTGAACGATTCTGTAATAATTTGAATATGTTATAACATATGAATTTCTATGTCTACAATTAAAATTTACTCCTAAACTTGATCAACCTCAAGGTTGAGGTATAGTCCGCAGTACGATTTTGAATAATGTTTATTCAATGCTCTTCCTTTACTGCCAAATTTGTACATTTCTTAATTTAGTACTTATGTAATGAATGTTTAATTTACATAATCATTACTTCATCGCATATCGCAATATGCATATTCAAAATGTAAGGTAAACCTTTATGGTAAACCATTTTTTTTTGTTGCTTTAATTGTACTTTCCTTCGCACAATGTATTGAGTGTGTGCTATCTAGACTGCATAATTTAATGATTTTTCGTGCTAAAAACAATAAAAATGAAGTTTTGAAGAAGTATTCTAATCATATTTCATATTACACGTATACTTTATACTTCAGTATTAATAACAACCAAAAATATATCTTAATTGGTAGAAGAAACAAAATTTCGACTGCGGACAAATTGAATTGAATTTTGATTTTAATTTGCTTGTTGACATTCCATCAAATATAAATCTCTCATTTTGAAAATAAATATAAGAAAACTACAATTTTAAATGAATAAAACTATGTATTGCTAAACTTAAAAAAAAAAAAATATTGTAATGATTTTTTTATGCCCGTGTAGGACACGGGTGCCGATGGTCTGGCATAAGTGTCAGCGAGCTATAAACAACACCGAGCTCAGCTAACTAACTTCGCTTAACGACCGCGTACGCGTGCTTGACGACTAGCATTTGCGGGATCATATGAGGCGGATTCTTGTCGAGCCACGAAGCTACACTACAAAATACTTATCACGCGTACTCTACTCTACAAGACGAACCGATCAATTTTTATTGTCTTTAGCAAAGTTCTATTAGGTGTCAATTAAGCTACTCTACAGTAATTCAATATTTTTTTGCCTCGTTAAAGCTAGCGGACACGGAGGCTTGAGACAAACGCAAACATTACACAAAAAGCAACCGTTACTTTCACCAAAGAAGGTCGTTGCATTACAAGGGGAATGTCAAACCTAAAGATGTTAAAGTGGCTGAAGTGAACCACTCATCTCTGCGTAAAGGATGGAAACTTGACGGATGCAGTTTATTTTACACTAGTTAAACAACAAACTAAGCAGTTTCGACGGGGTGACCACCTTATCTCTTCAGGAGCAGCCACTCCTGATCACCACGGGGCTGCTCGACTGCTTATGTTTATTACAGGACCGTCTCTTCAATGCCGACCCAGACATGGAGAGACTGAAGGGTTTCGCTCTTCACTAGTAAAGAAACAATTGTTTCCGCAGTGGAGAGATACTTGTTATAATTTAAGGCCCCTCTCCTTGAATACAAGTCCCTGTCTTCAACGAAAGTATGCTAATAAAAACCGCTAACCAATCATAAAAACAAATAGGGTGTCGGTCAGGATTAATTGATGATGCGGATTTTATCACTGCCGGTCATCAGATTAGCTCCCAGCAAAAACTGACGCAACTCCAAGTAGTGTATTTGAAAACCCCGGGCACCATCAGTTTGTTCAAAATTAGAACTGTCCGACTACAAACTTTATAAAAATGTGCAAGCCTTTCTTTTGGTAACATTAAGGGACGAACTACTCTATAACATCATCGGCATGTTCAGGCGGCAGAGCCATCACGAACGAAGAACTCCAGAAGATGCTATAGACCTTATTATACCGAAGACAAGACAAACAACACCAGAAGAAAGTTTATCGGTGACTATCTTTACTTTACGGAACCCTCCAAAGTATGCTAAGTTAATATCAAATGGTGAGGACGACAATAAAAATTGAATCGGTTCATCTGCCGACAGCAAAACTGAAAATGTGAGAACTCGAAGGAGAGTGATGTTGTTTCCCCTTCGTGCCCCACGTGCCCCACCCTGATCACCACGGGGCTGCTCGACTGCTTATGTTTATTACATTATGAAAAGAGTTAAAAATGATACGTCTTAAATTAATAGGAACAAAAGGTCTGAAAGTGCCTAAACTATTTTCACCCCTTAAAATGATATTGTTTGAAATTTTGATTGGAACTATTTCAGCCTTGGAGATGAAATCATCTTTCATTTGCTCACTAGCTAAACATTTTAAATCAATCTCTTTAAGATTAACTGCATCAGTATCGAGGCGTGATAACGCATCAGGAACAATATTTAACTTTCCTTCCATATACTTGATATCCATCGTGAATTGAGAGATATAATCAATATATCTTTCTTGAAGACGGTTTTTATCAGTTTTAGTTGTATATACTTGTTAAAGGTTTATGATCTGTTCAAATATTGAAATGTCGACCTTCTAAAAAGTATCGAAAATGCTTTATTGCTAAATATATAGCTAATAACTCACGATCAAAAGTTGAATATTTTCCTTGAGCAGCATTTAATTTTTTGCTGAAAAAGGCTAAAGGTTGCCACATGCCACTAAAATATTGTTGCAAAACTGCTCCTATACTAGAATTTGAAGCGCCAGTTGCTAACGAAACGGGGGCATTATCTTTAGGATAGTTTAAAATAGTAGCATTAGCTAGACTTTCTTTTGCTTTCTCAAAAGAATTTTGGCAATAATTGGGCCAAGAGATATTTTTATTTGATTTTTTATCATTTTGTAAAAAGGTTAAATGTTCGTAAATCGGTGCCACAATTTTAGCTAAATTGGGTACAAAACCATGATAATAATTTATCATTCCAAGAAATCGTTGAGTAGATTTTATGGAGCTTGGAATGGTGATGGTATCGACTGTAGTGGCGGATGGTTTAATGCCATCTGCTGAAATATCATGTCCTAAAAATGTTAAACTAGGAACACCAAAAATGCATTTAGAAAGTTTGATTTTTAAATCGTATTTTGTTAAACGATTAAAAACTTCCCGGATATGTTCCTTATGTTGTTCTTTAGATTTACTAAAAATAATGATATCGTCAAGATAAACGTAGACAAAATTTAAACCGCTTCTTAAGCCAAAAGGCATGCGAGTAAATTCAAATAAACCGGAAGGGGTAGTAACAGCAGTTTGATGAATATCCTCAGGTGCCACAAGAGATATGTGCGAATAAAATCGATTTTAGAGAAAATTGTACAACCATTTAAATTAGTTGAAAAATCCTGGATGTGAGGGATTGGATATCTGTCTGGTTCAGTTATTGCGTTTACGCGGCGGTAATCGCCACAAGGTCGACAATCTGAAGATTCTTGTTTAAGCACCATATGTAAAGCTGAAGTACATGATGGTTTTGAAGGACAGCAAATGCCGATTTTTATCATATAATCAAATTCAGTTTTTGCAATTTTTGTTTTATTACTATTCAGTCTTCTAAATTTCGAAACTGGTAATTGTCCTTTAGTCACAATATTGTGAACAATAAAATGTTTAACTGGCTTATTGAAATCTGGTTCTAGTAATAATTCTGGAAATTCTTTTGTAATACTTCCAAACTCAGATTTAATTTCGAAAAATTTGAATGAAGCTAAGTTTGTTCTATTTAAGTTGCCATTAGAACCTAAGTTAGTCTTTTGATCAATAATGCGTTTTTCCTTTAAATCAACAATTAAATTAAACTTCGCTAAAAAATCAGCTCCAATAATTGGTTTGGAGACTGTAGCGATTAAAAATTTAAGGAAAAATGATCTTCTAAGGCCAAGACTAATCTTTAAAATTTCAGAACCAAAAATATTGATGTTTGAGCCATTTGCTGCTGATAAAGCTTCAGTAGGTTTACTAAATTTTGAAGAGGAAGTGACGGGTAAAAATGAAATGTCTGAACCATAATCAATTGAAAAATTACATTTTGTAATTGGGTCTTTAATAAATAAGCGGCTCGATTAAATTTCGGAATATCCGTCACCCGCCGCATGGATAACGGAATTTTTTATTTTAAAACATTTTGTTTATAGTTGCAAGGTGAAACACATTTACTATTCTATCACCAAACGTTCCATGATACCAACATAAGTCATGTTGCTTATTATTGTTAGAAGTAAATCGACTATTATTCCTTGAACGAGAGCGATTTCTAAATCGATTATAATTATTTTGATGAAAATTACTTTGAAAGTTATTATTATTGTTTTGAAGTTAAAACTCAAATTTTTAAGTATTTCTTTCATTTCTTTTATCTCATATTTTAATTGTTGATCTTCTAACATAATTTTGGCTTTTGTGAAATCATTAGAATTAGAAAAATTTGCGAGAGAATCAGAAGAATTTGTAGGGGTGATTGCCTGAATTTGGGAATTTTGATAAGGGTTAATTTCCCAAAGATCATCAGCTAATGAATATCAGAATCAGATTGAGTTTTCATAATCGCCTGAATAAAAGGGAGGAGTTTTCTCAACCATAATTTCAATATGAAATTATTTGAAACAATATTTGATTCTCCAGCAGTTTGTTTCATTTTTCGGAAAAATTCAGATGGCTTTTGATCGCCCATTTCAGTTTCCGATAGTAATTTCTCTAATCTTTTATTCTCGGAAAGAGAACGGCTTTTTATAAGCGTTTTCTTAAGAATGGTATATGGTGATGTAGAATTTCGAGCACAATTTCGAATGATATCAAACACTGACTCTATCATGTCAGGTGGTAACGAAGCAATAACATATTTAAATTTTGTAGTTTCAGCAGTAATTCCTCTAAGTGAAAAATTCGCTTCTACAATGGTAAACCATTGTGCAGGAAGGTTACTACAAAAAGTAGGTAGTTTTAAAGCTACCGCGTTAATTGAGTTCTGGGAAGAATCTCCATTCCCTGAATTAGCCATAATACTTATTATAATTACTAAGGCTATTCTAATATTATTTGTGTCTAAGATCTGTATTTTATTCAGTTTAAATATACTATGCGGATTTTATCCAGTTTAAATATACTTTGCGGGTTTTTTTTAAGTCCACCCCCTCCGAAAATAGGATGAACTTTTATAAATTTCCCTTATGCCGTGTGCGTTTTTAAAATTAATATAATCGGGTATTTAATAAATTCATGGGAGAATTTCACAAAACTTACTTATAAATTGATCTTCTGATTTTTCGTTGGGGCGCTTGTGCCTTTTGCGTAGAAGCGCTTGTGCTTTTTTAGATAGAGGCGCTCTGTTGTTCCCAGCTCCGTCCAGCAAATCCGTTTGTATGACTTTGGGTTTATCGATTACGTTTATCGGGCGGCTTGATGGTATTCCTGATTTTTGCTGTTGCAGCTACTATAAGTTCCAGGTGTGACAGCTTGACTAGGCGGTAAATTGACCGGGCCAAAGCGATAAATCGAATTTTAGACAATTCGAAACGTATAAAGATAGCACAATACGATGTATTTGAAATCTTCCCGTATTGCTATGGCTGTTGGTTGTTACTCTGACGCGTTTTCTTCACATTCTAGGTTGAAAGCTCGGATGATAGTCATTTCTTTGTTGCACTTATTAAGTTTGAGTAGCTGTTGTACTGGTGAGTACTGCACCATTCACGTTTCAACAGATCTGGATCGAGTTGCTTGAAGGTGGTGTTGAGATGTCGGGGTCACCAATATAAGTGATCCCACTTATATATTTATATACTTAATCAAAACTCATTTTAATTAAAACTCAATTATATTAATTAAATATCACACTTATTTATTAATTATATACCCCATTCTAATCAGATTTACTGACTAGCTACATTTCATAAATTACGTTCTATTTATATTAAAAACAAGTCTCCTATAATTACAATCAAAATTTAGCGAAAATAAAAACTAAGTATATCGAAATGACATTTACGTTCTTTTTAACTGAGTGTTTTTTGTGGTGTGAATAATAAATTTTTAACTGAGCGTTTTTTGTAGTGTGAATAATAAATGTAACGCTACACCATAGCCATATGTTTCCATAGTAATACAGTGCATATTATTCCATAGTAATACAGGAAAATTCAAATCGTATAACTTAGTTAAATACCATTTGGTTTTTGTGAAACTTGCAATTGTCATCTGTATACTGAATTTCATTAAATTTAAAGGTACCCTTAACATTATATTCAAGAAAATGTAAAATCGATAGATCATACTATTACTTACAAATTTGAGTGAATTTCGACTTCTTATGCATTTGTTGTTGTTGTACTCATAAAGACTTACATTCTTGATTTTTTTCAGCTTTTTCAGATGGAAGGTGTCCAACCACAAGGGGCGTGAGGTACGCAAAAGGTTCGTTCATGTCCCCTACCCCATCCCCCATAGTACTGATAAGGCAATTTTAAGACTTATTTGGAAAAGATCTCATTAAGACCTTTCCAATGACACCCTACTCGACTACTAATGGTGAAATTTTTTTGAAGGGTCACCTCCTTATATGGGGAGACCCCCTTAAACCCCTTTGAAAAATTTTTCCACCACAAAACTTTCAAGAAGTCACCACTTCTGACCTTTCCACCAAGTTACATGGCTGTAGCTTCTATAGTTTCAGAGAAAAAGTGTTGTGCAATACAAACGGACGGACGGACGGACAGACGGACGCAGGTCGTGATGGCAATAGGGTTTTGTATTTTAGTACAAGACCCTACAAAAGGACAACAGAGAAAATTTGAAAAAAATTAAGTATGTTTAACAGAAACGCAGTCACGACTTTTCAAAAAAAATTTAGATGTGAACTTTTTTGTCTGAAAGTACATTATAAACTCACCTGTATATCCATATTTTTATCAAAGTTCCTCCATATCTGTAGTGCCTAGGTTCTCTGCAAACGTATATCTCCATAGCATCACGCGTTGTTATTTAGCAGCTAGATTTTCAATCGACGCTAACGCAGTTGTTTATGGCTCAATTGCTGTGAACTTATCCGGGCATGTTGACCTTTTACTAAAAAATCCAGACAGCTGGCAACTTGACGACTTTCATTTTGATTTTACAAATTATTTTTTACAAAAGTCAGTTGAAAATTAATTTTCCTAATTGAAAAACATCTCACCATCGAATTATTTGAGCAATTATCGCATACCTGAATTTTTACTTCTGAGGAAGTTGCGAGAAGCGGAAATGAGACATTCGAAGGACAGTCTCGTTTGATGATTATTGCCTCGACTGCTTCAAAGGCCATGAGGCGGAGGAGCTTGAAAGCTTCAGCCATTAAATAGAACGATCATGTCCATCGCCACCAATAACGATCAAGAACGAGTTAAAGCGAAGATTTGAAAGAGAGAATAATGAAGTAAAAAGCAAATTGAAAATTTTATCAGTCGATGAAATTGAACAAATTTTTAAAGCTAATGGCAAAATTGAAAAGGGTCGCAGAGAAAATAAAGAGCTCAGACTAAGGATCCATTCGCTAGGGGAGCTAGTTCTTCTTCTTCTTTATATCACTACAGCCCGTCCCGGGCCTTCGCTTAGAGATAGTTAGAGGGGAGCTAGTTGGCAAACTGAATTTCAACAAGGAAAAACAAATGACCAAGAAAGAAAAGGAAATAAAATCAAAAGTAACCGATGAAAAAATCAAAGAAACCACAATAGGGGCCTCATCCTCAGCGCAGGTGGAACAAATATTAGTACAAATTATTATGCAGCGCTACATGTGCGAGATGATTCAATGAACATTAAAGAAGACGACGGTAATAATAATTCTGAAAACTTCTATACTGAATATGATAAAACATGTTATTTAACAAACATTTGTTATTTATTGGTGGGGCTTTTTCCTTTTTTTTATTAATATTGTATTTACAACCGGAACAGCAGACAAAACTGTTGATTTTTTCTTCCAATTTTCATTTTTAATTTCTATTCAAAATTGGGAGAAAAAGTTTTGTCTGCTGGTCCGTATTTATTTAAAAATTCAAAATCGGGATGAAAAATCAACAGTTTTGTCTGCTGGTCCATCATAAAAAAAAATTCCCAACTATAAAAAGAGATGCTTTGGCTGTTGGCAGCCAAAAATTAATTAAATGACTTCGAAATCAAAAGAGCAAATGCTGACAAACTGACGATCAAATCTAAGTCACGGTTAACTTTCAGATAGCAAAAAGTGCTTTGAGTTCTAGAGAGGTTCCACACTTTACGTAGAAGCTCGAGAAAAGCAGGCCTTTTTGTTGAAGACTCTGGACTGCGGCGAGGACACAGTCGATCTCCTTCAGGTGTTTAAAGAAGCTGCACAAGAAATAGAATTCATTGCGTAAAAAAATTCGTAATAAGGAGATCGATAGTCCAACATTATTAGCTACTCCACATTTTTACTTAGTCCGAATTTTGGGCAAAAGCAGTCAAAGTGCCCTTCAAAAAATAAGGAACTTAAACTTACAAGAAGAACGAGGTTAACCAGTGCTATACAGGTAGGTGCCAAAGATTTGTCGTTTGACTGCCAGGATTCATTTTCCCCCCAGATCTGTTTGAGGCATGCCCCTTTCGATTGCGTTCACGTTGAAGTCTCCCCCAACAAGCACGTTGCCCTCTGCGTTCAAGACAGCGCCCTCCAAAGCATTTAGCTTTGGTAGACACCAAAGAAGGTGGTCCCTGAACCCACACAAAAACCATCCCCACGTCCATAGCACTCCGCCTGGAAATCACTATTTTGAACTCAGATATCGGCAGTACCATAATGCAGAACTTTTATCATGGTGTTATTCACCCAGCAGCAAAAAGTTGGCTTTCATGCCCCTCGCAAACTGCTCAAGCAGATTTTGGGCGGTTTAACCGCGGTGTAGGCTTATCTCCAGGATGCGGGTCATCGAAGTTCTGATTTTGCCTTGACTAGAGCTTCTTGGAAAACCTGGTATTTTCCTGATCCCAAGATGTGTCCAAAATCAGGTCTTGGATCAGCATCCTTGCAAAGAATATGGTGTGCCTCCTTCGTACACTCTTTTCTTTTATGTCCCATTTCACCACATTTGTACCATAGAGAACTAGCCAAGGCATTTGAAACATTGAAGAGGCATTGCTCTTCACCATATCCTACAGACAACCCACCCTATTTGTACTTTGCCCTTGTTCAATAATTGTTCGGCGTCCTTTTCGGTACAGTCAACTATGGCCATGCGTTGTCCCCTATGGTTTTCTGATGTCAGTCTGACTTTGATCCTTCCCACGCTAGGAAACTCCCTTTTGACTGCCTCTTTTACCTCGGCCAGATCCGTGACGCAGTCAATGTCTCTTATTTTGATCGCTGCCATCGGCTCAAGCGAGGCTTTAGTTGCGCTTTTGCCGACCACTTTCTGTACGGCGTAGCAGAATGCTTCCTTATTGCCGGCCTCTGCTCCGAATTCGACCAGTATGTGGGCCAACCGCGTTGGTCGTACTGCTTTAATAATTGTATTGGTGTCTTTGGGCCTTACGTTTCCGCTGATGTCCCGTAGCACCTCCGCGTAAGATTGGTCATCTTGGGGTTTTAAGAGCAGTGCCTGCTGCCGGGGTCTTCGTCGGGGCTTCTGTCTCTCCTGTTTTTGCAGGTCCTTTTTCTTGTTGGGCGAACTTTACTTTCTGATATTTTTTGAAGGAGTTTCTTTGCGGCTTTCTTCGCTCCTTTTGTGAGCACTGTGTGGAACCTATGATCTGGTGCCCCACATCCACCAACTGCCTCTTCCTTCCTTCTTTTATCCCGATCTCCTTCGATTGGGCTAGACGCCATTCTTTCACTGATTTTTACTGGTGGAACAATCTACATGTGGCCTTTAGATTTCACCCCCAGCGCTTCTATAGCCTTCTGCTCGTCTTCGGCCTTTAACCAGCTCCTCCGATAATGCCCCACGCGGTCTAGGAGCCCCTCTAGCTCAAGAAGCCCAACCTTTACTGCTTTGCTGACAGATTGTATTATTTTCAAAACATCTCCCGCTTTTCGGAATAGCCTTCCTTCTCCATGTCACTTGGCGGCAATTATACTTTGTGACCACCTTTAGGAGGGGTTATCGCTTTCCGTTTCCGAGTACAGTGCTTCCGCCAGATATTCGGCGTTGGCGTGCAATCACACAACATCGCTTTATTTGCCTGGCCACTCGTTTCTTTTCCTGTCGTGATTCCCTCGTTGGCTTCAGGGTGATTCTATATTGTGAGTCCCTTTTATCTTTTAGGACTGCCCAAATATAATGTGCCACCTGGTTCCATTTATCAACCGATTCGAGCATCACTGCGACTATACTATCCGGGGTGAGCTCTCCCGTCTCCCTGTAGTGGTCCCTTTGCAGCCTGACCCATTTCGTACATGCAAAAAATGTGTGGCGGGCATCATTTTCCTCCGCTGGGCAAAACCGAGAATAGGAGGACCGTGACTTACCAATCTTGTGCAGGTAAGACTAAAAACACCCATGCCCGCTCAAAAGCTGAGTCAGATAGAATTCACTTTTACCACGCCTTAGATTGAACCACGATCACACATCCGAGACGAGGCGCGCAGTCCACCTTCCCTTCATGCGATTCACCTAAATCTGCTGGCAACCGTTGAGTGGGCGCTTTCTCTTCTCGCGGACAATCAGCTCCATTGCATCCTCGTTTCCATACAAATAAGTAGAGCGGCGCTCTCTAGCAAGGAGGCCGACTGGTATTACGCCTGCAATGACTTTCACCCCTGAATTAGAGACTGTCGTATACAAAGATGCAATCCTCAGCACTCCTCTTTTCTGTACCTGTGCTAAACGTTTTCGGTAAACCTCCTTACTGAGAGCATCGCCCCATACTTCTGCTCCATACAGTAGCACTGGCCCTACAGCACTCAACAAGAGTCGTCTCTTTGATGGGCTGGGTCCCCCTACGTTGGCCATAAGTCGACTCAGAGCCGATGCTTACGAAGCAGCCTAGTGACCCGTTGCCCTGTTTTTCTCAGAGAAATTCATCTTCGAGTCGATCATTAAATACGAGTATCCTACCTTGGCGAATACCATATTAAAAATGTGGGCAGATTTGTGTATTTAGGTGGTAAAGCAACAAATACCACTAATAAAAGAGTCGAAATATGCTAAAAGATATAGCTTGAAAGTAAAATGTTTATTCAATTTTGAAGATCTTGAAAACCAGCTGCATATACAGGAAAATAAAGCTCCAAGTATACAAATTTGCTATGGGTGTGAAACGTGGACCCTAACTCAAGCAACCACAAACATACTTAGCATCTTTGAAAGACGGGTCCTGAGGCAAATAGTCGGAGTAAAACTAGACGGGGACCAATGGCGAATTAGATACAACCATGAGCTGTATGAAATATTTGACAAACCGGAGGTCTCAATAATTGTAAAACAGTCGAAGCTGCCATGTGAACCATATGGACGAACAACGGATACCCAAAAACACATTATTAAAATTCATTATAAAAATGGTGAAAATTTGGCAGGGACGGTTCGTAAAACTCGAACATTTTTGGGTCGTCGTGAGCACCTTGTCGGACCGCAATACAGAAATTGGTGGAAAAATTCGAGCTGTTGGGACAACTTAGTAATTTGAAGAATAAAACCGTGCACGTCACCCAAGAACAGCTGAGAATATTGCTGCTGTAGCCAAAAGTGTTCAAGAAAACACAAGTTTGTCCATTCCTCGTCGTTCTTTGGAATTAGGCATTCCACAAAGGTCATTACACCATATTTTGCATAAAGATTTGGGTCTTAAGGCTAACAAAGTTCAGTTAACACAAGAATTCATGCCGGTCAATCATCAACAACATCGTGTCTTTGCTGATTGGGTCCTTGAAATGCATGAACACGATCCGGAATTCCATCGAAAAATCATCTTGAGTGATGAGGCCCATTTCCACCTTCGTGGCTTCGTCAACAAGCAAAATTGTCCATCTGGGGCCCGGAATTTCACCACATTTGTACCATAGAGAACTAGCCAAGGCATTTGAAACATTGAAGAGGCATTGCTCTTCACCATATCCTACAGACAACCCACCCTATTTGTACTTTGCCCTTGTTCAATAATTGTTCGGCGTCCTTTTCGGTACAGTCAACTATGGCCATGCGTTGTCCCCTATGGTTTTCTGATGTCAGTCTGACTTTGATCCTTCCCACGCTAGGAAACTCCCTTTTGACTGCCTCTTTTACCTCGGCCAGATCCGTGACGCAGTCAATGTCTCTTATTTTGATCGCTGCCATCGGCTCAAGCGAGGCTTTAGTTGCGCTTTTGCCGACCACTTTCTGTACGGCGTAGCAGAATGCTTCCTTATTGCCGGCCTCTGCTCCGAATTCGACCAGTATGTGGGCCAACCGCGTTGGTCGTACTGCTTTAATAATTGTATTGGTGTCTTTGGGCCTTACGTTTCCGCTGATGTCCCGTAGCACCTCCGCGTAAGATTGGTCATCTTGGGGTTTTAAGAGCAGTGCCTGCTGCCGGGGTCTTCGTCGGGGCTTCTGTCTCTCCTGTTTTTGCAGGTCCTTTTTCTTGTTGGGCGAACTTTACTTTCTGATATTTTTTGAAGGAGTTTCTTTGCGGCTTTCTTCGCTCCTTTTGTGAGCACTGTGTGGAACCTATGATCTGGTGCCCCACATCCACCAACTGCCTCTTCCTTCCTTCTTTTATCCCGATCTCCTTCGATTGGGCTAGACGCCATTCTTTCACTGATTTTTACTGGTGGAACAATCTACATGTGGCCTTTAGATTTCACCCCCAGCGCTTCTATAGCCTTCTGCTCGTCTTCGGCCTTTAACCAGCTCCTCCGATAATGCCCCACGCGGTCTAGGAGCCCCTCTAGCTCAAGAAGCCCAACCTTTACTGCTTTGCTGACAGATTGTATTATTTTCAAAACATCTCCCGCTTTTCGGAATAGCCTTCCTTCTCCATGTCACTTGGCGGCAATTATACTTTGTGACCACCTTTAGGAGGGGTTATCGCTTTCCGTTTCCGAGTACAGTGCTTCCGCCAGATATTCGGCGTTGGCGTGCAATCACACAACATCGCTTTATTTGCCTGGCCACTCGTTTCTTTTCCTGTCGTGATTCCCTCGTTGGCTTCAGGGTGATTCTATATTGTGAGTCCCTTTTATCTTTTAGGACTGCCCAAATATAATGTGCCACCTGGTTCCATTTATCAACCGATTCGAGCATCACTGCGACTATACTATCCGGGGTGAGCTCTCCCGTCTCCCTGTAGTGGTCCCTTTGCAGCCTGACCCATTTCGTACATGCAAAAAATGTGTGGCGGGCATCATTTTCCTCCGCTGGGCAAAACCGAGAATAGGAGGACCGTGACTTACCAATCTTGTGCAGGTAAGACTAAAAACACCCATGCCCGCTCAAAAGCTGAGTCAGATAGAATTCACTTTTACCACGCCTTAGATTGAACCACGATCACACATCCGAGACGAGGCGCGCAGTCCACCTTCCCTTCATGCGATTCACCTAAATCTGCTGGCAACCGTTGAGTGGGCGCTTTCTCTTCTCGCGGACAATCAGCTCCATTGCATCCTCGTTTCCATACAAATAAGTAGAGCGGCGCTCTCTAGCAAGGAGGCCGACTGGTATTACGCCTGCAATGACTTTCACCCCTGAATTAGAGACTGTCGTATACAAAGATGCAATCCTCAGCACTCCTCTTTTCTGTACCTGTGCTAAACGTTTTCGGTAAACCTCCTTACTGAGAGCATCGCCCCATACTTCTGCTCCATACAGTAGCACTGGCCCTACAGCACTCAACAAGAGTCGTCTCTTTGATGGGCTGGGTCCCCCTACGTTGGCCATAAGTCGACTCAGAGCCGATGCTTACGAAGCAGCCTAGTGACCCGTTGCCCTGTTTTTCTCAGAGAAATTCATCTTCGAGTCGATCATTAAATACGAGTATCCTACCTTGGCGAATACCATATTAAAAATGTGGGCAGATTTGTGTATTTAGGTGGTAAAGCAACAAATACCACTAATAAAAGAGTCGAAATATGCTAAAAGATATAGCTTGAAAGTAAAATGTTTATTCAATTTTGAAGATCTTGAAAACCAGCTGCATATACAGGAAAATAAAGCTCCAAGTATACAAATTTGCTATGGGTGTGAAACGTGGACCCTAACTCAAGCAACCACAAACATACTTAGCATCTTTGAAAGACGGGTCCTGAGGCAAATAGTCGGAGTAAAACTAGACGGGGACCAATGGCGAATTAGATACAACCATGAGCTGTATGAAATATTTGACAAACCGGAGGTCTCAATAATTGTAAAACAGTCGAAGCTGCCATGTGAACCATATGGACGAACAACGGATACCCAAAAACACATTATTAAAATTCATTATAAAAATGGTGAAAATTTGGCAGGGACGGTTCGTAAAACTCGAACATTTTTGGGTCGTCGTGAGCACCTTGTCGGACCGCAATACAGAAATTGGTGGAAAAATTCGAGCTGTTGGGACAACTTAGTAATTTGAAGAATAAAACCGTGCACGTCACCCAAGAACAGCTGAGAATATTGCTGCTGTAGCCAAAAGTGTTCAAGAAAACACAAGTTTGTCCATTCCTCGTCGTTCTTTGGAATTAGGCATTCCACAAAGGTCATTACACCATATTTTGCATAAAGATTTGGGTCTTAAGGCTAACAAAGTTCAGTTAACACAAGAATTCATGCCGGTCAATCATCAACAACATCGTGTCTTTGCTGATTGGGTCCTTGAAATGCATGAACACGATCCGGAATTCCATCGAAAAATCATCTTGAGTGATGAGGCCCATTTCCACCTTCGTGGCTTCGTCAACAAGCAAAATTGTCCATCTGGGGCCCGGAAAACTTTCAACAAGACAGCGTTAGGTGTCACACAAGCACGAAACCATTGGTATTTTACGGGAAAAGTTTCTGGACAGTGTTATCTCTCGAAGAGGTGATCACAATTGGCCACCGAGATCTTGTGACTTAACACCTTGCAACTTCTGCCTTTGGGACCACGTAAAAGAAAAGGTCTATGCCAACAGCCCAGCGTCAATTCGAGACCTCAAAGATGGAATTCGTGAGGCTATCGAGGACATATGGCAGCCACTTTGCGATTTGGTTAGGGTAAATTTCATGAAAAGGATATGGTCCTGTAAGCGTGGTCGTGGTGGTCATTTGCCTGATGTTGTTTTTCACTATTAACGGTATACGGCTCTTTAAAATGAAATAAACATCCGATCATTTATATTAAAATGTGACATTTTTCTTATGATATCAAAATAACTCCTCTTATGGGAAAACCCTGTAACAAATTTCATCTCATCAATGTTAGTAGACACGGAACTTTGAGGCAAATTTAAACAGCAAATAAAAGAAAAACCTTCATTACTTCTCCGGAAAAGGTATTTGCATAATACATAAGTTCTTCTTCTTCTTCTCCGTGGCACTACAGCCCATTTCGGGCCTTCGTTTCCTTTAACAAGCGCCTCTAACTGCCACGGTTCATTGACCACGCCCTCCGATTTTGAAGTTGGAGCAGCGATTAACTGTCTTCGTCCATCAATTCAGACCAGCGTTTCCTCAGTTTCCCAACTGATCTCCCTCCTCCAGTTCTCCCAACAAATACCGTTTTGGGTATCCATTGTTCGCAGTTTTACAATCATTGCGGCCTCTGGCTTCTCAGAAATTTCATACAGCTCATGGTTGTATCGAATTCGCCATTAGTGCCCATCTCGCTTCACTCTAATATTCGCCTCAGGACCCATTTTTCAAAAGCGCTCAATGTGTTTGCAGATGCTTAGGTTAGGGTCCGTGTTCCATGCCTATAGCATAGCACAGGTTTTATGATAGATTTGTATACTTGGAGCTTTGTTTTCCTGTGTATGCAGCTGGTCTTCAAGATCGTCAAAACGGAATAATAAACTATTTTTTTTGTGATGTATTCTTCGGCGTATTTTTTCTCTTTCAATAGTATTTCTCGTTATTTTAGTGTCTACATTTTTGATATTGTATTTGCCAAGCGTGATCTTGTGTATATTTGAGGTATTTTTCCTCGACTGCGTCATGAACTTTGTTCTGTTTTCATTGATTTGTAGCCCTACTAGTTTTGCTTCGCTGTCGAATTTCAGGAAACGTTTTTGGCGATTGTTAACGATCGTGGCAAAATGTTGATGTCATCCGCATAGGCTGGGACCTGGCTTGACTTGTGTAGTAACATACCTCCTGTAACAACAGATGGCTTTCTGGTGCCATATTCCAAAGCCAAATTGAGTAATAATGGGGACAGCCCATCTCCCTGCTTAAATCCGATGTTTGTGTTAAAGGTTTCGGTTAGTTAGTTATTGATTCGAACTTGGGAGGTACTTTTCACTACTTTGTATGCTTGTGTTGTGTTTTAGCCCGCTAGACTTACATCTTTCTTTTCATAATTCTAATTACTTAATTAGCTATCTCTTCGTCTTGGTTTTCCTATCTAAATATTGCTTGTACGCCTGATTGTTTTTAAATAATGCACTTTGGCTCTTATCAGAGAACCAGCCATGTATTTTGCGCCGGGCTTGATGTCCGATTGTCTGTTCTGCAACAATCTTAACTGCCGCTTTCGCTTCCACCTATAGGCCATTGCTTATTTTCAGCTACGTGTCTAATACAATAGAATGGGAGCTAGCTGGCTGTCGAGTGTTTTGCCACACTTTCGCCACAGATGCCGTTTGGAACCTTTCGATGTCGAATTTTCAGAGCGGGCTGGTCTTTGATGAATACGCCTTTGAGATACGACATCGATAGGTTAATTTCATCAAGTAGTGATGTGATTTACAATTAGCTCCTTTGTATGTACGGACGTGAAATATGCTCAAGGCCTCTCTTTGTTGGATCAGTACATGGTGGATTTGGTTTTGTGTTATGCCATCTGCCATCTGGCAACGTATGCGTCAATGCGGGAAACAAGTCTAATGTATGATAAAATTTCTACAATATGTAAATTTTATGAGGCGTTGGCCGTTGTTATTTGTTTAATCATGGAGGTTATTTCCTTCAGTCGTTCCTCAATGAGATAGCTCATTGAAAACGCTGGTGTTGAACTCACCCTGAAGAATTTTTGTGTCATTTGTAGGCAATGAGTCGACTAGTCTTTCTAGTTGATTGCAGAACATTTCTTTGTTTCCTCGTCCTTTTCTTCAGATAGCGCATATTCATTTTTTAGCCAAATATAAAAAATTTTGCTTTTATATCGGTGGCACACGACCGCTCATTGACTGCCTTAAAATCAGTAATGGACGATTTGAACTCCCTAGTCACAATGAAGAACACTCTAAATTCTTGCTTTCCAATAGGCTTCTCGCTATTAAATATTGTGTGTGATCTTATATCTTGAGCATCCAGTTCGTTTCCTGGATTGCCAGTACGCTTAACTTATATTGACTGGCCTATTGCAAAAGCTCCTTAACACCACCAGGGTAGTTGAGTGATTTGACATTCTAGGAACCAATGACGAGGGTCCAATCCATTCCAAGGCTCTGTTGCAGCTTTTGGAACAATGGGATGAGAAGCTCGCCCGTCGCTCAACCTCCATTCTGGTGGGATGATTATTATCCTTGATTCCGTTATGAGGCGTAGACAGACTCGCCTTCACCCTCTTACGTCACCACAAAGGAGGTGTCAGTAGGATTTAATAGCAGAGCTGCAGGTGTCTTTTTAGTTATTGCCATTTCTCGGCATTTAGTGTCCCATCATTGGGGAACCAGTAAACTCAGTATGGGACCCCAAGAACATTTACTACTATTTGTTCGTGGGGTTTAGGATGAGGAATCATGGAAGTTGTGGGCTAGAGAAATAATGGAAAACCCTCCTGCTTGGGATTGTCTACGGCGGAGTTAATTATTCACCTAAATTAGTTAAAGATGGCTAAAGTGAACCTGCCAAGCCTAAATGAATTAAGGAAACCTGGTGGGCGTAACATGCTTTAATACATTAGCTGTAAGAACCAAAGGCATTTTTATTTTAATCAATTTCCACGAAACGGCTAGCTTTTCTCATAAGGCATTACCACAGCTAATCAACCCGGGGTATCTGGGCTGCTTATTTGAAGTTGACTTTCTACTGCTTGTCTGTTCGTCTATGCCTTTGTCTCTCAGTTTGACCGTCTGGTGGGTCATTACAAGCCCTCACCAGCGCTATTTAATTAAGGTTCTGGAGTCAGTGCAACGTAAACTACTCTTTCTTACTTTTTGAATTTCATATTAGGTACTTTTGCAACAGTAATCATATGTTTCCTTTAAATTTGCGTTAAATGAAACCTAAAAGGTGTTTTTTAGGTGAAAGGCTTTAAAGGGTCTTGAGTAATTTAATTTCGGCTTTTGCTTCAGAGGATACTAGTAGATCCTCGATAGCCTTTAGAGTTTCTTTTGCTCATATACAATCTTTCATTAATTCACCATTTGTGCAACTTCTACGGAACAATAATCACCTCAGTCTTGGTCCTACTCCTTCAGTACTTCATAACTTTAAAGCTATTTTACGATATAATGTCCTAAAATTTTCATACCAATTATTGGGCAGATATAGTCTATCATAAAATTTACCATGTTTACCTGACTACAAAAGGTGGCAAATATTTCATGAAGGTAAATTTGATAAATTCAGAATAAAGTCAGTATACTATACAGCGGTGAAAATAGGATATCACCTCCGAAATCTTTTAATAAAGATGAACTTCCATGAAAACTTGGAATAAAGCTAATTACAAACTCTACTTCAAAAGTGATGCATTGACGATTAGCATTTTTCCGTTTTAAAGCTTGAAAACTATACCTTATTTACAAAATAATGAAATGAAAATGAATTTAAACTGCTTAAATATTAATTTGTTGGTCAAATATGCAGTAAAAATAATTTGTTTAGCTTTTTGACCTTAACTTGTTATATTATACAATATTGCAACCCTTAAGAACTGCTACCACATTAAAAAAAAAACAAAACATGTTTTTAAAGTTTGAAAATAGTTTATTGATAAATATATGCTGCAAAACATCTTTTTACTCTTTCCGATTAAATTTGTGATGATTGTGACCTGCGAGTATTAACCCTTAAAAATTACCACTTATTGAAAGGAATAGGGGGAAAAAATGTTTTCTATGGGCTAAAATTTTCTGAAGTATGTTGTATCATGTATAAAAATATTATAATATAATCAACGAGGTTTATGAATTACAGCAACCTTTCAACCCTTACTAAACTCCCTATTATTAAAAAACAAAAAGAAAAAAATGAAGAAAAGTTAATTTTGATGTGCTAAAAATGTTTTTAAGTTGGCTCTATGATGCATGAAAATTATCCTAATATTTTCAATGAAACATGATTTATAGTAACATTACAAATCATCAACATTTCGAAAAAATTTTTGTTACTCAACATAGAATACTTATCAAATAGTCAACTTCAATGAGCCATAACATAGTGTTACATGTACAAATAATTACATGTACAAATAATTCTGCGAGCTACTGTCGCAATTGTTTTCATAATCATTAAGAACGTCAACAAATGAATTTACTTGAACCCACGAGAACCCAACAAGCATGATCAACATCTGCAAGTGACGTCACTCCATTCATTAATTTGCTCGAATCTACCAGGTACCTCTCGGTAGAACATTCGCCAATGTACGAGAAATGGGTGAATAGGTAGAGACCCTATATAAAGGCGAGCTGAATGAATGGGGGGATCATTCATTCGACCGCGATAAGAACTGCGATAGTGTGTTTCGTAATAGTGAAGTAATTTAGAAGACAATTGCGATAAAAAATTTATGGACAAGTGTTAGATTTTTTTAATAGTAAAAATTAAAATTAGTGAAAGTGTTAACTGATTATTGTGCATTTTATTTAATTAAATAAACTCTTTTAACTTAAATTAAAAGACATTGCGTTTTCACTTTCCCGGAACATTAAAATTATAGGCCGCGAACCAATAACACGCGACAATAGTATTAATTTCACTTTGAACATGACATAAAAACCCACTTTACTTGGGGTTTTTAAATTTTATTTTTGCTTCTCATACTTTTTTTAACAAAACATAATGTACACAAGTTATTTTCGACAAAACCGTTCGCAAATATGCTTTTTGAACATGAAACATTGATACTCTCGATCGCAAATAATTCAGATTTAAAATTTGTATTTCCTTCGATTTTTGGGATCCTTTTAAATGCAAATATTTCAACCCCTGAGAAAGGGTGGCATTTACCCCTACGGTAAAATCTCCTATTGGTACTGCACTTTTACTCCCTAAACTATTCCCTACATTCTGTCAACATTTCATTTCTTCCTGTTATTATTGATAGATTTTGGGATGAAAAACCGCTAGATATACATATGTATATTGGCCAAAATATGCTTCTATAAGTATATTTGGACGATGCTCAGTAAAGATACGAGTTGTTCCTACTGTAGTTAACGCATGTGATATTAATATCAGAGCAACTAAATGTTTTTGAAATATTTTCCTTCCATTCACAAGTACGCAGCACTTTATTTTCTTAAAAATAATACTTCTTGATTTATTATTTTAGTATCAAATCTATTTTCTGAATGCATAAACCATCACAACCAATACTATAAACTACCCACCACCCATTACGATTCACATGATACATTTCCCACCTATGAAATAACCTCAATAAAATAATTAGCGCACGAACTTTCCATTAGCTTTGCTCTCAATTAGGCACACTTTTTGTTAGAAACACTTCCTTTTACCATCCTCAACGCTACTATTCGATACAAAAATCCCATCATATCAAATCGACTCCGCATGTCCATTCTGAATATCTTAATTTCAATATCTAGTAGCCAACATGTCAGCTGACTGAATTTTCAATGCATTTCAATCATCTCGCAGCTCGCGCACTCTTTCACATGCGAGTATCGCGTCAAGCATACTTTTAAATGCACAGTGGGAAAATTCAATTTTAATTTCCATTAGAATCAATTTGATACGCCTATCCAATAGTCTTTCACTCTGCTTATAGCGTTACGGAATATTTTGAAAGGAAAAGGGTTGAATTAAAAAAGTAGAATATAATCAAGATGCAATGTGTGATAATTATTAACGGATAGTGAGGAATGTTTTTATAGCTTTTTGTGTAAATGGAAATAAATGTTACGTTTCAGGTAATGCGAAGATCAGTTTAGATGGGGTTCATTAAAGGAAAATTGTGTTAAAGGTACATAAATTTAGACTCGTTATTCTTGCATGGTGGTCTGAAAATTTTACATATTCCGCGTGCAGGCAAAATTAAACATTAATTAAAGGAGAAACATTAAATATGTTTATTTCCTCGGTACGTGGAAATCAATAGAATTCTATGTTGAGTGAATATTGAAATTTTGTAAATTCCATTAAATTGCAACTCCATATTCGTTAATAGCTAATAAGCGACCGAAAACCTATCAAAAAGAACTTCGCAAAAATATTCAAGTCTCTATTACGGCCAGGTCAGTGAAGTGTGAATGGAATGAATTTGATTGTCCATATCAACCGTATGAGATACTGAACGATTCACTGTTGCAATCAAAAAACAATTTCTCTGACCATGGATATACGAGTGCCTACCCCACTCCGAAACAGGACCTGTCATCACTCCCTTCTTCATAGCTAAAAACGATCCTAAGCTTCACACGTTCATTAACCGCTTTTCAATATTTCAAACATTCCAGGTGATAAGTAGTAAAAGAAGCCACGATATGTGATGTGATAACTTTTACACAATAATTCCATTTAGCTTGTGCTGATGGCTGACGGCATATCGATAGGAAATTCGACATGGTCCTCCACTTTGGTGGATACCGGCGATACTTAGGCAGCTCCGGCTCCGCTGCTATACCGTTGAGTTGATGGTAATGGAGCTAGTAGAATTATATACCCTAGTAGAATGAATGGTGTTTTTGGTATCCACAGCAATAATGCTTCGGCGATATCTTAACAGATACTTGTGCGTACCTACTTGTAGGTACTATGCATTAGAGCAGAGAATCTCTGCTCCTGGGGCGGTTATTCATTTATGTATGCATGTGTAGCTTGGTAATAATTTATTGACAACATATCGATCCAAATGGATGTGATATGTTTAGTTGTGATGTTGTGGTGGTTTTTTTATTTACCCAGCGCCGTGTAAATTTAAGAACTAGTTTTACTTCAAAAATTTTTTAGGAAGGAATGGGGAGCATAAGGTTGGAAATCTTGAACTATTTTCCATTGAACATTAGCCGCAAGTGTAGGCTTTTATCTATACTTGAGCTTGGTAATGGAAATATCTAATTATGTGTCGGTCTCCGATTGATTCTCTGGCATCACTGAGTATTTAATGCATTTACACAAATAAAGTCTTAGGACTATTGATAGAAGAACTTTGTGCTATGCTTTGATCATTTAAGGTAGATTTTTGAATTTCATTGCAGATATTAGTAATCGAATTATGGTGAATTGGTAGACTACCGTATGAATTCTGATGAGATGCAAAAAGAAGAGCCTTGTAAACGTACAAACAATTCACATTCTTGACTAGGTTGTATCATGATCCTCTTCATCTCCTATGTTAATCATGCCATGAAATTCATGTAGTATAAAAGACTAGTACGTATATATCATATGAATGCATATTAAAATTTAATTTCTCGACTGCAATGCATAATATAAAATTAATAAAATCTGCACAGTCGATCAAACTAAATTTTGTTTCGGTACATTTTAGTTTAAGATTTTTATATGCAACCAGAATAATGAAAATCTCAAAATATGTTGACTAGTTGTGCCAAAAGCCACCGCAATAATCGTTTCTTGGGAAAAATAGAACGCCTCAATCCATCTCTATTCAAAATGTATATTGTTTGGTAGGAAGAAGTACCTTCATGTCAGAGAGGCTTTCTTCTTAAACAAATGTATGAAGCCACCAATAAACGATAGTAAAAATACACTTGCTTTAAATGATAAACTGTTGCTACTTCATTTGAATTAGCGGCTACCTGATTACAACATCACAAATTTTTTCATATTCTTATGCTCCTTCTGTACCCTGTTAACCGAGCAAAGGCTAGAGTACAAATTTTCGTACGTCTACTTTGTGATTTCAGGAGTTGGTTTTCATTTGTTTTCGTAGAAACAATATTGTTGCTTTTCTATTCTACCTCCACTAGAGACCTTTGCCCTTCGTGTAGTGAGTGAGAAGTGTTGTGAATATGAATTATGCAATTTCGCAAAAATGGCTTCAGCACGAGCCAAAAAGGAGAAAAAGAAGGACTATGTACTATTTTACATTGACTTCTAAAATCGTGGTTTATTCACAACCGGGTGTTTATTTAGTTTTCTGAGAAATAAAAATTACTCTAAAGTTATCTTGGAAATGCTTAATTTGATCGCTTTTACAATATTCAAGTATGATTTTTCAAGCACTAGGCTTTTAAGGTAATTTGTTGCTTTTTTTTAGATTTAACATTAAATTTGACATTGATGAAATTTTGGCAATCCTTAACATCGGTGACAATGAAAATACTGTAAGTTTCCAGACAAAACCTGTACCCCCTGAAATTGACAACGGCATTGATGAAGATGATATACCAGATGACGAACTGGAGGCAGTTGAAGATGATCTAAAACAGCTGGAGAAAAATTGCTAGCGCAGCCAATGTGTATTCAAATGAAGACTTCTCAATCAGAGAAAAGTGATCTCTATCTTGATGGCGCCAAAGTGGCCGACGACTTTGAGTCTGGATATCAAGCACTACCAGTTATTTTCTCAAAAAACGTGAGAAAAAGGAAGAGGTTGGTAAAGGCACATCTTCCTCCAATTTGTTATTGGGCTGAAAATTGAGCCACCTCCAAAATGGGAGCAAGTAATTTTAGAAGTGCGCAAAGGACAACTAATTATAAATACAAATAATGTAATTCCATACAAAATCGATACGATAATTAGAAAGGAAAACACCCCTGGATTTTTTGTGCTAAATCATTGACGGCAACCTTTAACAACCATCCATGATGAACCAAAGAATTGCGCTCTCCAAAAAGACTCAAGTAAAAACTTTCCCTTAGATAAAGATGATTTGATCAAAGCGTTTGCAGTTTTGTTTCGTTTCTGTCCAGTTATGTGAAATTACCTAATCGTCACCTCTATTGGAAAACAAAAGGAGACGTAAATAATGCTGCAGTATCGGGGTCCTTTACTCGCAATCGATTTCTTCAAATATTCAAATACTTGCGTTTCAATAATAACAACAGCATTGATCTCAAAGACAGCTGTTAACAGATCTGCCCACTACTGGAAATTTTGAACAGTAACTTTATGAAATATTTTCAGCCTTTACCTCTAGGTTGGTTATTTGACGAAGCCATGGTCCCATATACTTCTGTACGTAACTAGTATACCTTATGTATACTGGCATCAACTGGGAGATCAATTTGGTGTGTATCCTATATACTCCCGGGGTGAGATCCCACTGCATGACGCTTACCTGCTACTAAAGTTCTTTTCAAACTAGATGAACAGAGGCAAGAGTTTATTCTAAGGAATTAATTTTATTTATTTGGTAACTCCATTTTACAGTTACACAATGTTTAAGTTTCCATGTATTCTTTCAAAACTTATAACGGTCGATATTGACTGAAACGCTGTTGACTTTGGCTTGATATTCTTTGAGGTTTGCGAGTCTTGTCGCGTTTGCCAAGGCAAAGTCAAGTCAAAAGCGCTTTATTTAATACTCATCGTTATAAATTTTAAAAGAATATAAAGCAAATTCCAAACAATAACAATCAAACAAGTTGGGTAAACAGACCTACGCTCATGTCAGAAGGGTTTTGTATTCAATTTACAAAATGCAGTCACCAGTTCGAATCAAATCAAGAAACATGTCAAAGACGATTTTATTGGAGAAAATATGAAATACAAAGATCATACTATTATTAACAAAGTTGAACGAATTTCGACTTCTGAGGTTTTTAGAATTGTTATTCTCAAAAATATCTCCCTTGATACTTATCTTAGATGTCCATCCGCGACGGAGAAAACACATTTTCATGATTTCCCCCCCCCCCCCCCCTGTGCCCCCACTGAAGCAAAAACTGACAGTTTAACGACTGTTTTGAAAAGCTCCCATGAAAACTTTTATTTCATACTCATATCGGCTACGTTTGATGTTTTTTTTTTCAGGGGCTACTCTCCTGTACTGTTATCATCGATTAATGGCCAATTTTTCGAATCCTAGAATGGTTACAAAACCCTTTTGCTAGGAGCTCTCTCCCACCTCCTTGACTTGTTTCACTTATGAGCATTAAATGTAGGTACTCATCTTCAGTCATTCATAAAATTTAATCAAGTGTTCAAAGCATGCACCTTAAACGTTGAAGTTGGGAAAAAATAACTCAAAATTATTCAATTTTCGCATTTAAAAAAGCCACTATTTTGTGTTACAATTACTGATACCACTAGCTGAACCGATTCTCAAAGATATTCATGACACCTATCATTCCTGAAATTTGCATGCAAATCCTAGCAAAACTGTAGTGTCTGAGTCGGTAAAAAGCGCATGTTGTTCCATAGCCATATGTTGCCATAGTAATAAATGCAGCGCATATTGTTCCATAGTAATACAGGAAAATTCAAACCACTATAACATCGCTAAATATGATTCAATCTTTATGAAACTTTCAGGATAGATCAATCTTATAAATAGACATCTACGTACTGAATTTCATTGAATTTAAGGGTACCGTTAAGATTTTATTCAAGAAAACATAAAATCGATAAATCATACTATTACTAACAAACTTGGGTGAATTGCAACTTCTCACGTATTTGTTGTTGTTGTACTCACCAAGGCCCACATTCCTGATTTTTTTCAGATTTTTCGGATCACAGGTGTCCAATCGCGAGGGGGGGGGGACACAAATTTTTCGTGTATTTCCCCTTCCTGTGCGCCCCTCGAAGCAAATTTTGCCAAAATAAGACCTGTTTTGAAAAGTTCTTATCCAGACCTTTCATTTGATACCCATATCGGCTACCTTCAATGAAATTTTTTTTTCGGGGGGTCACTCCCCTATATGGGGAGACCCCCCTTAAATACCTTATAAATTTTTTTTGTAGTTGAACTTTGAAGAGATCACCACTTTACACCTACACACAAAATTTGATGCTTCTAGCTTAAGTAGTTTCCGAGAAAAACTGCTGTGACACACGGACGGACGGACGGACGGACGGACAGATGGACAGACTGGTCGCGAAACTAGTAGGGTTTTGTAAAATTATTTTACAAAACCCTAAAAACACTCAATGGCCCAAATGGCTCTCTAAATTTGCACGTTATCATTAACTCATTCCATAAAAAAAAAAAAAACTATAGCAAATGCAATTAATTACGATTATTACATATTTTCAAAATTCAATTAGAAAAAGGAGAAAAAACCAACCAACACTATCCTAAAATTATTTATAATTAAAACACAACAGTGAAACTTTGATCCTACACCTAATATGTTGTAACTTATTTCAAATAAAATACAATCAAAAAAACTTTATCTTATACTAAAAAATTCTGTAGCAATGTTCCTAACCTAAGTGTTTAATCTTATCTCTAACGGAATATAGTAAACATTACATATACCTAACCTATACCTAATTTTTAACAAAAATATATAACAACACTAAATGTAGCAATAATGAGCTGAAACTCAAAAACTAAATAACGAAAAACACCAAAACTGAAAATAAACACAAATAATTTAGACATTGTCATTCAGCCACCAATACCTGGATTGCGCCGTCTCAACTCGATCAGCTTCAACGAATCTAGCAAATGAGTATCTCCATTGAAATCGTTGGTCTCGTGAACTCAAATTAGGAGGATATTTTATCTTCTTATCGGTGGCCCGTCGATATATGTGATATATGACTGGGACGCCGTCAGAATCAAAAACATATCGATTCATGTCCAAATACACGAATGCTTCTAGAGGGATGAAGCCAGTAGCGAGGCAAGTCACAATATACTCGTCTGTAGGGTGGAACGGCTGTGAAATCCAAGGGTTTTCACTCACAGTCACAGATCTTGCGATATGATTCCGAAGAAGCTTCAATATGAAGATATCGACTCTAGTCACTTCAGCAGTTTGATAAATTCTTCTATTCGATATATAATGTTTCCAATCCGTCTCAGGCTTTCTGTACAAACCAGTACATGCACGAAGACATTTCCTTTCGAAAACTCTTAATTTTTCCTTAATACTAGCACTCTGGTTGTACCAGTTCTGACATCCATAGGTCAAAACTGGACGAGAACCGGTAGTTCCAGTATGGTATGGCCGTCAAAACTGGTCTAACCAGTGTCTTGTAACAGATAATTTTGACCTTTTGATCAATGTATCTGGAATGAAAGAGTTTTCGAAGGGCCATGACTATTTTAAGTGCTTTACTGAGCATGATTTTCACATGTTCAGTATAGTACAGATACTGATCGAGATAAACACCGAGGTATCGAACACAGGATTTATGTGGAACTCGTTCTAGACTACTCTCACCAGCCATGATGTGGATTGCTCTGAACTATTGTAGCTTTTCGGTCTGCCGTGTAGATGATCAGATCATCAGCAAACGCTACCAATGATCGCGTTGGCGAGACGTTAAAATCAAAGCCGTTCAATAGCTTGCGAATGAAGATTGAGAAGAGCAGAGGCGCAGTAACTGTTCCCTGCTGTAGACCATTCAAGACCTTGAACTCGCGCATTGTTGTCAGATTTCCATCAGTTACAACAAACGATTTCCCGTATAACATATTACACATCATGGCGACAAGGTGTCTGGGGAACTTGTCCTGAAGGAGTTTAAAAATTAGTCCATCTAACCATACCGTATCAAAGGCTTTCTCCATATCAATGAGACATGCTCCAACACATTGTCTATCATTTAGTTTCCAACAGCTGTCTGAGGTTACTTTCGTTATTGCATGTGTGGTCGAATGCCTGGCACGAAAACCAAATTGGCAATTCGGCATCAACTCATTTTCCTCAATGTGGGCGTTTAATGCTCTGTTGAGTATCACTTCAAACACCTTGCTGATGTTAGGCAGCAAGCTAATTGGGCGATAGCTTTTCAGGCATGAAGATTCTTTTCCTTTCTTCAAGATCGGAAATACCTTAGCCTTTTTCCACTCATTTGGGAAATATGAATTGCTCAACATGTTGTTGAACAATCTGCAATAGTTCCTAATAGCAACCTCAGGCAAATGTCGGAGAACTACATTTGGAATACCATCAGTACCACATGATTTCTTGTTGTTTATCTTGCGAAATATGAAACACAAGTCTTCATAGCTGACAAAATAATCAATAAGGTTCAAGCTCGGTATGAGGTCAGATGTTAATGTTTCATTGAAATGAAGAATTGATTGGCCGTTCAGGCTTGATTTGAAGTCGGAAACTTTTGCTTCAACGACCTCTGAAAAAATTTCGTTCCCTCTCTCAGGGTTTGGTAGATGAACCAATTCAAAATGTGTTCCAATCAGGGCAAGTTTATCCAATCCTTCACAAATAATCCTGTTTCCATTTCTATCCGGAGTCGTACTATCAATTTCGATACCAGCCCTATCGAGAAGATTTATCTCATCACTAGTGACTTCAAGATTCAATACCTTCACTCGAGACTTCTTGCGGAATATGCTATTCACTTTCGCAAACACGCCATCTGGGTCCTGTGAGCTAATGCCCCTCAATTTTCCCGCCCATTGATTGCTGACCTCGCTCCTGAAGTATGACCGAATTAAGTTCCGGACATTCTTCGGATGTAATTTCAACAAAGCCAACGAGGGATGGTTGTAATCCAAAAATCGTCGATAAATATTGTTGACGCATGTGAGAAGAAGGCTTTTCAATCTTTTCAACCTTGCGATGGTTGGTGTTTCATATCCTTCCATATTGTTTCGAAGTTTAATCTTGGGAACTACTTTCTCAATCGTTTCCAACGTCAGCTTCTCTAACTTCGACAAATAGACATCTATTTCATCGTCAGTTAGATTCCTGTCATTCGGAACCATTGAGCAAGAGTTGCCACCATCAGAAGGGGGACATTGCTTCTGGTACTCGCGATTAAACTTCTTTTGAAACTTTCCCCAGTCTGTTTTTTTGCAGTTCAACCGATGATTTTCGTGTTGAACTGGAATGAGGAAGAAATCATCCCTGTGATGATTGATTTCCATTACGATTGCGTTATGGTCGCTATCATAAGGAAGCACCTGCAGTTTCCGTTGAGGACTATTAAAGTTGAATTCGAGTCTTGCATCAGCAATGCAAAGGTCCAAATATGAATTTGTCCTAGGGTATGTTGGGAACTCCGACCCATAAAGATTGCACCTGTATTCAATTTGGTTCTCGGTTATCCATGATTTCAGGAATACACCTCTTGGATTATTCGTGGCGTTCAGCCATGATGTATGCTTGGCGTTCAGGTCACCAGCAAGAATATAATAGTTATGCAGCCTGTTCAATTCGAGTATTTCGAACAAGGAATTGAGTTCCTCCTTGAGCTTGAGAACAGTTCCACCAGTTGCATAGGCAGAGATAACGATGAGGTTATCCCCACCTGGCAGTGAGATTTTGATAACGGACACTTCAAGAGATTCAAAGCTTTTGAATTCGACTTTTTCAATATTTTGGAAACGATAGGGTCTTCGAACCAATATTCCGGTGCCACCTCCCGCATCACCTATTACCCTATCGTTTCTTACGAATTCAAAATCCTTGAATGTCATGGAGTGCCATGAATTGAGGTGGGTTTCGGTTAGAAGCAGGATGTCAGGCTTTTGTCTGGCAATGAATTCAAGGAGATAATCACGCCTATGTAAAGTAACAATGGAGTTGACGTTGATCGAGATGAGACGAATCCTATCCGTGGGAATGTGGCTGGATGACAACTTATTTTGAGGCATTTGAAAGTCCTAAACGCTGAAAAACAATGTTAATTTTCGAATCTTGTTTATCGATTCGCTCTGATAAGGAATTTAGTTGCTGATAAATTTTAAGAAGCAGCTCATTATTGCCACTTACATTATTTACACTATTTTCCGCATTTTCTGCTGGTCCTCTAGCGGCTTGTGCAAATGATACTCCGGGCTTGACGAAGTTCGGAGCTAAGACACTGCGGTGTATTTGTGTTTGCTTTGGGGCAGATTTCAATCTTGCATCCTGATATCGGGAGCACCCTCGATATGATGCCGGGTGACCAAAAACACCGCAGTTCACACAATATAACTTCTCTTTTGGCTCCGTCTGAGCCAATTTGCACTCACCGGGAGCATGCACGTCTTTGCGCATCGGTAATGCATGGCGCAGTTGGCAGCCAAATGCCCAAATCGTTGGCAGCGATAGCACTGGTTGATTTCTCGCTTCTGGAGGCGTTCCCACTTCACCACTCGAAAATTTAAATACCTGATTTGCTGAAGAGCGCTTGGACTGTTCTTATTTGTTATTTGTACCAAATAAAGTGGTAAGTTTTTTTTTCTACCGTCGACCTTCTTGTCGCGAATGTTTTCACTGAGATAAACTCGATTTGTGGTGCTGTTTGCTTGAGAACCTGAAGAAGATCGATGGTATCTTCTCCGCAGTCCAAGCCCTTCAGCAAGAACGTCTGGTTCTTCTCGCTTTTGGGGGTATAGGTGAAGTGCGGAACCTCCCCAGAATTCAAAGCATCTTTCGCTGATTTGAAATCAACCAGTGATTTCGTTCTAATTGACAGCTTCTCAGAATTTATTCGTTTGATTTCGAAATTTGTCAATTTGTTTTCGGCTGCCAACAGCCGAACCATGTCTTTTCCGCTTTGACCGAAGACATTAATTGGCGGAACTTCTTGGTATTCTTGGCTACTTTTTGAGGAGGACCAGCAGAACTACGGGCTGGTTTCTTCACCCTATTTCTACTTTCATTATTTTTATTTTTTAAATATAAGATAAAATTATCGTCTTTATTACCTTCGTCTACCTCCATGTCCTGTTGGAGTCTATCCAGCGCCGCAAAGTAGTTCTGGCTTTCGTTGGTGCCACCAGCACTTAATACCTGTTCAGTTATTATTGGAGTTGCAGCTTTCTTCTGTTTTTCGATTTTTCGTATCGGACCACTCTCTTGAACTTTTTTTGCCGTCTTGAACATTTCTTCGTACGTTTGTATTCTTGCCTTTAGCTCTTCGATTTCACTTCGAAGGCGACACACCTCCTGTCTATCCTCGAGCACTTGCATTTTACGACCGGCATCTGCGGTATCCTGCGTGCTCGTGTGTCTCCGCTTGTTGACACTTGCCAATTTCACACCGTCACCTTCCCCGGGGCCCCCCAACGGAGGGAAGCCGTCGGGCTCCTCCATACAGCAGTCCCGAGTTGTCTTTGCTTTGGCCTTTTCTTGGTTTATGGGTACGGTTGGTCGATGCCTTCGACGATAAATTCTTCCCCAATAAAATCAAAACTGGCTTTTGACTGGCTCGTAAAAAATTATTTCAATATTTTGAAACTGACTTTTGTGAAAAATTAATTAATTTTTAAAATTAATGACAGGAGCGATTAAAAACACGTCTACACGCAACGAGTGCTAGACGTAGAAAGTGTCGCGTTTGCCATGTGAACGTTAGCTGCTGAGGGAACCAAAAAACGAGATTGCAGCTCAAGCCAACACCTCACCATTTAGTTTATAACCAAACAACCCCTCCATTTGAAACTGAAATCGCAGATGTTACGTAACTACTCGCATGTTAAATTAATTACTGGGTACCAGTACGTCTTCTAGTAGACTCAAGCACAAACTGAACTGTCAATACTCCGCCAAGTGTTGCTACTTATTCAGAATTTGTCTTACTTCTGTATTATTCGAAAAAAAACTAGTTTTGAAGCAAGAGCGAAGAGAGGAATTGGGGATTCAAAAGGCTTTCATCTCGAAATACCTCTCTGCGTGCTAGATGGCCTTACTTAAGCAATATGAATGGTTAAAATGGTTGGGGCTATGAAAAAATAGGTTTGGTAAAAATATGAGTCAAAACCACTTCCATTCTTTTTTGTTATATACCATACATAGAAACGAGGAAGAAAGATACATGGTTTGCCTCATCACTTATCCAAGGCCCCGACTAAATCAAAGGTATGATGTAGCTGATTCTACCATACCAAGATCTTGAACGGAAACGGATGTTTTCAGTCATACTTCTCACTATTTAAGAATCTGAGAAAATTAAATGCTATCGACAGTGCAGCTGAAATTGACGCTTATAATTTATTTAATTGACTCCTAATTCACTCCTGGAAACGACTCTCTATTCTATTCCATTACTGTAGGCTCTTCGGTGCAGGTCACCCTTCTCAGGCAGCACAGAGTACAAATAGCTTGGCAAGGATTCCAAAAAAAATTAAGTGCTAACTAGCCACAGTGCACCATTATAAGAAAGGAAACGCTGTGTCACTTAAATTGGCTACAACTCCGATGAATATCTTGTCGTAATAAGGTATAATACTTTCACATAGGATACCCTATAACTTAACTTACTACTTACCACTTAACTTAATAATAAAGGATATAAACTTTTGATCAAAACATGTCTAATCTGGTGTTATAATATCCTTATCTGTACGCAAATTCAACTAACTACTTACTTATGATGGCTATAATTACTACTTACTTATGATGGCTATGATTGTATTGTAAGAGTTATATACAAATCAATGAAATGTAAAATACGGCTAGTTTAAGGATGGTTTAGTATTATATGGTGTCTTCTTGGAATATGGGGGGTGTGGAGTTAGTACGATTTAGCTCCTTAACTCCCTCATATCTGTGAGTATTTCAGTAGCCATCTACCTTCCTGAGCCAGTTTTAGCCATTATATTGTTTTAAGAAATAATTTTTACAGTATTTGGCGGATAATTTGGAACCTCAATTCAGCCTTACTGCATAAAGTTCGAAGGAATGCCATGGTACTATTAGTATGGTTGTCAATTGTAACAAAAAGTTTCAATACCTTGTCGCGTACGTATTTTTCAACCGTCTCAATTCTTAGGTCCTTTAAGATGTCAGTGTTTCTAATGTACCATGGAATTCTTAAGATCTTCTAAAGAATTCTATTTCAGAAGGACTGAAGTGCTTTTTTTTATTAGTCTTTATCGTCTGGTAGAAAGTGGAACTACCATATAGTAGGTCGGTTGTATAATCCGTTTCACTATTTAAGGCTGTCTTTTGGATTTAATGAGAGGGTGTAGAGAGAAGAGAAGTACAATGCAGTTATGTGTTGTTTTCATGTGTTTCTTGTCGAATGTGAGGCCAAGGTATTTAGCCGTCCAGTCAAATATCTTGTTATCAACGAAAAGTTTTTGTGGAGTTTGCTGTTCTTTCCTTGTGTATGAAAGTATTCTATTAAAATATCTATTGATCGTTGCAACTTTGAAGTGATGACTCTTGCTTGTCGTACTGTATTAAACAAGTTGGGTTCGTGTCAGAAGGGTTTTCTACCCAACTTCTCAGAAATGCGGTCACCAGCAAAGAATAACCTCAAGAAATATGTCAAAGAGATGTGTACGTTCAAAGGAAAATCCATTGTTTTTCTACTTTCAACGGTCGCCATTTTGTTGCAAACCGACAAAAATCACTCAATTCATGAATTCTCAAAAATATTAATGTTATTGACCTTGTTGGAAAGTTTCAAGAAGATCAAGTCATAACTACAGTGACTGATTGGATGGAACGTCCATAAAATACCAAAATCATGTGTTATTGTTGTAAGTGGAGAAATTTCAAACGGCTATAACTTCCATGTTTATCATTCGATTTTCATCAAACTTACAAAGTTTAAGAAACCTTAGCAGAACTACGTAAATATTCAATTTCGTTCAATTTAAGGGTATCCATGCGATTTTATTGGGGAAAACGTTAAATTCGAATATCATACTATTATTAACAAAGTTGAGCGAATTTTGACTTCTAAAGCGTTTGTTGTTGTTGCACTCATAAACACCTACCTCCATAATTTTTTCAGATTTTTCAGATCACGAGGGGGGACACAAATTTTTCGTGTATTTCCCCTCTCTGCACGTCCCCCGAAGCAAAAAGTATCAAATTAAGACCTGTTTTGAAAAGTTATCATCAAGACCTTTCATTTGATACCCATATCGGCTACCTTTGATGAAATTTTTTTTTCTGGGGCTACTCCCCTATATGGGGAGATCCCGCCCTTAAATACCTTACAACATTTTTTGTAGTTGAAACTTGAAGAGAGCACCATTTTACACCTGCACACAAAATTTGATGTTTCTAGCTTAAATAGTTTGCGAGAAAAACTGCTGCAACACACGGACGGACGGACGGACGTACGGACGTACGGACGGACGGATGGACGGACGGACGGACAGACAGACAGACAGACAGACAGGTCACGAAACTAGCAGGGCTTTGTAAAATTACTTTACAAAACCCTAATATACAGATATCATCAGCGTAGAGTGAAAGTTTTACTTTTAGAGGCAGAGTGGAAGGGTCTGCAGTAAATATATTATATAGAACCGGTGAGATGGGTGAGTCCTGAGGAACTCCAGCATCAATTGGCCTCAGGCTTGAGAGTTTTTTGTCAATTCTGACACAGAATATTCTGTCTTCTAGGAAGGAGCCAATAATTTGAGTGAGCTGCAGTGGCATATTGAATTGATGCATTTTGAAGATTAGTTCTGCATGCCAGACTTTATCTAAGGCCTTGGCTATGTCGAACATAGCTAAGCCTGCTAAATTCCTGCGATTTAAGTCTATTCTGATGTGTTTAATCACTTTAACTAACCGGTGTTCAGCAGAGTGTTTAGCTTTGAAGTCATATTCTTCTTCCGGTATAATATCTTTGTCGGATACAACCTCATTGAGTCGGCGCTGGATCACCCTTTCCGCAATTTTCGACAGCAATGAGAGGAGGCTAGTAGGTCTTCAGTTTTGCGGGAACTAAGGGTCTTTTTGAGGCTTTGGAAAAATATACCGCTAATTTCTATATTTTGGGATACTTTCGCGAAGCAAATATTGTATTAATAATGTCAGTAACTGTTTTTAAAATATTATCCGGTAGCCAAGAAATCGTTGTGTTTGTAATAGTGTCATGTCCAGGTGCTTTATGTTTATTGAGTGTCTGTATAATATTCTTGATTTCGTCCAAGTCAGAAGGTGCAGCCTTGACTTCATGTTGAATATTATCTATCAAGAGTCTGTTTCAAAGTCCTCCACGTCTGAAGAATATTCATGGAATTGTATTTCCAAAGAATCTGCTACAGCCTCACCCTTAACGTAGAGTTGTATCCCATTCGGGCCATGAATAGGCGGCACCACAATTTTGCTGTTTATCCGAAAGCATTTGGATATTATTCAGAAACTATCATATCCAAGCTCGAGACTCTGCGAAAAGCTCTCCCATCGCTCGTTTCAGAATACCCTTATTTTATCACGGATTTCATTTGTCATCCGAGTAGCGTTTATGCGTAGCGTAGGAACACTTGTATACCTAGCTCTCCTCTGAGCTTAAATCATTCTCTTTGTTAGTTGTTTGATGTTCTGAGGGAGTTCATAAGGATTCGTTTCCCTCATCAGAGTTATGATCATACCTGTATGGTCCTCTTTAGCCTGTAAAATTTTCTGAACTACGTTCTCAATGACGTTGGCGATGTCGTGGTTGTTTCAGGTGATTGAAAATTAGTTTCATTGGTCAATGTGACTTTAAACGCCTTCCAGTTTGTAGTTTTCTTTTCCTGTAAAGACATATCAGTAGAGATATTTTGAATGAGGAAGGGGACTGTTTGTTGTCAGAAGACATTTCGATGAGGACATTAAACCGAACATTTTGTATGAAACCTCGCGATATTCTATTGTCCAGTGCAAAGCCATATCTTGATCCATAATGTGTTGGTTTATTGAGGATATTTAGGCTGAAATGGTTAACTGTGGTAAATGTTTTGAGCTCGGTCCCAGCTTTATTGCTTTTCACAGCTCCCCATAGGTGGGGGTAGCATTTAAGTCTCTTGTGATGGAGAAAAGGCCTTTAAATTCAACAAGTGCTCTAAGATCACTTAAGAAATTTATACTTGCTGGAGGATTGTGAGCAGAAATAACAAAAAAACTAGAAAATCAGCTCGCACCTTGATTGCTTTGGCCTCTAGTTTTTAAAATGTGTGTGTATTAATGAGATGATAACTCACGTTTTGTCTCAATAGAATGGCCGTTCTCCCTCTTTTACCCGTTATTTTGTAATTTCTGTTCTTAATGTAGTTGGGGATGCGGTATCATCTTCCAGGCTTCAGAAAGGTTTTTTGGATAATTATAATGTCAAATTTATGATCAAATATGAATTGTTGTAGTTGATCAGTCTGTTGAAGCAGGGAATTTGCATTCCACGTCAGAATTGAAACGTGGTTCGTTAAACTCATTAGTGTATAGTGTTGATGACATTTTGAGATGCACCAAACATGGTTTGAATCATGCTTGCCATCATCTCTTGCATCATGTTTTGGAATTGTGTCTGTATTTCGCCAAAAATTTGGTCCATACTGTGAGATTGATTTTGTGTGCGTGGAAGTACCTGGGTGGAGTTGTTTGTTTATGTGCTGGTTGGGTGAGTTGGGCCGCAGTAACTTGTATGAACGATCTTCTCACGTTCTGTGGATTTCTGAGACAACCCCCGTAGCTTGCTGGATGTTCTCCGCCACAGTTGGCACATTTTGCCTTCTCAATTTTCTTTGGATAATCTGAGAAATGATGAAGCAAGTCACATTTAGCACATCGAGACTTCACATGACAATTTCTAGAAAAATGGCTAAATTTTTGACAATTGTGGCACATATCCTGCCCCGTACTAGAACGCTTAGCCTCTTCCATGAACATAAGGTGGCGGGTTTAATATTATAAATGCTTTTTCAGATTTAGGGGGGAGAACCTTGGCTACCCTAGAAAGACCTTCCTTCATTTTGATATAGTAAACTTCTATAAGATTGAAGCTTTGAGACTCTAAGTCTTCCTTGATCCTTGATTGAGAGGCCATACAGGCCTCTGATGACAAAATTCAGCTGTCTATACTCCGGAAGTCTTTAAGTGTAGTATTGTATTTCATTTTCAGCAGTCTGTGATCTGTGGGTGTTATTAGTATAATTTTTATACCAAAGCAGACCCTTTTCAAGGGTGTGTATGAAGCGTTTTGTATTTCAATAGTACAAAGTATTTGGGACCATTTTAAGGGATCTCAAAGAATGATTGGTACTGTTTTGGGTTCTTGTGTTTGTGGTGCAGGTTGTGTGTTTGCAGTGTTGGATTTGGTTCTGATGTAATGGCAATGTTTGTAAATGTCGTAGCTGGTTTTGGTTGCGGAAGGGCAGGGAAAATCTCATCCTCTTTATCTTTCCTGCTACTCATGCAGTCAACCTACATTTCTCTTTCCAAATTTTTATAATAGGGACAAGACTTTTGAGGCAAGGGCATCCTCACCTTTCGTTCTTTCATCTGAGGGCGGTTTTTCTGTGGTTTCTCATTTGTTGTTGCCCTATTTCTCAACAATTAAATTAGTTTTGCATTTTTTGTAGCTAGCAATTTGTTTTTATTCGCTGGCCGACCAGCAAAAGAATACTAAAGTACTCACCTAGACTCCCTTGTATTCACTTCTTTCCATCTTCTATTACTACCTATATTTCTGTCTTCTGTCAAATTCTTTCGTCTGTCTCTTTCTATTTTTTTTCTCCTTCTAACGTCCATTTATCTTGCGTCTCTTTCTATCTTCTTTCTCCTTCTAACTTCTATTTACTATCTTCTGTTTCTCTTCCTATGCTCTATCTCTCTCCTAATCTTCTCTCTTGTATTCACTATCCCTTACTCTTGACTTTCAACTTTTCAATCATCAACTGCAGGAGATGTTGTCTCGTCAACGTCTCCAGGGCGACTCTATTCTATGGTTAAAAGAATTCACTTTTAACTAACGGTGTTACAGTCCTTCGAAATTAAACTGGTGAAAACATTCTACTGACGAGAAAAAACATATTGAAATGAACTTACATTTAAATTGATGATGCGCGTTATTTTATTTCTTACGGCCACAATTATGGAAATAAATAAAAGAGCTTCAAAATTTAAATGGTAGATGCGTTGGTAAGACCCATAAGATAATAGTTCTGAAACCAGTTTAAGGATCGAAAATTTATCAAAATCTTCTTAGCTCAATTTTAATGGCTTCCCAGTTGAGTAAAATTAAGCCATTTCCCAAGTACGTCTATTTAAATTCCTCTAACGAGCTTATACAGTGTTCTCGTACAAAAAGATAAACAAAATGTTACTGACGTTTGCACTTAAGGTCATCTTTAACACTGAAAGCATCCAAATGGCCAAAAGTTGTCGCTTACGATTCTGAAAAATTAGGTTCCAATATATCCTTGCAATTGAATTGCAGGTTATGAAATTTTTCCAAACTACAACAACACTTATGTTTGTAAAATTTTGCTACTAAATTAGAGGTGATGGGATTTCATACAAAAAGTTTTAATTATTTTTGAACGTTATATACTTTGAATAGGTGTTAAGCGATGTCTAACATAAAAAAAAAATTTAACAGCTTCAACGCTATCATATATCACAACTATTATCCTGAAATCGAGGAAAGGTAAAAAGCATTCCCCAAATGTTAACCACAACATTGTCCTCCCACTTCCGACTTATTGTTGTTCAAGATGAAGAAAGCCTGGCTAGAAGCAATAAATCGAAACACAGACATTCATCCTCCTTCCCTATGAAAGTATCATCTATCTCCGATAATCGCTGTTTAATAAAAAATTTCCCGACTGGATTCTCCGCCTATTTGTATTTAGATAGATCCGAAAAAAGAAATCATACCTGTCATCCCCATTATAAAATAAGAAAAATCCTGCGAGCGGAAATGGAAGTAAGTCAAACCACACTATTTACTAATACAACTCTCTATAATAAACGAAATGTGCGTATGAACATTATAGCTGAGTCCTGATATAAACATGAATCGTGTAAAGAACTCTGACTGACAAAACCAATAAAACACCCCCTTTGGTGTGGTTAGTCCTCTTTAAAAGTGAAAATACCATCCGTCTGCAAGGTACAGCCATCAGCAACCTTAGACACTGAACCTTATGGACCGAACTTCATTGCCAATTGTTCTTCACAATGATATCGAATGTCATGGAAAAAAAGAAAAGATTTTTCGTTGTTTGTTCCTTTTCTTTTGATCCTTCGATTTGTGATGTATACCTTGTACAGGAAAGACGATGACAAGTCATTTAAATTTGAGCAGGTATACACTTTACGCGGTTGGAAGGAAATGATGGATAGATTTTCGCGAAAATAGGATATCACCGCGGAGATGATAGACAAACATATGCGTTTGTCGCGAAGGATGGGGACATGTTGGTTTAATTCCGATAGTTCAGATCGAATTTGAGATCTTGACAATTTTAGGATGAACAGGCAGGAAGCTCAATATTGTAGCAAATTACAGTATCCTCTTAGGTTGGATGGTTAAGTGAAAATAGAGGAAATCATATTAGCCTCCTCCAATGAACTGAAACATGTTACAAATGTAGTTTCCATTGTTAAACATCTGCAGTTGCTTATAATGCAATCTGATCCTTGGTTAGTAGATGTTCAAATTCTTCACCTGTTTGCCTGAAGGCACATCTTATTTTGCTTTGGGGCAGTTTTTTGTTTGAGGATTGGAACCAAATATTTTCATCTATATACGAGTATATTGTACTTTGTTCTTCAATTTTCAGGGATAATTGAACGGATGTTTGTCATTTAATTGCATTTAGTTCTGCTAAAGTATAAAAAAAAATCGTTCAATTGGTTTTGAAAACTGATTTGTGAAAATGTTTTGTAAAATATTAAAATAGTATTGCATGTTAAGTCAGCTTTTTAGTCGCTGAAGCATTTTATACAGGGTTATCCATTTCGTAATAGGAAAAGTATAACACTGCCATTTGACATATGTCAAAATTAAATGTCATCCAAAGCGTGTTTTTTTTAGTTGAAGGTTTGCCATTTAGAAATATGGATCGTTTAATAGTCGAAAAATGCGTTAAAATTATTAAATTTTATTATCAAAATGGTGATTCTGCTGTATCAACATTTAGGGCTTTACGAGCCGATTACGGTCGACTTAATCGACCTACACAGCAAACAATTTCGAACACAGTGAGAAAGTTTGAAGAGACTGTATTGGTTATTGATATTGCAAGGCCTGTGCATCATCGCAACATTCGTTCTGCTGAAAATATCGCTGTCGTTGCTCAAAGTGTGAAGGAAGACCCAAATTTGTCGATTTCTCGACGTGCTCAATATTTGGACTTGTCTTACGGCTCATTGTGGCGGATTTTGCATTTGGATTTGCATCTCCATCCGTACAAAATCTAACTCACTCAAGAATTTAAGCCTCAAGACCATACACAATGCAGAATGTATGCACTTTTGCAAGAGAAATTTTCAGGACGCGTAATTTCGAGATTGACTGATGTCAATTGGTCCGCAAGATCCTGCGACCTAACATCTTTGGATTTCTTTTTATGGTGCTATGCAAAAGATCGTGTTTACGCGAACAATCTTCAAAATCTTGAGCAATTGAAAACCAATATGGCCAAGATATTGCCGGAAATGTGCCGAAAAGTCATTGAAAATTAGCTCAAAAGGATGGAGGCCTGTAAGAAGTCCCGTGGAGGACGTTTGAATGATGTTGTATTTCACGTATAATGGCAAAGTTTAATCTTTACATTGAATAAAAAATTTTGTTTCCATTTGAATATTTTATGTGTTTTCTTTAGCTTTACTTTCCCAAGCGTAAAATGGATTTTTTAATTTTTAAGCCTACGTGAGCCAAATATATGATATGAACTCATTCAAAAAAGCTGTTTCCGATTCAGCAAGTGAAAACTAAGAGCAGAACCAACACTTTCGCCAAAGCAAGCCCTACAAACAGGTTTTTAGTGTCAAATTGGAATATCAGTAAAATTTAAATAACTTTACCGATAAAAAAGATGGTTTAGAAAAGTTGGAGAAAGCAAAACTTAGGCGTATATGAAACGATTCACTTACAGAGCCTTATTGGAGGAATTATTAGAAAAATTCAATTTCCAATGGTTAATCTGCGTTTCATTACCCCTAGACTTTTTAAATAAAATCTGCCTCGGTATATGATGAAAAATCAAACATGGAAGAAAAAAGCCAACATGAAAAACTAGTCCGATACTTATAGAATACAGATTGATTGATAGGTCGACTGGAATTTTTTTCCCTTCTTCATATTCTCTCATTCTCGCATTCGAACGTAGCACTAGATAACACATCTGCCAGGATTTGATCAAAGTAAAAAGCTCTAATACTTACATCCGCCTGATTACAAAAATATCGTTCCATTTTTGAGTAACCGGGAGCTCCATTGAATTTCGTATGAAAAATCATGCAATCTTTAGTCAAAGAGGAAAAAAGTTATCTTCATTTCAAATGAAAAGCCGCTCAAAGTTATAATCTATTCCTACTATTTCCCACGTAAGATGACGTTATTTTGTATTGAAAAATATCTTCTTTGCAGCACTGCAGCCTTTGTCTGGCGTTTGTTTCTGACAAAAAGTCCGGCTATCTCAACTCATTTGCAATGTCGTCCAATTTTGTAACTCGAGCAGTGATGAACTATCAAGTCAGAATGACATTTCCTCGGTTTTTTACTGGTCTCCGTCCTTCGACTCTCCCAAAGAATACCTTTGAGGGGATTCATTGCTTGTCATACGATTCAATTAAAAAATAAAGTCATCAAATAAACGCATATTTTCACTGATCTAGTTGACAAGTAGAAGGTAAGTGGTATACAGAGATTTCCCTCTCTATTTCCCAGGAGCGTTGATGTGTATATAGGATACACATCATATCGAGCCCCCAGTTTAAGCCAGTATACATAGGGTATACTGGTATTATAGCAGCCATCTCATTGCAGCTCCATCTAGCTTTGCTCTAAATATTCACTTCAAAATTCGTCTCCCAATGGCGTTTAATATGTTTGCGGATGCTTGAGCGAGAGTCAATGTTTTATACCCACAGCATAGCACAGGTCTTATCAGAGATTTTAATGCTTGGAGCTTTGTTTTCCTGTATATGTTATGGAGCTAGTCTTCAAGATCGTCAAAACTGAGTCAAATAATTTATTTACAAGCTGTGTGTTCCAGTGCATTTCACACCTTTCATTACTAGTTGTCTCTGTTTTCGCACCTAAATACACAAATTTGCATATATGTTCAATACGGTATTCGCCAAGTGTGACATTTTGGATATTAAAGGTATTTTTCCTTGACTGCGTCATGAGCTTTGTTATATTTTCATTGATTTGTAGCCCTACTCATTTCGCTTTGCTGTCGAATTTCAGAGAAAGTCCTTTAACGGTTGTTAATGACTGTGACAAAATGTTCATGTTCCCCGCATGGACTACATTGTTCGACTTGCATAGTAACGAATCTCTTGTACCGGCAGGTAGCTTTCTTATGAGGTATTCCAGAGCCAAATTGAACAGCAATGGGGCCAGCCTATCTCCCTGCTTTACTTCGATATTTATGTCAAGGGTATTGGTAAGTTGATTATTCATATGGGCTTGAAAGGCTGTGGACGCCATTGTTGCTTTACACAGACAAACTAATTTGGCTGGGATGTAAAAGCAAAGCATTATTTGGTGCAGTACGTTACGATCAGTAATATCGTATGCTTGCTTAGTCAACAAAATTTTGATGTTCGTCCATGTGGAACTACTAGCTTTTCTCAAGTATCTGCTTGTTTGTAAACAATTGATCTATCGTTGATCTACCTACTCTAAAGCTACCTTGATACTCTCCAATAACAATGTTGGTGAATGGCCTGATTTTATTTTATTGTAAAAAATAAATAGTCTTTTATAAACTTTTATTTTATTTTATACATCTTTTTAGCGCTTTGTTTAAAATGTTTTACGAAGACCAACTAGTTTTGCGTCACGACTGTTGGTTCATCCGTCCGTCTGTCAATGGATCACAGCAGATTTCCTCAGGAACTATAGCAGCTACAAAACTTAAACTTTGTGGCAAAGTCATAAATGGTGGTCTCTCAAAAGTTTCGGTCTTATCAAACATTTCGAAATTGTTTAAGATGGGTCCCCTCCTAATAAGGAAATAGCCCTTAATAATTTTTTTTTATCAAATATAGCGAAGTTTAATATCAAATGAAGGCCTTGACTATAGCTTTTAGAATCTGTATCATTTGTTGCATTTTTTTTGTGGTAGGGAGGTGAAAGCCATTTATGCACAGAGTGTGGTACTCCCATGCACGACTAGACTACCCACTAAATGCCTCCCCTGTCATCCTGAGAACCCAGCCTGGAACCGTTTGACACATTTCTTTCACGTTTTTTACACGCCGTGGGGCGCCTTGAAGCTGGGGAGTCCCTTTCCTAGCGGGAGGGGAGAGGGGAAGAGGAATTGCCAGAAGAGCGATCCCCCAGCCCGAACGCCCCCGGCTGCTGTGGGTCACTTTCATATTTTAGGACTGCCCGAGCATAATGTGCCACCTGGTTCCATTTGTCAACCGATTCGAGTATCACCGTGACTATATTATCCAGGGTGAGCTCTCCCGTCTCCCTGTAGAGTTCCCTTTGCAGCCTGACCCATTTCGTACACGCAAAAAATGTGTGGTAGGCATTGTCCTTCTCTCCTGGGCAAAACCGACAATCGGGGGACCATGACTAACCGATCTTGTGCAGGTAAGACTGAAAACACCCATGCCCGCTCAAAAGCTGGGTCAGATAGAAGTCAGTCTCACCATGCCTTCGATTTAGTCACGGTCTCACATCCGGGATGACTCGCATCCTCGTGTTGGTGCAGGTAAATAGCGTGGCAGTCTCTAGCAAGGAGGGCGACAGGTATCTCGCCTGCAATAACTCTCACCGCCGAGTCAGAGACTTTTGGATACGAAGATGCAATTCTCAGTGCTCCTCTTCTCTGTACCTGTGCCAAACGTTTTTGGTATACCACCTTGCTGAGAGCGTCGCCCCATACCTCTGCTCCGTACAGTAGCACTGACCCTACAGCACTCAACAAGAGGCGTCTTCTTGATGGGCTGGGTCCACCTACGTTGGCCATAAGTCAACTCAGGGCCAATATTCCCGAAGAAGCCTTCTCAGCCGTTGCCCTAATTTGCTCAGAGAAACTCAGTAGCCCCAGGTACTTCACCGATAGCTTCGATTAGATTCGAAAGTCGCCATACTGATCATTCTTACGCTAGGGATTCTCTTTTTTGTCAAGATGACCACTTCGGTTTTCTTCAGTGCTAAACTAAGCCTACGAGCAGTCATCCAGCCCCTCACTCGGCGCATTAGCATACCTAGCCCAGGTTGCGCTTGTTCAACGGTGCGTACAGCGACCAGAGCTGCAACATCATCCGCATAGCCGACCAAGCGCGACTCATCTGGCCTCTCAAGTCTCAGTAGCCCGTCGTAAGACACGTCCCATAGATCCGGACCAAGGATAGATCCCTGGGCAACACCCGATATAATTTCCACTCTTCGTTGGCCCTGTGTCGTGTCGTAGAGCAGGCTTCGGGCCTTTAGAAAGTTCCTCAAAAGTCGCATTCGATATTCTGGAACTTGAAAAGAGTTTTCCAGCGTATCCAGAATATCCACCCATCTAGCGAAGTTGAAGGCATTCCTGAAGTTGAGCGTCACCAACAGGACGATCCATCGCTTGGTGCGACTATACGCCTCTGCCTTTTGGACCGCGTTCACCACCTCTGCAATCGCATCAATGGTAGAACGTCCTGCTCTAAAGCCGTACTGCCGAGGAGATAGGTCCCCAGCTGCACGAATTGCGTCAGTGAGTCTTCCCTTGATGAGTTTCTCTAGCACTTTCCCAGCCGTGTCTAGCATGCATAACGGGCGGTATGCAGCACGAGCCTCGCCACCTTCCATCGTACCTGGAAAACCCCGTCCCGTAGGCAAGCACATTGTCCACTTGGTCTTGCCAGCAGCAAGCCTTGCTACTGTTGATCAGTTTGCGAACGCATTTCCTGGCCGACTTATATGCTGCCACCCAGTTGCATGCCTAGTCACCGTTCCGCACCCTTCGAAGCTTGTGACACTCCCTTCGTTCTTCAGCGATTTCAGTTGACCACCAGTACACTGGGGGCGTGCCGTGCCGGGGTCTTCGACGCTACATAGAAGCGCAGCAAGCAGTCGTAATGATGCTCATAGTTGAGTTCACCACGTCTTGAGCTGCCAGTTCTTGCGTCACCTTCGAAGCTCCCTGCAGCGGCTCACATGCTGTGAGCACCTCGACGAACCTCTCGACGTCCATCCTTACGATGTTTCATCCAGTTGTAGAAAGCTGAGGGCACGGACGTTGGGAGACAGCATTACTTATCTCAAGAAGAATGCACTGATGATCACTGGCTGAGTAGTTCTCTAATACTTTCCAGTTGTGTATCCACCGTACTAAGGACTCCGAGGCGAATTTCAGTATTCCAAGTCTAACACTGACCTCGTCAACTATCGACTGCTTCGTAGAGAAGCCAATTGTTATATGCTTGAAGCATCACTGCAACCTAATAGTCGTAAGCCCTTTTGGACATCCATAGATTCTCTAAAAACAACATCGCATAATCCTAACATCTTCTCATGGCATAACTGCCAAGCTTCTGATGGGCAAGCTATCTGTGACCTTTTCGCTCAATTTTTTTTCTCCACATTTAAGGTTTCGAACCCCATTATATACTCATCGTGTCCTTCTCCTTCCCCTATTGTGCATTTTATCGTGACCTTTTGACATAAATGGTAGTCCGGGTCCTGATGGAATACCAAATCTGTTCGTAAAGTAATTATCTTCTTCGTTACCTACCCCACTATCAATTATTTTCAATATTAGCCTTTCTTCTTCCTGCTTTCCCGACTTCTGAAAGCATACTAACATCTTTCCGACCCATAAGTCTGGAGATCGTATTGAAATCTCGAACTATCGTCCGATTTCTTTGCTGTCTTGTTTTGGCAAGCTCCTTGAGTGAATCGTGCAGAACAAAATGTACGATGGCATCAGTATCCTCTGTGCAAATGAACAAAATGACTTCTTTAAAGGTCGTTCGACAGTTACTAATTTGTTAGAACTTACGAATACCATCTCTCTTGATTTTGACAAGAGCCAACAAGCTAAAGCCTTTAACAGTGGTGATCACGGCCTTTTGGCTAACAAACTCCTATTGTTCCGCGTTTCCGAATCAATCCTCTCTTGGATCTTATCTTTTTTATCCCATCACTCCTGCACCGTTACATGGAATAACTTTTTTTCGTCGGCCTCATTTAGCCCTAAATCCAGCAAAGACTGCTCATACCTTCAAAATGATCTTGACAATCTCCAAAATTGGTGTCAACTTAATTTATTTCCTCTTAAAATTTCAAAATGTTGTCACATGAGATTCACTAACAAAATTCATCCAGTTTCATATGAATACCGGATTGATGGATTACTTCTCGCACTTGTGGACAAATTTTAAGATTTGGGAGTAGTATTTGACCCAGGTTTGAAATTTAACATCCATATTTCATGCGTAAACACCAGGGCTTCACGTGTCACTGGTTTTATTTTACGATCCTCCTGCAAGTCTTTTAACATTCCAACCAGTGTCCATCTATTTGTACTCTTAGCCCGGTCAATCCTTGAGTATACCTCCCAGACATAGTCTCCTCACTATATCAATCTATTGGATGGTGTTGAAACTGTATAGCGTAAATTCACACGTTCTCTATTCTACAAATATAACCTCCCTTACAGCTCTTACGATGAGCGGTTACAGATCTTCAACATTCCATTACTCAAAAAAGGAGAGAATTTTTAGACCTGTGTTGCTTATTTAAATTATATCACGGTATTCTTTCATCAAACCTTCGGGAAAGGCTTTATATACGTCCCACCTCAAGAACGCGTTCAACCGACATATTCATTGTCCCCTTTGCTCGTACTAATATTTATTTTTATTCATTTTCAGTACGTGCATCACGTAGTTACAATGAGCTCCAGCTGGGTGCCCTGCCACATTCCTTAAACGCTTTTAAAAGCATATTACATAATATTCTCCCCAGCTGCCAATAGTTTATTAGTATTTTATATTCTTGTTTTTTGTTTCTTATTTCAAGTTGGTCACTTTGTTTTTGTCGCATGTATTATATTATATTTGATTACTTATTTTGTAATTGAATTAATGGATCTGTAAAATAGCGTAAATATATAAATAAATAAATACTTGACGTCCGTACATGCAGTGAGCCAATTACTTGATCATGGTAATCTACCGATGTTTTATGTCAAAGGCATATTCGGCGAAGACCAGCCCGCTACAAAAATTTGACATCGAAAGGCTCCAAACGGCGTCTGTGGCCAAAAATTTCACGGAGACCCTCGACAACCAGCAACGTGCTCTGGATGGAAGTGAAAGCGGCTATTACGACCGTAGCCGAACAGACGATTGGACATCAAGCCCGGCGCAAGAGAGAAGATTGTTTCGATGATGAGTGCCAGAATGCGTTAGATAAAAAGAATCAGGTGTACAAAGAATACGTTGGTAGGAAAACCAGGACAAAGAGAGAGCACTATGAAAATTTCAGAAGAGTAGCGGATGAGATAATTAAGATTGAGAAAAGAAAATACTATGACGACCAATTGAGAAGTATAGATGTAAGTTTAGCAAGCAACAACCAAAGACAAGTATACAAAGTAGTAAAAAGCCTGAAACGTGGTTATCAGTCGAAAACCACGCTCTGTCGTGATAATATCAGCAATATCATCGCAAATGAAACCAGGATTAAGGAAAGATGGCAAACACATCAAGAATCTCCTTAATCTTCCACATAGCTCCAGAACATCGAAGCCTATAGATGTCTGCGGAGAGCTTCCATCGGCCCTACCAACTCTGGATGAAGTTCGTTCCATCATCAAAGCCCAAAAGGATAATAAAGTGCCGGGCATCGATGAGATTCCAGTGGAGCTCATCAAATATGGTAGCAGTAGTGCTCATCAAGCTATTCACAAAGTCATCCAGCACATTTGGCAACAAGAACATATGCCAAAAGGGTGGAGCCAATCAATTATATTCCCTCTCCACAAAAAATGTGACAAGCTACAGTGCGAATTTTATAGAGGCATATCACTACTTTGTTCAGCATACAAAATATTTTCTAAAATCTTAGAAAATAAAATCGGATCATACGCCAACAGTATTATTGGGGAGTATCAAGGTGGTTTTAGGGCAGGTAGATCAACAACAGACCAATCGTTCACAGTCAAGCAGGTACTTGAAAAGTGCTGGGAGTTCAACATAGACGTACACCAAATTTTCGTTGACTTTAAGCAAGCATACGATAGTATTGATCGTAACGTAACGCAACAAATAATGCTTTGCTTTGGCATCCCAGTCAAATTAGTCCATCTTACCAAAATGGCAATGACGACGACGACCTCCTAGGTCCGCATCAATAACCAGCTCACCGATGCCTTTGACACAAATAACGAACTAAAGCAGGGAGATAGGCTGGCCCCATCGCTTTTCAATTTGGCTCTGGCATACGTAATAAGGAAGCTACCTGTCGACATGCGAGGTACATTACTATACAAGTTAAATCAAGTAGTAGCCTATGCGGATGACATCAAAATTTTGTCACGGTCATTAACAACTGCCAAAGAACTTTTCCTGACTCGACAGCGAAGCAAAACTAGTAGGGCTACAAATCAATGAAAATAAAACAAAGCTCACAACACAGTCGAGGAAAAGTACCTCAAGCACAGAAAATATCACATTTGACGAATACAGTATCAAAAATGTGAGCGACTTTGTGTGTTTGGGCGCAAAAATAACGAAAACAGGTAATGAAAGAGACCAAATACGACGAAGAATACAGCTCGCAAATAAAATATTTTATTCAGTATTGACGGTCTTGAAGACCAGCTGCATATGCAGGAAAACAAAGCTCCAAGTATACAAATCTGTGATAAGACCTATGTTATGATGCTATGGGTGTGAAACATGGACCCTAACCCAAGCATCCGCAAATACATATATTGAACGCCTTTGAGTGACGGGTCCTGGGGCGAATAATCGGAGCGAAGTTAGACGGGGACCAATGGCGAATTCGATACAACCATGAGCTGTATGAAATTTTTGACCACCCAATGGTCTCAACGATTGTAAGACTGCTGAAGCTCCAATGGGCTGGCCATATTAATCGTATGGACGAACAATGGATACCCAAAAAGGTATTCGTTGGAAGAACTGAAGGCCGGAGTCCAGTGGGGAAACCGGGGAAACGCTGGTCTGACTCGGTCGACGAAGACAGTTCATCGCTGCTCGGATTTGCAACTTGGAGGGCGCGGTCAATGACTGAGACAGTTGGAGGCGCTATTTACAGGAAGCGAAGGCCCGAGAGGGGCTGTAGTGCTAAGAAAAAAAAGAAGGAGAGATAAATTTTAATAATTGGAATTTTTTTTTCAGTAGATATATAGACACAACAGCACCTTATAACTGAAAATTATATCTATCGACTTTAAAGACAGAGAAAATTAAATCCTATATGTACATAAGGCGGCCCAGTACGGGCAGTGTCCTTCCCCAAAATAACACTGATATAGCTGAGCTCTATCCGATTCAGGATGCCACCTAGGGATCTAAGGCCTCTTCCATAATTCAATGTCTGCGACTCCAGAGAATTCCATGGCCGGAACAGTTTTGGAATATTCCCTGAATTCATTTTCAATAGAACGTTCTAGAAGTATTGACCAGAGAGCCACAACATATACAAATACAAACCATTTATTTCCAAGCATATTAAAACCACCGTTCGCCAGTATCTGACTCTTATGCCAAAACAGATCATCCATTAAATTCATTACTTACACTCAATCAGATCCTTACCAAATCAAATTATCACCTTGACCGTTCCTGTTGTTTCGAAAACTTATCCCCACGGGAAAAAAACTCCAATCAGACAGTATCGAAATCCCAACGCAGCGGGGCGACCACCATCATAACCCAACTCAGAGCAAACACCTGCGGTCCTTAAATCGGAATTGTTACTTCACCTTTTCTTTCAACAAAATTCTTCTTACCGCAGCTCTTCCAAGTAAATAGAAGGGAAAAACTTGTCATTGCTCATTGGACTCAATTTCACGCCAATTAGAGTTTTTAATTACTTGACGTGCACACTTGATCGATTTACTACGGCGTTCGGAAAATACTTGAATAAGCGATTGCAGACAAGGTTGCAATATGCTACGGCATTCGTGCGGGGGTAATTTAAATATTACATCATTGCAGGAGTTGCGTTGGTCGTTCGTTTTTGTGCATTATGCGGGGCTACCGCAAAGCAAGTCGAGTGTGAAATAAATTCTACGAAACAAAAACATGTAACGCATCAATTCCTAAATTACTATGCACACTAGCTGTTACTTTTTTTCTGCAGACATCACCAAGGAACTATTGATTGCCCGAAGGTGGAAGCTGTAAGATCATCAGCTGCTCACACTACCCATCAAACAGTGGCCAGGTGGTAATGTAGCACTCGCATACGAAATCTGATATTTTCCAAGTACAAAGTAAATGCAGTACCTTTAGATAAGCCCAAGCTCATCCATCGCCGAGTGTCGGCCATAAATCTCCCAAGGATTCATTTTTTTCTTCACCACATTTCCTCACGAACAGCCACAATCAGAATGTGGTGAACTCCTGGCCCAACTCCAATGTGTGGTGCATTGTTTTAGACGAGATTCAGTTTTGCTTTGTGGGTTTTTTGTTTTAGCCTTTTTTCTGTAGCGCTCACGAATTTGCATTTTCGGTTATCACCTGCCTTGCGTTATTGTTTTCCTTTTGTTTTCGTGTTCATCCTTTTACCCTCTCAACAATGGTATCGAAATGGTGCATCACGCGAGAGATTTTTTCATGAGATTTTTTCTTGTCTTAAATCCTAGCCGCAAGTGATGGAAAACAATGTTCCGACAAAGAGTTGAAAAGATGCAACAGTTTTGAGGATTTTAAAGTAATCTGTTGCCAAGGTGAATGGATTTAGGGGCTTCAGGAGTGCAGACAAGCCGTTTAGAGGTTTCAAGGTGCAATGCACTGACTTCCAGTTTTCGAGGGAAAGATTTAAAAGGAAGAAAATTGTAGGGCAGATGTTAAATATAAATTGTATTCAATTAATTAATCACTTTAGATGCTCTAAATAATTCAATTCGAAAGGTAAAATCAGGGAGCTGCAGGGATTTTCTTGGAAACTTGATTAGTCATAGTAATTATTGTAAAAAGAAAACAAACGACGACCACCCAACGGAATTTTGATATTATAAAAACGATGTCACCTGCCACGCTCCAAACAAAAAAGGTTTCTTCTTTCAATTTCGAATACCTGAATCCTGGAATTGAGAAAGGGATAAACGAAACAGTAAAAAAAAAAATCAATTTCATCCGAAACATTCTGCACAAAAAACTGACCGATATTCAAATTTACATTGAAATAAAATACTCTGATTTGAAATGTCCTCAAAAAACCCAAACACAATTTAGAAGGCCTATATCGTTATCCTTTCTATTTTTCAGGCTTCAGATTGTTGTTCTAGATTGTTTGTTGGGCTGTGGTTATATTCTATGGACAGGTGAAAGCCCGTGGCTACTTTCAACCACAACCGGACACACCATTTAACCTTTTTTCCATACGTTGTCGATTTTTGATGAGGGACAACCTTGTCACGATGTGGAGTAGGATGAAGTGGAGGAGGATATGCAGACGAAAAACATTTTATTGTATTGTATATTTTGCACACAGGTCACACGAGGAGCTTATGCCAGGTGGTCGTGGTCTACATTTAATATTTGCTTCGCTGAGATTAAAAATGAAACATTTGCTGCTGCATGTGTCCTTTTTTTGTACGTTGGTTTATAATATAAAGAGTTAGAGCCAATGTCGATGCGTTGGATTGGCAGAAAGATAACAAAAAACTGAAGGTAAAGGATTTTTCATATTTTAGCTGACATTTCAATTTTAGGAAGGATTAGAGATGGTTTCGGGTAGTAAATCAATGTTCTATTGACTAAAGGATTTGTAGGCAAAATGAATAGAATTCCAAAATTTTTCGGAAGTGAATATATCTTAGGCTATTTGAGTTCAATTTTCTACTTGATGGTATCTGTTCGATTTCGACGTGGTTACTGCAATATCTATTCAGCAGTTTAATTGAATTGGAACAAAAAGACAATAACTATGCAGAAGTTAACTTGAATTGTTTATTAATCGAGCAGTTGCCCAGGCAAACTGCTCGAAAAACACCTTTGCCAATCATACAATTTTAATTGTAAATTTAAAAATAAAAATATTTAAATTTTCAATTAAAATTCAATGACGGCAGCCTCTTTGCAACGTAATTTATGAAAAAGAATTGTGGTATCACGTGATGGGAGATAACCGTTGCACGATTATTTAAGAACTTTAATATACTATCGTCCAAAAAAAAACAAACTTTGATTTAATTTTCAGGTAAAACTTTATTATTACTTGATCTCACTAATTACAAATCAAGACTGTGCAAGTACATGAGGTGTTATATATAGTTTTATGTTGAAATGTGTTGACTCTATCACATGTGCCGGATATGTGAAATATGTTAAGTCTGAAATGAAGTGAAACGTTATGATTTTCAGGTGTCGTGTTAAAAGTACAACTCATGTGAATCTGAATTTTCTGAAGTCGCTGACATTGCTGTTGGAAGGGTTGCGTCCCGGGGAGCGTGCAGGGATCGTAACTCCTCCCCCGTTGGAATGGCGATACTGAAGAAACTGAGGTATTGAAGTTGCTTTAGCTGAAGCGAGATGCTGTTTTATACGTATGCAGATTGCGAGGAAGATGGCTAGGATGACCAATACGAGTATTATTGTTGTTGAGTTTAAAAAATTGTATTCTTTCTGGTTCCGGAAAATCGTAGTTCTGGAGAATGCGTAGCTCGGCTTCTCTCGTGGTGAAAGTTGCGTTAGTTTTTGTGACCGGAAAGACATTTATTTCGTCCCAAAAAAATGAATTCATGCTGCTGGTCTATATTTCGGAGATTTCGATCTCGCAGTCCTGATAGCGTATCAGTTCTGTGCCAAATATTACTCGATCGATAGAGCCGCATGTTGATTTGATCGTGGTTTTTGGGATGTTGATGAATACAATGTGGTTGGGCTCCAAGCCCAAATATTTCTGGTGTATCTTGAATGCTTCCAAGCCGACAGGATGCGGGTTGACCATCTGCATCTGCAGTTACTGCAGTTTTTTAGTGGCTGCAGTAAAATATCCCTTCGATTTTTGGTCATTTTGTGTCAAGTAGTTGAATACTTTTTAGGGTGGGAATTGCGTATGGTTTAATTTGTATTCTGTGGGTCTAGTTGATTGGAAGAGAGATAATATGGAAAAGTGAGACTACGTCTAGCACTCGTTGCGTGTAGACGTGTTTTTAATCGCTCCTGTCATTAATTTTAAAAATTAATTAATTTTTCGCAAAAGTCAGTTTCAAACAATTGCAATATTTTTTTTACGAGCCAGTCAAAAGCAAATTTTGATTTTATTGAGAAAACCATCACCGTCGAATTATTCGAGCATTTATCGAATACCTGAAATTCATTTCCTGAAGAAATATCAAAAGTGGAAATACGTTCAAGGGAAGTCCCGGTCTGAGAACATTCCCTCTAGTCTCGCTGCAAAAGCAACGAGATGGAGGAGCCCGATGGCTTCAGCCATCAATCAGAAGGATCATGTCCATCGCCAATGATGACGGGCGAAAAAAAGCTTAAAAGAAGTTACGAGAATAAAGCAGAAAAAGCGACAATCCTATCGGTTATCGAAATCAAGTAGCTTATCCAAGAAAAAGAGAAAGCTGAAAAAATCGAAAAAGAAAATGAAGAATTCAAGCTTCGAGTTAAATCGTTAGAAGCACTTGTTGGAACGTTAACGTTCAACAAAGATAAAGAAATCAAGAAAGGCCGACAAGCCAATTCAAAATCTGAAGACAAGAAAACTAAAAAGCCACAGGAAGAAGCTAATCAAGAGGATGTCCTCAGCGCAGGAGGCGCAAACGACAGCAGAAATTATTATGCAGCGCTAGCTGGTCTTGAAGAAACGATGAACATTGAAGAGGATACAGGTAAAACGTCTAAGTTAGATAATGATTTCATTGAATACCTCAAAGTTAAGAATCGGGAGAAAAAACCAAAAGGTTTGTCTGCTGGTCCGTCCGTTAAGATTAATGAAAAAAAAGAAAAAGTCCCACCAATCAATATATTTGGGCAAACGGGCAAAGATATGGTTCGGCTTTTGGCAGCCGAAAATAAGCTAAAAGATTTTCAGATAAAAAGAGTCAATGCCGATAAATTGACAATAAGGACCAAGTCGCTGGTTGATTTCCAGGCAACAAAAAATGCCTTGAATTCTGGAGATGTTCCGCATTTCACGTATACCCCGAAAAGCGAAAAGAACCAAACCTTTTTATTGAAAGGTCTGGACTGTGGTGAGGACACAGTCGATCTCCTTCAGGTGCTCCAAGAAGCTGCACCAGAAATACAATTTATTACAGTCAAAAACTTTGCAACGAGAAGATCGATTGTGGAGCGCAAAAACTTGCCTCACTACTAAGTCCAGATTTCCAGCAAAAGTAGTTCGAGTGCCCTGCAGAAAATACGGTACTTGAGCTTCCGCGTGGTGAGGTGGGAACGCCTCCCGAAAAGTGAAGTCAACCAGCGCTACAGGTGTCAAAGATTCGGGCATTCGGCTGCCAATTGCACCATGAAATATAGGTGTGTTAAATGTTAAGACATTCATCCTCCCGGCTAGTGCAAATTGGGTCAGGTGGAGCCAAAAGAAAAACTATATTGTGTGAACTGCGGTGCCTTTGGTCAACCAGCATCATATCGAGGATGCCCCCGGTATCAAGATGCAAAGGTTAAAGTCACTCCGAAACAAAGTCAAGCACACCGCAGTGTGATACCTACCAACTTCGTCAAGCCCGGGGTGTCATTTGCACTTGCTGCGAGAGGACCAGCAAACAATGTAAATAAAATAAATAATGTAAGTGGCAATAATGAGCTGCTCCTTAAAATTTATCAGCAATTAAATTCCTTATTGGAGCGAATCGATAAACAAGATTCGAAAATTAACATTGTTTTTCAGCGTTTAGGGCTTTCAAATGCCTCAAAATAAGTTGTCATCCAGCCACATTCCCACGGATAGGATTCGTCTCATCTCGATCAACGTCAACTCCATTGTTACTTTACATCGGCGTGATTGTCTCCTTGAATTCATTGCCAGACAAAAGCCTGACATCGTGCTTCTCACCGAAACCCACCTCAGTTCATGACACTCCATGAGATTCAAGGATTTTGAGTTCGTAAGAAAAGAAAGGGTAACAAGTGATGGAGGAGGTGGCACTGGGATATTGGTTCGAAGACCCTATCGTTTCCAAAATATTGAAAAAGTCGAATTCAAAAGCTTTGAATCTCTTGAAGTGTCCGTTATCAAAATCTCACTGCCAGGTGGGGATAACATCTTCGTTATCTCTGCTTATGCAACTGGTGGAACTGTTCCAAGCTCAAGGAGGAGCTCAATTCCTTGTTCGAAATACTCGAATTGAACAGGCTGCATAACTATTATATTCTTGCTGGTGACCTGAACGCCAAGCATACATTATGGCTGAACGCCACCAATAATCCAAGAGGTGTATTCCTGAAATCGTGGATAACAGAGAACCAAATTGAATACAGGTGCAAACTATATGGGTCGGAGTTCCCAACATACCCTATGACAAATTCATATTTGGACCTTTGCATTGCTGACGCAAGACTTGAATTCAGCTTTAATAGTCCTCAACGGAAACTGCAGGTGCTTCCTTATGATAGCGACCATAACGCAATCGTAATGGAAATCAATCATCAAAGGGATGATATCTTCCTCATTCCAGTTCAACATGAAAATCATCGGTTGAATTTCAAAAAAACAGACTGGGAAAAGTTTCAAAAGGAGTTTAATCGCGAGTACCAGAAGCAATGTCCCTCTTCTGATGGTGGCAACTCTTGCTCAATGGTTCTTAATGACAGGAATCTAACTAACGATGAAATAGATCTCTATTTGTCGAAGTTAGAGAAGCTGACGTTGGAAACGATTGAGAAAGTCGTTCCCAAGATAAAACATCGAAACAATATGGAAGGATATGAAACACCAACCATCGCAAGGTTGAAAAGATTGAAAAGCCTTCTTCTCACACGCGTCAACAATATTTATCGACGATTTTTGGATTACAACCATCCCTCGTTGGCTTTGTTGAAATTACATCTGAAGTATGTCCGGAACTTAATCCGGTCATACTTCAGGAGTGAGGTCAGCAATCAATGGGCGGAAAAATTGAGGGGTATTAGCCCACAGGACCCAGACGCCGTTTTCGCGAAAGTGAATAGCATATTCCGCAAGAAGTCTCGAGTGAAGGTATTGAATCTTGAAGTCACTAGTGATAAGATAAATCTTCTCGATCGGGCTGGTATCGAAATTGATAGTACAACTCCGGATAGAAATGGAAACAGGATTATTTGTGAAGGATTAGATAAACTTGCCCTGATTATATTGTTCAACAACATGTTGAGCAATTCATATTTCCCAAATGAGGGGAAAAAAGCTAAGGTATTTCCGATCTTGAAGAAAGGAAAAGAATCTTCATGCCTGAAAAGCTATCGACCAATCAGCTTGCTGCCTAACATCAGCAAGGCGTTTGAAGTGATACTCAAAAGAGCATTAAACGCCCACATTGGGGAAAATGAGTTGATGCCGAATTGCCAATTTGGTTTTCGTGCCAGGCATTCGACCACACATGCAATAACGAAAGTAACCTCAGACATCTGTCGGAAACTAAATGATAGACAATGTGTTGGCGCATGCCTCATTGATATGGAGAAAGCCTTTGATACGGTATGGTTAGATGGACTAATTTTTAAACTCCTTCAGGACAAGTTCCCCAGACACCTTGTCGCCATGATGTGCAATATGTTATACGGGAAATCGTTTATTGTAACTGATGGAAATCTGACAACAAGGCGCGAATTCAAGGTCTTGAATGGTCTACAGCAGGGAACAGTTACTGCGCCTCTACTCTTCTCAATTTTCATTCGCAAGCTATTGAACGGCTTTGATTTTAACGTCTCGAACACGCGATCATTGGTAGCGTTTGCTGATGATCTGATCATCTATACGGCAGACTGAAAAGCTACAATAGTTCAGAGAAATCTTCAAAAAATGTTCAATGATGTACAGCTGTACACGGACAATTGGCGAATGAAAATCAATGCGCAGAAGTGTGAAACAATCTTGTTTCGGACAACGCTGCAGGGGGTCAGTCAAGACCTGACTGACATCATGGCTGGTGAGGGTAGCTTAGAACGAGTTCCACATAAATCCTGTGTTCGATACCTCGGTGTTTATCTCGATCAGTATCTGTACTATACTGAACATGTGAAAATCATGCTCAGTAAGGCACTTAAAGTAGTCATGGCCCTACGAAAGCTCTTGCATTCTAGATACATTGATCAAAAGGTCAAAATTATCTGTTACAAGACACTAGTTAGACTAGTTTTGACATACGAGTATGGATGACAGATCTGGGACAACCAGAGCGCTAGTACTATGGAAAAGTTAAGAGTTTTCAAAAGGAAATGTCTTCGTGCATGTACTGGTTTGTACAGAAAGACTGAAACGGATTGGAAACATTATATATCGAATAGAAGAATTGATCAAACTGCTGAAGTGACGAGAGTCGATATCTTTATATTGAAGTTTCTTCGGAATCATATCGCAAGATCTGTGAGTGAAAACCCTTGGATTTCACAGCCGTTCCACCCTACAGACGGGTATATAGCGACTTGCCTCGCTACTGGCTTCATTCCTCCAGAAGAATTCGTGTATTTGGACATGAATCGATATGTTTTTGATTCTGACGGCATCCCAATCATATATAACATATATCGACGGGCCACCGATAAGAAGATAAAATATCCTCCGAATTTGAGTTCACGAGACCAACAGTTCCAATGGAGATACTCATTTGCTAGATTCGTTGAAGCTGATCGAGTTGAGTCGGGGCAATCTAGGTATTGGTGGCTGAATGACAATGTCTAAATTATTTGTGTTTATTTTCAGTTTTGGTGTTTTTCGTTATTCAGTTTTTGAGTTTCAGCTCATTATTGCTACATTTAGTGTTATTGTTTATTTTTGTTAAAAATTAGGTATAGGTTAGGTTTATATTATGTTTATTATATTAGGTTAGAGATAAGGTTTAACGCTTAGGTTAAGAACATTGTTATAGATTTTTTATAGTATAAGATAAAGTTTTTGATTGCATTTATTAGAATTAAGTTAAAACATATTAGGTGTAGGATCAAAGTTCACTGTAGTGTTAAGATGGTAAATAATTTTAGAATAGTGTTGGTTGGTTTTTTCTCCTTTTTCCAATTGAATTGTAAAAATATGTAATAATCTTCATTGATTTGAATTTGCTATAGTTTTTTTTTTAATGTGTTTAATGATAACGTACAAATTTAGAGAGCCATTCGGGCCATTAAGTTTTTTATTGTTATTGTTTGGAATTTGCTTCATATTCTTTTAAAATTTATAACGATTAGTATTAAATAAAGCGCTTTTGTCTTTGACTTTAACTTTATATGGAAAAGTGAGAAGGTTTGGTTAGTAAGTACGGGTATTTGTATGTTGAAAATAATATTTGAATGATTATAATATGCCTGTAAATTTAGTAGTTCATACATTTGTCCATCTGATTCGATAGTCACGGATTGATTTTGTAGGGTCTGCGAAATTTTTATTAGTTCGTCGGAGCTCAAAATTTGTTTTGATGTTATGTTCAGCCAAGTAAGGGTCACTGCTTCCGCAATATCGGTAAGGTGATAACTCAGTAGGCCTATGTTGTAATTGATTTGATTAGGATATTGCAGTTGAATTATAGTGTTATGTTCCCTTTTTATTTGATTTTGAGAGGTTTTGAAGTGTTTATTAATGGCATCTGTTTGGCAATTGATATGGTCTGTGATATTGCTAAATCTCTCCATGAAAGCCCTATTTAATCGTGTTTGACCGTTAATTTGATTTCAAAGACCAGATTGATTCAACGTTAGTTGTCTGATTTCGCTGTTTATTTGGATTGCATCGTCTGCGTCCATGTTTCCTGTGATTCCTTTAATATCTGAACCAAGGCCATTGATCAGTCCTCTTTTTGATCTTATGGTAGGTTTCAGTGCTTTGTGCTTATGGTCTAATTCATCAAGTTTAATTTTAAGTATCGCTTATGTATCTGGTGCCTGCGCTTCGTTATAGTTGAGAAGTATAGTGTGTACTAGGTTTTCAAACGAGCGTATAGTTCGAGTTGTCCCTAGTTGTAGAGGTAGAAGGCTCTGGTTGTTGTTGAGGAGCTGTATTTCCATCTTCTGGGATCGCGTTACTAGCGTTAGTCTAAAATTTACGTTTCCTCTTAGTTTTTGCTTTGTGTAGCATTTGGTTTTTGTGAGTAGTAAGTGTTAGTCTGTTATCTTTTTGAACTTTTTGCTTGCTGAACCTTGGGATAATTTTATTACGTCTACATTCTTTTCGGAAAATGTCTTCTTTTTCTTGGAAGGTTGGAGGTTGAACGCGATTTGAGTTTAGTTTTTGTAGGTTCTTTTTTGCTAAGTTATCTAAGTGATTTTTAATTTGAGGGTATATTTGAGACCGAAATCCATTCAATTTGTTTAGATATTCGCGTTGGTTATTAAAGTTTATGGTTTTGTCAAATACATGGGTTCTACCCGTGAATTATTCGAATGGTGGTAGTTTAGTGGTAGAGTAAATGGCATTATAGTATGTGATTGTTACTTCGTTAAGTATGTCTTCGTGGCCCAAGTCGAGATTATGTGTTTTCCGTTCTTCTAAGATGATTCGGTATGTCTCTGAATGCTAACAAAATGTTTAAGTGATAGAACAATGCTTAAACTGTTTTTGGCTGGAAGCGTATATGCAGCCGCGAACTTGAAAAAGCGATCTATAATTGTGGAAATAGGTTTACCTCGGATGGTGTATATGTCAACGTATATACTGTCTAGAGGTTTTTCGGGACTTCCGGAAATTTCGTATTGTAGTTTGGGTCGAATTCTGTCGTATTTATGTGTCTGGCAAGTATCGCAATTGTTGATTATTTTAGTGACTGTGTCCCTAAGGTTAGGAAGGTACCACGTTCGTTTAAGATGCCAAACTGTTTCGTTGATACCTCGATGGTTGTTGTGTAGGTGGTAGTAATTTTTGGTTTTGTCGAGTTTGTCTGAGTCTATAATATCACGAACGAGTTCCTTACAGCGAACGAGCTTGAAAATTGAGGATTTTTGAATAAGTACTTTGAATTGTTTTAAAAATCTCATCGGTGGTAAAAATGGCATTTACTTTGTTTGGGACTACCTATTTTTTAAAAATTCTGTTACGTTGCTTTCAGTGAAATCATATATCCAGATCATGCTCCTTTGAAGGGAATTCCCAGGGATGTATGCGGGGTCCTAATACATTTTTCGAAGATAGTTTGTAGGGAGAACTCGTTCAATGGTTGTTCTGAAATCGGGATGCCGTCATCCAGGTTTTCGTCTGCTGAGAGTACAGTTGATCCAATTTCAGCTTGGACGGACGTGTTATCTACTAGTGAAGATTCACCAATGTTCACCTCTGCTTTTAGGCTACCAATATTATCTTGAGATCTTATTCTGCTTAATGCATCTGCGTAACGGTTTTGGGTACCGTTTTTATGCATAACTTGGTAACCAAATTCTTCCAATCTGAGACGCCATCTGACAAGTTTTGAATTGGGATCTTTCAGGCTCATTAGAAGAAGCTTATGGTCTGTAGCGATCTGTCTGAAGTATTTGACAGCCCACATTATTGCGAGTAGTTCTTTTTCTATAGTTGAGTAGTTAGTTTCGGAATCTGTCAGTGTACGGCTAGCATAACAGACAGGTCGGTCACTCCCAATTGATCGCTGCGATAATACTGCACTTATTGCGTGTTTACTAATATCCATAGTCAGTATAAATGGCTTGTTACGGGTACTGTAAGATAGGCTCGTTCATTAGCAAGTTTTTGCAGAACTCGAATGTTTTAACGTATTGTTCTGTGAGCTGAATGTTTTTACCCTTTTTCAGGCAGGTTGCAAGCGGTTTGGTTAGTTTAGCAAAGTCTTTAATGAACTTTCGGTAGTAACCCAATAGACCGAGAAAGCCTTTGAGTTCTTTCTGGTATTTAGGGATTGGAAAGTTCCTAATTGCCTGTATCTTCTCCGGATTGGGCTTAACTCCTTTGGTTGATATTATGTACCCCAGGAAAGCAATTTCTTTGTGTAAAAATTTGGATTTGTCGAGTTGTACCTTAAAATTTGCATCATGTAACCTTTAAAAGACCTTGCGTAAATTTTCGCCATGCACTTGAAGGGAAGTTGAGAAGACAATAATGTCGTAAAAGTAAACGAGACACATTTTCCCTTGCAAATCTTGGAGCACGTTTTCCATCACGCGTTGATGGAGCATTCTTCAACCCAAAAGGCATACGGATATATTCTTAATGCCCACCTTCAACTGTGAAATCTGTCTTGCTGATGTCCCTGGGGTCCATCTCGATCCGATGAAACCCACTCACAAGGTCAATTATTGAAAAATATAAGCGTTTTCCAAGCTTGTCCAATATATTTGATATATTGGGTAATGAATATCGATCTGTTACGGTTTTCTATGTTAAAATTACTTACTTTCCAAAAATATAAGCAAAGTTATTGGTTCCTTTTTTATTCGTTGTACTATTTATTTGACCATACGCCGACGTTTCGAAGCAACTGCTTGCTTCTTCATCAGTGATACAATAACCTTCGTTATACTTGTCTCCTGATAGTCTGGTAACTTTCAACGGTTGTTCCAGGTATAACATTGTAATAAACATAAGCAGTCGAGCAGCCTCGTGGTGATCAGGAGTGGCTGCTCCTGAAGAGATAAGGTGGTCACTCCGTCGAAACTGCTTAGTTTGTTGTTTTACTAGTGTAAAGTAAACTACATCTGTCAAGTTTCCATCCTTTAGGCAGAGATGAGTGGTTCACTTCAGCCACTTTAACATCTTTAGGTTTGACATTTCCCTTGTAATGCAACGACCTTCTTCAGTGAAAGTAACGGTTGCTTTTTGTGTAATGTTTGCGTTTGTCTCAAGCCTCCGTGTCCGCTAACTTTAACGAGGCAAAAAAAATATTGAATTACTGTAGAGTAGCTTAATTGACACCTAATAGAACTTTTCTAAAGACAATAAAAATTGATCGGTGCGTCTTGTAGAGTAGAGTACGCGTGATAAGTATTTTGTAGTGTAGCTTCGTGGCTTGACAAGAACCCGCCTCATATGATCCCGCAAATGCTAGTCGTCAAGCACGCGTACGCGGTCGTTAAGCGAAGCTAGTTAGCTGAGCTCGTTGTTATTTATAGCTCGCTGACACTTGTGCTAGACCATCGGCACCCGTGTCCTACAAGGGTATTTCGAAAATCATTACAACATCTTATCTTCCTTGGAGTAGTTTGTTACTACCAAAGGGCAGTACCAATGTTTGGCTCGATAAATCCTCTCTAAAATTATAAGATTAGGTGCCACTTCTATGTTCTGAATAAAAATATACCCACGATGAATGTCTACAGGTAATTTCGTGACGAATTTGGAATTTGTAGGTACAGTGTATTTTTCGGATGTAAGATTTGGTTTGAAATGTAGGGGAATTACGGAGTGATTTGTAATTAGAGTTCTTTTCGCTATGTCTACTTTAGCATTTAAAGTAGTAAGGGCATCTAATCCATGGAGTCCGTGGGAATACTGGTTGAATTTAAAAATTAAGAATCTTATTTCACCTGTTTGATTGAATTCGCTGAAAAGTGGTAGTGCCACAATTATTTCTAGTTTGTGTTTATTCAAGACGGTATTAATTATGCTTGGTTTTGTCTTCTGGATATCATCCAAATGAACAAACTCGGGGTTCAAAAAAGATTATGACAAGTCTGAATCAATAAGGAACTTAAGGGGCCGATTAAAAGGTGAGAGTATTTGAATGTAAGGTAAGTTGAATCCATGAACGTTCACATCTATGTAACCTGTGGATTGGTCGAGGCGGGTAATATGAAATTTCTATCATAAATTTCCTGATCATGATATTGATTGTCATTTAGTCCGCAAGTAATGTCCTGTCCGTTGGTGTTGGTAGTTTCGTCTGTTCTGTTATCCGTGAATTTCGTATGAGTACTATCTGTCGAGGTCTTGTTGACAGGATTATTAGGGGCTGGTAGAAAGGTTTTAGCGGCATTGTTTTTGTTATTTGAAGGATTTATTTCAAATATGCTGAAAAGCTCCTTGCTGACGAATCTTGGACTGCGCCACTCAAGAACTTTAATATACTATCGTCCAAAAGAAAAACAAACTTTGATTCGATTTCCAGGTAAAACTTTATTATTACTTTATCTCACTAATTACAATTCAAGACCGTGCAAATACATGAGGTGTATTAAATAAAACACCTCATTAGGTTGAAATTTGCTGACTCTATTAGATGTGCCAATATGTGAAATATGTTTAGTCTGAAATGAGGTGAAACGTTATGATTATCAGGTGTCGTGTTTAAAGTACAATCCGTGTGAATCTGAATTTTCTTAAGCCGTTGACATTGCTGTTGGAAGGGTTGCGTCACGGGGATCGTGCAGGTATCGTAACTCACGTGAGCAGAGGGATCGCCAAGAAACCACCGTTGCGAAACTAGAGTCTCGTGGAGATAAGCGAAAAAATTTCTCCGAAGCGGGACTCCGGAGAAAAAACGTGAAACGGCACGGACTGATGGGCAAGTACGGAAAAACGACGTGGATACACGGGAAACTTGTGAAAGAATTCACTGTAGATTTATTGAAATTAGCCAAATTCATTTGGCCATCGTAATTTGAATGGATTTTCATCTTGTCGTGTGTTCGAAGACGCGCAACGAGCGGGCTAAATTGTGGAGCAATACGCGCGGGTATGTGTAATACTTATCCACAATCCCTATCTTCATCATCAAACGTGACTAAAGTGCTTGGTAATAATTTGGCGAATAATCCTAGAAACAACAAAGTAAAAGTAATGAATCAAAGTAGGAATCTAGTGTAACGAATAATGATGTTAAGAAAAATTATAACGCTAACTCAGAAAATGTAAATATTAGTGAGATAGTCAATTATGCTAGCGGTAACAATAATAGCAACAGCGTTGGGGTCAGATTGGGATATGTTGAAGTGAAATAAATATCAGCTTTGTCACACTGCCAATTACACATAACATTAATATGGCAATTGGGAAAAACTCGTTGATTTTAGGGGACTCGCTTGGGAAGATATTTTACATGGTGTCAATGGTGAAACGGAAAACTTGTATTATGACGGACAGTAAGCAAACAGAAAATGAAATCGAGCACAATCATCCATCGTTTAATCGTCGATCATCACTAGGCTCCGTCGCGCAGGAAATGATTTTTTAAAGAAAAGTAGAAATATGTAGCTAAATCATTAAAACTAATATTAAAATAACGTTCGAATTAAAACGACCAATGTGTGATTCTACTTGTGTGCGTGTGTAATAATGAAACAATGGCAAAAAGGCGAAGAATATTCTGATTTGGTTGCCAACTATATTTGATTGGAAGGATTTATGCATATCCAAATGTTAGAAACTTAAGAAAACAAAATTTCCTTAGCTACAGGCCTCACCCGCCCCATCTAGCGATCGTCGAGAAGGATTGGGTGAGTACCCTCATTTTGATTTTTTTTTTTTTGTAAATTATTTTGATCAATCAAATCGTCATCGAAAATATTTGAAATGCCTTCCATTTTTATTTAGTAATCAAGAAATCCAATGCTTGCAAAGTATGTACAATTAATATCAGATAATATATATTTTTCAACTTATGCTTTTTACTCTTCAATCAGTAAATCTATCAACAAATTACAATTAAGTAAAGTGAAATTTTGTGTACATATCATTTGGTTTTCAGTTTGGAATTTCGTAAATTAAACAATAAAGAATGAACAGAAATTCATTAAATCAAAATGGTCATATTTATATTTTCTTTATACTAGCCAATGATTATATATTTTTCACGTACTCTTAGTTTGTGAGTGCCACAAATATATAATTTACTTGTATAAACTTAGCAACAAACATACATGCATGATATGGATTATTTGAATTAGTTTTGTACTTACATAACCAGTTCCTTATTCACGAGTGCGCCTTGTGCCCATCAATTTGTCTGAATGAATAAGAAATATAAAAGGATAATAAGTATACATCAATAGCAATCATGTTTATGAATCAAATTAATTTAGTTTGAATCTACATTTGGATTGTAGGAAAGAAAGATTCACATTACATTTATGATCGAATCAATTTAAATACTATAGCTCACATTTCCTCCAAGCACCCAAAACGAATGCTTGGCAAATCGTGTATACCATATCCAATATAAACATCCCACTCTTATTTTAAAAGATAAAGTACAAAGCACATTCGCATGATATAATGAAATTGAAATCATAACATAAGACATGATTTTCCTTATCTACTCTAAAACAATACATTAAGATTTAATAACAATTTTTTTTGTGTCATATTGTTAAGAAATAATAATGTTGGGTTATTAACTTTAAACTCAATCTTTCTCTTCATTTGAAACCTAGACCGGGTATGGGACCTACCACTTTGGCTGGCCCTCCATTCATGAGCTAGCCATCGGATGAGCTCACCCCTTATTCTTGTGTTCCAGGTTCTCTCGCAGGGTAGAGTGGTCTTCCGCTGGCGTTCTTAATTGTGTTATATGATTCCATCACGCAAGACTATAACATAAATCTGAAACGTAGGTGTTTTCGTTTGGTCCATGCAAATTATGTTTGCATGAGTTTTTCATTCAAATGGAAAACATTTGGCCACGTCTACAATGGATATTGATCCGCATGGGGAGGTGCAAAGGGGGCCCCGCTTCCACCTGGATGCCCCACCCTTATTTGGGGGCCATAAATATCGCCGAAAAAGACGAGATATTCTCAAGTCTCGCTCGTTTTTGGCAAGCCTAGTTAGTTATCCGCTTGGGCAAGCTTTTCCTATATTAGGTTACCTCGGCCTCGACATCATCGGACCAAGTTGTGTTATCCCCTAATTCGTGAATGCGAATTTTTTTTGTGGTGGGTCCTTGTGCTAGGGAAAAGGAGCCGCCCCACAACACCGCAATGCAAACCTGCCAGCGCATTCACGCGTCCTCAGACAAGGCCAATTTCGACGAATCCCACCATCCTCTCTCGCCGAGGCAGCAGAACATCGCTGCAGTCCTTTGCGGACATTTCTAACCACTCTTTTCTCTACAATTGCAAAAATCACTCAAATTCTCTAAATTGGAATAGATAAAGCGGAACTAAGTCTAACGTTAAAGCTACCCCGAGAATTGAGTAAATAAAACAATCGGCTCCATTTTAGAATTTTTTGATAGAAATTCCACTGTACGATATGATCGATACCATTATTGATCGCAAATTTTCCCAGTTGTTTGTGTGCATTCAAATCACTGTTTGTTGCAGCTGAGTAGGTACGCACTCTTCCTAAAGAATTGCTTGAATCAAATCTCGTTGCCAACAATGGCGTAAATGCCTGGTTCTTTTATCCATTACTGGAAGGGGACTCTTGTTATGTATACAACCTAGTAAAAACATTGCATTTAAATTCATGACTCTCCTTCATTACACTTAAATTAGGCCTGAAAAATTCCTAAAGTTAGCTTAAGAAGAACTCAAACAAAGCTTAAATAAGATCCAAACAGAGCCTTAACATGATCCAAGAAATATATAAGAAATCCAAAAGAAAACATTTACTGATTTACATGACTTATTTTAATTGTTTCCCTATTGCAGACTGATTTCTTGCGATCTTTTGAGTCTTTCGGGCTTTGTCTGTAGAATAATTTCTGAAAAACATACCAACTTCATTGAACCAAATGCAATTTCTTCTTCTTTTCTTATATATTTGTATTATTTATAAGGATAAATCAAACATGAAATCATTTGTTCATTAGTAGCATGTAGTAACATTAAATTGCTTGTGATACCTTTCAAGGGAATAGCTATCTTCAAGGGGGATGTTTAATTTTAGATTCACTACTTTTCTAATGTGGTCTATTATTTCTTTGTTTCCGTAGGTAAACTTTCAATTTTTGAGAACGACCTAGAGCTCCCAAAAAACCAGCAAGGCATATCGGGAAATAAGAAAGAACAAAACTTTCCTAATGCTTTGAATTTTTGAAATGTTTCAACTTAATGCACTTGCTTTAGCAAGAACACGCTACTGAGAACAACTACTCATTCTAAATAAAGTTGAACGGTTACATTTTATCTAATTTTTAAGCTATTGAAATCGCAACCTGTCTGTCCATCATCCGTCCTTTTGTCGGTAACAGCCAAATTTACACTGAAACAATAGTAGCCACACATACACAAAACTTGACTGGTAGGCGTAAAGGATGGCTTTTGAAAGTTTGGGTACAACAACGGGACGACCCCGAAAAAATGTTTATATGAAAATTCGTCACCTGAGGTATCAAATAAAAGGTATTTATAGGAGCTTTTCAAAACAGGTCTCAAAACATTGTTTTTTTAGGGTTTTGTAAGAAAATTTTTCCACCCGTCTGTCTGCAAATGCGTCACAGCAAGTTTTCTCAGGAACTGGAGCAGTTAGAGTCATCAAATCTTGTTAGCAGCTCAGAAGTTTCTGGTTAATAAAAGTATCGTAGTCAAAAAAATTTCTGTGGATTTATAGGGGTCTCCTAATATAAGGATAGGCCTCCTTAATTTGTTTTTTTCAACAAATATAGTCAAATAGAGCATCAAATGAAAGGTCTTGCTGAAATCTTTTAACACCTGTTATTATAACTGTAATATCGATAACGAAAAAGGAGTCGAAAGATGAAGAGCACGAAAAATTGCAAATCGAAAAATCTTGAAAAACTTTGGACATAGCTCTTCATAAGTATAACAATGACATGTATCTCAGAAGTTGAAATTTGTTAAAGTTTGTAATTAATAATATGATACATCAATTTTAAATTTTTTCAAATGAAATCTTGACCCTTAAATTTAACGAAATTCTACTTCCAAATGGCTAATTATAAGACTGATCAACAATTAATTTCAAAAGTATCGAATATTCTTTGCTAAACATTAAATTGATCATTTCACCCTTTTTACATCAATTTAATGCAAATTTACATGACAATTTTTTTATGTATAGTGAGCTTTTATTGCTTCGTGCGGATATCAATCCCGTTTTCGGATGGCTCCGATGGCTTGAAATAATTTATGAAATTCTTTGTAGCTTCATGATTTCTTTTAGGACTGCCCGAACATAATGTGCCACATGATTCCATTTGTCAACCGATCCAAGTATCTCCCCGATTAGACTATCTGAGGGAGGCCCTCCTGTTTTTCTGTAGAAGTTGTCACCCCTTAACCACTGGGGTGCTCCGGGAACGGGGGCTCTGCGGTCCCGACTTTGCTCGCCGCAGACGGGCGTGGGCGCCAACTCACTGTTGTAACCTAGGCCCCACACTTTTTTTTTTGGACATTGGGATCAGAATGGTTACTGAGCGTCTTCAGAAAGAACCAGTGAATCACTTATTCATTTCAGCTATGATCGTATCCTCTATCATCATATCCCGATAGGACACAAGATTATGGATAGGATACCAAAACCACTATCACAACACGAATATATAACTTAATTTAAATTATTATTACTTTTTTTTTATACTTTGGTTAGAGATATCAACTACAATAAAAACAACACACAAATTTCAGATTGGAATATCGGATTACATAACTATAACCAGTTAGAGGATATTTTAAGTTGGTAAACAAACACAAATGGAAAAGAAAAAGAAGAAGCTCAACTCGTATTTATTTTTTATGATTTCATATTATAATTGCATAACTTCCCAGACAGCAACAAATCGTCGTTGGTATAAGATATGTTATTCAAGATATACAAATCTAAATATTTTTTATTAAAAAGAAAAGAAATCGAAATACCGCGACCGGGACACGGCGAATCAGTTCCTCCAAGCCTCAACAGTGTGCTTCTTTAAGAGTTTCTTAAATATAGGAAAGGATCTTACATTTTTTAGCTCAGGTGGCAAAGATTTATATACTTCCATTGCTAATCTGACTGGATCACTATGTTTTCTTCCAGTCCGAGCAAATGTTACCTTAAGATAGTCCTTAAATCTGGTATTATATGAATGGACATCACAGTGTTTGATTAGTTTGATACCCGAGTTCATATCGGTATGTAGTACTCTAAAAGTGAATTTAGCTTTTTCCATGTATATTATTTGCCTGATACTGAATTTCTCTTTTAGAGGTTAAATTGTAATACTACGGGTCAATCTATCCAATCCATGCATTGCCTTGACAATCTTATTCAGCATTCTATGTATTGAATCAACATTAGCTTCCGAAGTATGACACCAATTCATAATGCCATAAGTAATCAAAGGCAAAACATGAACATTATAAATTATATTTTTGAAACCAGTATCTAAATTATTTTTACACCTAAATACCCTAATCCAGAAAGCTAGTTTAAATTTCAAATTACTGTTCATGGAATCAACAGCCATGTTAGCCTATCATCAATAATAAGACCCAAGTATTTCCATGAAAATACACGCTCTATTCGTTCATCAAACATTTTAATGTCTAGCGTTATATCAGCTTTATTCAGTTGTTTAAAAAGCATAAACTTGGTTTTTTTTTTGGTTGATAGTTAATTTATTCCCTAACAACCATGAGCTGTACTTCATTAAATCAGCATTTATTTTGCGCTGTAACGCACGAGATGACGTATCGGAAAATAATAGCAATGTATCATCAGCATAGACAATATATTTTCCTTCTAAATTTGAGAAGTGAATATTATAAATATATAAAATAAAAAGAGTAGGACCCAGTATAGAGCCCTGTGGAACACCAACATTAATCGTAAACTTTTGACTCATTTGTTGATTTACCCGTACAGAGATAATTCTGTTATTCAAAAAGCTTCCAATTAATTCCAGTGGTGAGCCTCTAATACCCAGTTCATGTAAACATTGCAGTAGAATCGAGTGATCAACCGTGTCGAAAGCCTTAGTAAGGTCAACGAATATGGCCGCAACATATTTGCTCTTATCTAGTTTATTATTGATGAACTGTAAGGCATCAGTAATAGCAGATGTAGTGCTTCCTTTCTCAACAAAGCCATATTGGTTTACATCGAACCCTAATGAGCCCTCAATAAAGTTTACTATTCGTTTGTTAAGAATTTTTTCAAATACCTTACCCAAAGTACTAGTTAAGCGTATCGGTCTGTAGTTATTAGGATCATTCTCTTCACCTGATTTGAAAACAGGAATAATTGCTGCATCTTTAAACTCTCTAGGAATTATTCCCATCGACATAAAATTATTGAACTCGGAGACAACATGTGGAGCTATTATAGCACTGACAAGTTTCAAATTTTTAGCCGAAATGCCATCACCTCCAGCAGCAGTGTTTCTCAAAGAATTGATGCATGCCATCAATTCACCATCATTGGTTGGTTCAAGAAAAATAGACTTAGGATTGAAGGGAATGTGCTTTCTATCAAAGTTGACAAGATTAAATTTTTGATCTAGTTCTTCTACAAGCTTTTTACCCACCGACCCAAAATGATCCCCAAGCGAATCAACAGAAATATCCGAACCACATTTCTTAGCCCTATTAAAGCCAAAAAGTTCCTTGTTTAGAATTTGTCATATTTTTCTTGAATTTCCATCAGCTACATTTATCTGATTATTTAAAACATTTCTTTTAGCGGATCTAATCAATCACTTGACCGCCCAGTGAGTAAGGCGGTTTGCCAAAGCTCGTTAAACGAACACACTTTCCACTAAGAACACGCACAAAAAAATCACTACTCGGGGGGCCCTACCTGCTTCAACCAACGCTAACTGACTCAAACAGCACAGAAAAACAAGTTGGGTAAACAGACCTACGCTCATGTCAGAAGGGTTTTGTATTCAATTTACAAAATGCAGTCACCAGATCGAATCAAATCAAGAAAAATGTCAAAGACGATTTTATTGGAGAAAATATGAAATACGAAGATCATACTATTATTAACAAAGTTGAACAAATTTCGACTTCTGAGGTTTTTGGTATTGTTATACTCATAAATATCTCCCTTGATAATTATTTCAGATGTCCATCCGCGACGGAGGAAACACATTTTTCATGTATTTCCCCCCTGTGCCCCCACTGAAGCAAAAACGGACAGTTTAACAACTGTTCTGAAAAGCCCCCATGAAAACTTTCATTTCATACTCATATCGGCTACGTTTGATGATTTTTTTTCTCAGGGGCCACTCTCCTGTACTGTTGTCATCGATTAATGGCCAAATTTTTCGAATCCTAGAATGGTTACAAAACCCTTTTGCTAGGAGCTCTCTCCCGCCTCCTTGACTTGTTTCACTTATGAGCATTAATTGTAGGTGCTCATCTTCAGTCATTCATTAAACTGAATCAAGTGTTCAAAGCATGCACCTTAAACGTTGAAGTTGGGAAAAAATAACTCAAAATTGTTCAGTCTTCGCATTTAAAGCAGCCACTATTTTGTTTTACGATTACTGATACCACTAGCTGAACCGATTCTCAAAGATATACATGACACCTATCATTCCTGAAATTTTCATGCAAATTCTAGCAAAACTGTAGTGTCTGAGTCGGTAAAAAGCGCATGTTGTTCCATAGCCATATGTTGCCATAGTAATAAATACAGCGCATATTGCTCCATAGTAATACAGGAAAATTTAAACCGCTATAACTTCGATAAATATGATTCAATCTTTATGAAACTTTCAAGATAGATCAATCTTATAAAAAGACATCTACGAGTACATTTCATTGAATTTAAGAGTACCGTTAAGATTTTATTCAAGGAAACATAAAATCGATAAATCATACTATTACTAACAAATTTGAGTGGATTGCGACTTCTCACGTATTTGTTGTTGTTGTACTCACCAAGGCCTACATTCCTGATTTTTTTCAGATTTTTCGGATCACAGGTGTCCAATCGCGAGGGGGGGGATACAAATTGTTCGTGTATTTCCCCTCTCTGTGCGCCCCTCGAAGCAAATTTTGCCAAACTAAGACCTGTTTTGAAAAGTTCTTATCAAGACCTTTAATTTGATACCCATATCGGCTACCTTCAATGAAATTTTTTTTCGGGGGGTCACTCTCCTATATGGGGAGACCCCCCTGAAATACCTTATAAAATTTTTTTGTTGTTAAACTTTGAAGAGATCACGGCTTTACACCTACATACAAAATTTGATGTTTCTAGCTTAAGTAGTTTCCGAGAAAAACTGCTGCGACACACGGACGGACGGACAGACGGACAGACTGGTCTCGAAACTAGTAGGATTTTGTAAGTTATTTTACAAAACCCTAAAAATCAACCACACTGACGTACATCCGCGCGAGATATTTCTCTGAACCAAGCCGTTACACTTCCTGAAAAAACAATTTCTATATTTTCGAAGTGAATTTAGTAAGAAATAATACCACTTTCTTTGATGTGAAATAAAGTTTGTCAACAAAATAATGAATGAAATTTTATCAAAAAAATAATGAATGAAATAAAGTTTATCAACAAAATAATGAATGAAATAAGATTTATCAACAAAATAATGAATGAAATAAAGTTTATCAACAAATTAAATGAAATAAGGTCTATCAACAAATCTTAACAATTTGTTGACTAACCTCTGGCATTTAACATAGCTAATAAGGAGGCCTCTTGGTCGAACTCCCGTCACCGACGAGATGGCGAAAAAGATGCTGCGCTGACTCCACGCACTTGACGTCCACAGCAATTTTCCTTAGTTTTGTTTTTTTTTCCTTCCTATTTCTTTTAGACTTACGCACCTCTTTTTAACAAACAAACAGAGAGCTTTTTCTTTGTCACTCGCCCTTTTATCAACTCATTCCCAACCACCGCTAATTCTGGAGTGAACTTTATATTTCTACTTTTCTTGCAGAAATTGAAACCCGCTTCGTGCGATCAGGCAATTCCATCGCAATCTTCGCCACACTTCAACTGAAGGGAAAACGTGAAATGTCCGTCACAGTGACAATTCCGAAAAAAATATCTACGATTCCGAATTTCGGAATTATCACTGTGGCGGACATTTGACGTTTTCCAAGTATAGACGTAATGTTGTTTGTTGATGTTTGGTGCGATGTGAGCTCTGGTGGCTACCAGGATTTTGAGTGGATCACTGAGGATTATCAGATAAGTAGTCCTTTTATATTTTATCCCTTGGACAAGACACTTTGTGTGCCTTTTTTTCTTCTTTGCTAGGTATGCAGATCTCATGGTGAATGCAATCGTGAGCTTAAATTTTGTTCGTTGGCCACTGTAGCTATTACGGCAATAGGATTATTCGATGTAAGCTCTACAATAAGATGCTGGACAACATCAGCAACACGATTGAAATATTCGCCATCCGGTGTTTGTTGATCGCCGACCGAATGAACGAGTACATCAAGATTTTCGAGAACGACTATAGATGGGGTGCTATTCAAGGCAGCAATGAATATTTGTCGAATATCTTTTGAACAACGTGTACATCAAGATTTTCGAGAACGACTATAGATGGGGCGCTATTCAAGGCAGCAATGAATATTTGTCGTATATCTTTTGAACAGAGTCGACCTTGTACCCTTTAATACGTGTACAATAAGATATATCATAATGACAATAAAACGGTTTCTTTGTTAATTTCTCTAAAATCCTTTGGACTAGAACAGTTTTCCCGGAGCATGCTGGGCCTGCTATCAAAAAATGTCCCTGCTGCAACACAGGATTTCTTTTGTCTAAACATAAATTCAATTTAATTTGCTCCACAAAATTATCAACAATTACATCAAATTTCTTGATAAAGATTAAATCAACGACCCTCAATATCTATGATATCTCTGACTTGTTTAACTTGATCAGTTGCATATCTTTTACACTCCTTCGAAATTTGTTCGTTGATTAAGCAGTATGGAAAATTTTCAGGCGTAATTGTAACTGTGACAATACGATCATCCTCAAGCCGAACAATTTGATCTTGGTTAAGTAGCACAGAGTACAAGTTAGTATTTTCTATCACGTAATTCTTGAAGGCATTTTCTTTTTGATGAAATTCAAAACAGTATGTTTGGGCCTTAAAGTGGCTTGTTGTAGTTCTTTAATTTCCAACATTTTCAATAAATTCTCGTTGACTTCAATAGTTCGAGGAATACTTTTCCGCAATGTTTCACATTCCGAGACGATTTTCACATTGACATAGTAATCATGCTCGTCTACAATGTTCAGCAAGTAAACTTGTTTAAGATCCATAAATTTGTGTTATTTGTTTTGGGAATCATGTTCACCGCCGGTTCTTCTACCACCAACACGTTGATTTGGTCCATTTCCAACGCCACCGTGAAAGTTACGATTCATGTTGCCACTGAGATTATTAGGTTTAGTTGCATGATCAAAGTGTTCTCCTGTTGCCTGCGATGAATTTCAATGTACATGCCCCAATCTAAGAAAAGACAAAGAAACGAAGGAGACGATTTACAATTACCTGGAAAGACTAGTCAACTCATTGCCTACAAACGACACAAAAATTTTTGGCTGATTTCAACGCTAATGTTAGCTATGAGCTATGTTATCCAGGAATAACTGGAGGATATAGCCTCCACGATGAAACAAATGACAAAGGCCAACGCTTGATTGACTTTGCGTTTAGTAGAAATCTAATCTTACTTTCGGTTTGCTTCTCGCATCGACGCATATATAAAATAAACTGGGAATCACCGGCTGGTAGCATACAGAACCAGGTGACCATGTTCTGATCCAATATTATTGGGTTTCGAGCATACTTCATGTCCATACAAACCGAGGAGCCAACTGTAATTCGAATCATGACATCATAAGGCTTCAAACGGCGATTGTGGCAAAAAAATTCACGGAGACTCTCGGCAACCAGCTAGAATGTGTTAGACAAAAAGAATCAGGCGTAGAAAGAATATATGTAGACGTAGTTAGTAAAAGGTAAGAAAAGAAAATACTCTGATGACCAATTGAGAAGTATCAATGTAAGTTTAGCGAGCAACAACACAAGATAAGCATAGAAAGTAGTGAAAAGGCTGAAATTTGATTATCAGCCCAAAACCAAGATCAAGACAAATTGGCAACATAATCACTGATGGAAGCAGGGTCAAGAATAGGACTTTCTTACTTCTCTGCACTGCTCCAGAACATCAGAGCTTATAGGTTTTCCCGGAGAGCTTCTATTGGCCCCACTGACTCCGGATGAAGTTTATTCCACCAGCCAAGCACAAAAAAATAATAAAACGTCAGCCATCGTTGAGATTCCAGTGGAGCTTATCAAATATGGTAGCAGCGGTGTTCAGGGAGCTGTTCACAAAGTCATACAGCATATTTGGCAACAAGAACATATGTTAAACGAGTGGAGTCAATCAATAATATTCCCTATACACAAAAAAGTGATAAGCTACTATGCGAAAACTATAGGGAAAACCACTACTTTGTAGGGCGTACGAAAAATTTTCAAAGATCTTAGAAAATTAAATCGGATCATATGCCAACAGCATTATTGAGGAGTGTCAAGGTGGTTTTACAGCAGATAGAACGATAATATACCAATTGCTCAATGTGAACTAGATACTTGAAACATGCAGTGAGTTCAAAATTGACGTACACCAAATTTTCGTTGGCCAGTCGGGAAACCGAGGAAACACTGGTCTAACCCAGTCGATGAAGACAGTTTATCACTGCTTGGATTTTGAAATTGAAGGACGCAATCAATAGACCGAAACAGTTTAGGCACATTTTGCAGGAAGCTAAGGCACAAGAGGGGCTGTAGCGCTACGAAGAAGAAGTAATAAAATCGACAAATTAAAAGCTATAACATCGCTAACCAAACAGGAAGCACTGAACCAATTAGTCGCAAATTACCCACAACTTCACCCACTTGACGAGATACTCACCCGCATCTTTTGTTTTCGCTGAAAAAGCTTAGCTACTGAATGGAAAGATGAAGTCTTAATTAGCAATTCATATTTATTTATTCTATATACATTATGTGAGAATTTCAATTTAGAGTATTGGCATTTAATTTGAGTTCGAAGGGTCTCTAACAGTTGCAAAGGAATAAGGAGATTAAGAGTTTATTGATTGACGCAATGTTTTTTTTTTAAAAGTATTTGGTGTATTTTAATTCCGTTAATTTTTTTTTTGTAAAAGAAAGGAAAGAGTAAGAATTTTAGTGTCATTTCTAGAACTTATCATTGGTTGTATATAAGTAAAAAACTCCATTGAAATCGCGACCTGCGTTTGTCTGTCCATCCGTAAATTCATCTATATGTCACAGCAGTTTTTCTCCGAATCTATAGAAGCTACAGCTATGAAACTTAAAGGGAAGGTCAGGAGTTATATCTTCTGGAAAGTTTCGGGGTGAAAAAAATTCAAAGTGTTTTAAGGAGATCCTCACATATAAAGGAGTGACCCTTAAGCAATTTTTTTTTCATTGAAGGTGGTCAAAAAGCGTGCTATATGATAGGTTTCGACGCGATCTTCTCAAAACAGGTCTTAAAATTACATTATCGGCATCGGAAGAGACAGGAGAAGGGTAAATGAACCAAATTTTTACGAATGCTTTCTGAAATTCTATGTCAGCTCCTCTAACGTCTTTCTGTCTGGAGCACCTTTCAATGGTCACTTCCTAGCCCGCTTCTTAGTTAATTGCACGGTCATTCATAATATCCGTGAACCCACACCATAATCACATCGCAACCTGTAGAATGCCTCTCCTTGGTATCAGCCAGAAGAATTCATTAGCATTTGCAGCATTTTCTACAATACAATATGAGTTGGGCTCTTTGGGTTATAGGAACATCATCAATGTGGCCCAAGGTACCCACTTGATGGGTGTCTAGTGACGGATTCCCTTTGCTTGCAACATCATTCCTATTTTACCGACTTCTTGGAGAGTACGCTGCATCAGATGCGATTGATTTTGTTGGCACCTCTCTACTCTGCCTCTGTACCAATGAAACTGTAACCACTCAAATCGAAAGTAACCACAGAGAAAATTTTTCCGCAGCTTTTCACATTCATCGGGCACTTTAGTTTTGTGTTCACACTTGTATTACAGATATCTGACTAATTAGTTAATTTACAAAAGTGCAAACAAAATAAGCAAAATTATTGACTAAACTTTTCCACTAGATTAATCCCAACTATTCATTGCCATGACAAAATTATAGAGACTTTTCAATATCTTTCGTCACTCATCAAATTCGCAAATGTATTAAACCTTTTCGGAAGGGCTTTGCGGCCTTAATTATTGCTGAGTTTTAAGGGTCAATAAATTTGCATACATGTATGTACTACAAGGTCCCAGCGCAGCTGAATAAGAATCATGAAATAAACAAGTTGAGTAAGCAGGAGAGTGCTCCTACCAGAAGGTCTTTGTAAACATCCTAGGGTTAGAAACAAGTTTTCTAATGACGTGAATCGATAACTTGAATTATTCATCCAATACTTGGATATGAAATCTCTCAAATTTATACAAAGGATGCACAGTTTCTTTCATAAGCACAGTGTAGCCGCCATTTTAACCTAGCTTAAATGATAAACACTATTCCTTAAATTTTCATGAAAAATGAAAGAAAATAAAAGTGCCTAAGTCAATTTTAAATGTATATAGAGTTTTCAAATAAGAGGTGTTATTTTGACTAGATCTTGTGATTTAACACCTTGCGACTTCTTCCTTTGGGACCACGTGAAAGAGAAGGTCTACGCCAACAGCTCAGCGTCGCTTTAAGACCTCAAAGATGAAATTCGTGAGGCTATCGAGGACACTAGGTAGCCACTTTGCGATTTGGTTATGGAAAATTTCATGAAAAGGATATGGTCCTGTAAGCGTGTCGTGGTGGTTATTTATCTGATTTTATTTTTAGGTCTACTAGTTTCGCGACCTGTCTGTCTGTCCGTCCGTCCGTCTGTCCGTCCGTCCGTCTGTCCGTGCGTCACAGCTGATTTCCTCAGAAACTATAAAAGCTAGAATGCTCAAACTTTGTGAAAAGGTCAGAAGTGATGGTCTCTCAAAAGTTAAGGCACACCAAAAGTTTTAAAAATTTTTAATTTTAAAATAAAGAATTGGCCCTTAAAATTTTTTTTTAATCAAAGGTAGTCGAGTAGGGTATCAAATGAAAGGTCTTGATTAGAACTTTTAGAATCTGAAATAAAAAAATCATTTTATGAATTAGGGGGTCCAGGGGAAGGTAAAATGTAATCAACTTGTTTGTTATTAACGGCATATCTTCTTCTATATAATGGAATAAACATTCGATCATTTGTATTAAAAATGGTTTTTTTTTAAATATCAAAATAACACCTCTTATTGGAAAACACTATATTAACCATAAACACATGTTATTGTTGTTGTATTTCCATATAATTGAAATGGCGATAACTCACTTGATTATGATTCGATCTCAATCAAATTTTGTGAACATATATATTTTATGTCAGTCTATATAATTCCAAAATTTCAAGAAGTTTAACGGTACCGTTTTGATTTTATGGGCGAAAATGTCAAATTTCCAAATCATATTATTATTAACAAAGTTGAGCAAATTTCAATTTCTAAGGTATTTGTTGCCCTTGTACTCATCAAGGCCCACGTTCGTGATAATTTTCAGGTTTTTCGGCTCAAAGCTGTCCAATCGCGAGGGGTGGGACACAAATTTTTGGTGCATTTTGCCTTCCCCTGGACCCCCTAATTCATAAAATGAATTTTTTTATTTCAGATTCTAAAAGTTCTAATCAAGACCTTTCATTTGACACCCCACTCGACTACCTTTGATTAAAAAAAAATTTTAAGGGCCAATTCTTTATTTTAAAATTAAAAATTTTTAAAACTTTTGGTAATGCCTTAACTTTTGAGAGACCATCACTTCTGACCTTTTCACAAAGTTTGAGCATTCTAGCTTCTATAGTTTCCTAGGAAATCAGCTGTGACGCACGGACAGACGGACAGACGGACAGACAGGTCGCGAAACTAGTAGGTCTTTGTAAAAAAAATTTTTCAAAGACCTGAAAAAGCATTAAGAAACAGAAGAAACCCTATTTTAAAACGGACTTAAAAAGATGAAATAAAATTAATGGCTTCAGAATATCGGAGCCTATAGCTGCTTTTGGAGAACCTCCAGATGATAAGTTTGTTTGACCATCAAAGCTCAAAAGAATGATAAAGCGCCGGGCATTGATGAGATTCCAGTGAAGTTCATCAAATATAGTAGCAGCAGTGTTGATCAAGCTATTCACAAAGTCATCTAGCACATTTGGCAACAAGAAAATATGCCGAAAGAGTGGCGCCAATCAATTATGCGAAAACTATAGAGGCATATTTTCAAAGATCTTAGAAAATTGAATAGGGTCATACGCCAATCGTATTATTGGGGATTGCCAATGTGGCTTTAGAGCAGGTTGATCGACAAAAGGCCAGTTTTTCACTGTCAAGTAGGTATTTGAAAAATGCTGGGAGTTCAACATAAACGCACACCAAATTTTCTTTGACTTTAAACAAGCATACGACAGTATTCATCGTAACGTACTGTACCAAACAATGCTTTACTTTGACATCCCAGTCACATTCATCCGTCTTACCAAAATTCCAATGACGTCGAAGACCTCCCAAGTCTGCATCAATAACCAACTCACCGATGCCTTTGCCACAAATATCGGACTAAAGCAGGGAGATGGGCTGCCCCCATTGCTATTCAATTTGGCTCTGGAGTACGTCATAAGAAAGCTATTTGTCGATAGACGAGGTAAATTACTATACAAGTCGAGTCAAGTAGTAGACTATGTGGACGACATTAACATTTTGTCGCGTTCATTAACAACTGCCAAAGAACTCTTCCTGAAACACGACAGCAAAGCAAAACTAGAAGGGCTACAAATCAATGAGATTAAAATCAAGGTCATAACTCAGTCGAGAAAACACCTTAAATACACAAAATATAACCCTTCGCGAATAAAGTATCGATTATGTGACAAGCTTGTGTATTTAGGCGCTAAATAACGAGAATCAGTAATGAAAGATACGAAATACACCGAAGAATACAGCTCGCAAATAAAATATTTTATTCAGTTTTGACGATATTGAAGACCACGATTAATCAGACCTGTGTTAAGCTATGGGTGTGAAACATGGACCCTAGCCGAAGCACATATTGAACACTTTTAAAAGACGGGTCCTGAGTCCAGAACTGAAGGCTGGAGACCAATAGGGAAACCGATAAAAACAGTTCATCGCTGCTTGGATTTCAAAATTGGAGGTCGTGGTTAATGGACCGAAACAATTGGAGGCGCTATTTGTAGGAAGTGAGACGGACTGTAGTACTGCGAAGAAGAAAATTAATGGAATCGGAGTCAAATTAGTCCCTCTGTTTTGAAAAGTGAGTAGCAGTAGCTTATTAATTCGTCTTAATTTTGCCATGGCAACTCTAACTAGGAAAAACTAATTGGGCTTCAATTCCATAAACTTTATTCGTTTTAGAATCTTATTTTTTAAATTTGCACTATGCTAGGCACGCATACTTTTTGCGATGCCATTCAGAAGTATCATTTGCATCCTGCTATTTATAATATTATTTTCCGCATAGTGGAAAACATGGGAAAAGCGTTACTTAAATTTCGTCTAGTAGATATTAACACTATAATCCATCTCCTCATTCAATTCAATTCAGGTTTCTTAAATCGAATGCTTCTTAGTTTTCATAAATATCAATTTCCTTTTAATATTTACGAGTTTTCTCTCAATCCAATCCGAAAATATTTTTACAAAACATCGTGGGAAATCACAAAAGCCTATCCCAAACAACAAATTTGTATCATGATCAATATCACTAAATCATTTTAATGGTATATTTAGGCCTGAGACGCTTTACCGCCATTAATTATATTTTATTGCTAATTTCAATTAGTTCCAAGAAACTACTCAAACCCAAGCATCCAATGAGCCCAATAACGACGACAAAAATGCATAAGGGTCAATTTCTCTTTTAGAGTGTATAATTATCAAAGCATTCCATAATTATCAACTTCCGTCTGGTCAGTAGGAGATGGGGGGTAGGTCTTGTAGTTATTATTACCGGCTTCGACATATTCATGTTAAAAACTTGAAATGATAATGGGCACTCATAATTCACGCAATTGTCTATCAGGGTTGTGGAGAGAGTGGTCGTTGTTCCGTGCTATTGCTCCTGCAATGTCTATTGTCTGATATTGTACGATTTCCACAGCTCACGAGTAGCATTGACCGGCAAAGAAGGTCTTGGGGTCGAAGGGCCTTGTGCTCGTGTCTATTGTTGCAATGGGGAGTGAAGCGAACTTTAATTTGAATGGATCATTAGGATAATAAACTGTCTTTGCGTCGACGATAATTATGCCTATTTACAAACGAAGTTTGATATCCTTTCAAGGGTTGTCGTTTCCAGGAAGTGTCGAGCTATTAAGATAATGAAGCCTTTCAGTTTCTCGTAAGAAACCACCAATATCACAGGAGTCCATCATTTAACCGTAACCGTATTTAAGTATCGAACTATTATCATTCCTTTGTGATTTTCTTTTGATCCGAAATCTTTCAAGTCTTCTTTTACGTCTATTTGAGTAACAACAAAAACCGCACTCCTCTAAATTCGTTGGCATGTTTGAAACAATAGCTTCCAGGGCTGACTACCATTATTGATCTAATGATGACTTTGATCTTTTGATTTCTTTCAACCGAGCATTGATGATAACGGAGACAATAACAATGGTGACCGATGGCGAATGTTGGACGAATTACATTAATAAAATCATGATCATCAATGTTATGAGCCTAAAGAATTGGAAAATTCCTTCTACAGTGATTTATGTGCATCATCAAAATTTCCAACAATCCACTGAAAAGACATTCGTTTTGTCCTTCAATAAAAACCACCGGCAAATCCTTCAAAAGTTCATCTTCTCCCTTAAGGGTAATTTCGAGATGAACCACGAGTGCACACGAAAACGAAAATCCACTTTAAAAAAATCGAGGACGAAAGAAAACACAAATAAAAATCTTATCAAAGTTCGTCATGAAATTGAAAAGGTATGAAAAGGATATATACCTGGTAATTTCCAATTCGGATAATATCAAAGAGGTTAATCTGTCGACTTCTGTTGGACTTGAGACGATGGACCTAACGCTTCAAAGAAATCTTGACCGAATTCAAACGCTGTCCTCCTAAGGACACAGAAAGTCAGAGAGAAAGAAAAAATGCTCGGTGAAGATAAAAACATTTCATTTTAGTCCTTCTTGGGAATTCATTTTAAATGCTTGCAATACTTTTATTCTTATTTGTTCTTTTGGCCACAATCGTTCGGTCCTTTCGGTGTTAAGTCTCCAACCAGTTCGGAATTGAAAAGGAAGGAAGGTAAACATAAAATTATAATTTCCAATGAGCTCAATATTTTCTGGCAGTTTCTTATTCAATGCCTCTGGCTGTGTAACTTCTTATTCTTCGTCAGTGCTTACATTGGCTTTGATTTCTTTGGAGTGTTCAGGATGAGTAACTTTTTAGACTCCATTTAGAGATGATGATGACGACGGTGACTACGACGATGATGATAATGATGATGATCGTCTTTACCCAATGGTAATGCATTATTCGGGGCTCATTATGACACGTTTTAGTTTTATCTGAGTTGGAAATGGCAAAAGGATGAATTTGCAAATAACAGATATGGAGAAAAGATGAATTTTGGTTGGGATCAGAGGTAGAACTGTTTGGATTCAGTGATTGGAACGGTTTTGCAGACAAATGGGACTTTTTAAGTTTGAAAATTATAAAGAAATCAAAGAAGGGGAAAAGACATAAATAAGCTGGTTTCACTGTTAGTATTTTCTCCAACGATTGGACTAATGATTATCAGTGGTCGAAACTCTTAAGTTCATTTGGCTTAGTGACAAGTATTAGTGTTAGTCAGGATTAAACTATGTTCGTGTTCAGTTATTAATGTTTCGCAAGCATCAATCTTTTTAATGACAGTGAAGTGTCTCATAAGGCAGTTACAGGTTGTTACAATAAAATAAATCAAAACTTCATAGTTAACTTCGAATGATGGTATATAAAAATAGACTATTATGATACTCCTCGGTAAGAGGCCACGGGGCTCTTAAGTACAGGGTTTCAGAAATTCTTAAATTAGTTCTTAATACTGTAGCAACCACGGAAGTCACCGCAGTTGCAGACATTAAGTAATTAGCAGAGAGAGGTGTAGCCCGGGGTGGCATACTGAGGCCGGCTAGCGCTCAGTCGTGTCGTGGGTCTTCCGGGACACCCTCTGCTCATGCTGAGCCACCTTACATGAAATAACTAGCACCAAGGGAAAAGGATAGGAAAGGGAAGGTCATATTGAGAAATGAAAGTTTGTTGTCTTAACGAGACATGGCCGTTTTATTTAATTCACAAAAAGTAAGAAAGAATTTTACAGGTAAAATTCACAAAGTTTTAACCCCTCATTAAAATTTATGCAAGCAAAATCCGTCAGATACAATTTAATGAAAGGAAAAAAAAAAAATGAATTTAATAACATAAACTAACAGTATATAAGAAAAAAACAAATCCAAATAATTACTCACCTTTCCTTGTTGAACTCCGAGCGATCGGCGAAAAACAAAAGATTCGGGGCACCTGAAACTCAAGTTTCAATTTAAAAATTATTGTTAACAAAAGTCCAAAAATGAAATCACAGAACGGCCACTTTTCACAAGACGCTGATTACTCTCTCTTCGCTAATCCATTATCTTTTCAATTTCATCCAACAGTATACCTTCAAATGCAAAACAAAATTGAATTTTTTCACCACTTCGTAGATCAAATAAAGGATTTCACGGAAACTTCCCTCCTTTTTTTTCCTTTTTTTTAGGGTTTTGTTAAATAATTTTACAAAACCCTACTAGTTTCGCGACCAGTCTGTCCGTCCGTCCATCCATCCGTGTGTCACAGCAGTTTTTCTCGGAAACTACTTAAGCTAGAAACATCAAATTTTGTGTGTAGATGTAAAGTGGTGATCTCTTCAAAGTTCAACTACAAAAAAATTTTATAAGGTATTTAAGGGGGGGTTTCCCCATATAGGAGAGTGAACCCCCGAAAAAAAATTCATTGAAGGTAGCCGTTATGGATATCAAACGAAAGGTCTTGATGAGAACTTTTCAAAACAGGTCTTAGTTTGGCAAAGTTTGCTTCGAGGGACGCACAGGGAGGGGAAATACACGAAAAATTTGTGTTCTCCTCCTTGCGATTGGACACCTGTGCTCCGAAAAATCTGAAAAAAATCAGGAATGCAGGCCTTGGTGAGTACAACAACAAATACGTGAGAAGTCGCAATCCACTCAAATTTGTCAGTAATAGTATGATTTATCGATTTTATGTTTCCTTGAATAAAATCTTAACGGTACTCTTAAATTCAATGAAATTCAGTATGTAGATGTCTATTTTTAAGATTGATCTATCCTGAAAGTTTCATAAAGATTGAATCACATTTAGCGGAGTTAAAGCGGATTGAATTTTCCTGTATTACTATGGAACAATATGCGCTGCATTGATTACTATGGCAACATATGGCTATGGAACAACATGCGCTTTTTACCGACTCAGACACTACAGTTTTGCTAGGATTTGCATGAAAATTTCAGGAATGATAGGTGTCATGTATATCTTTGAGAATCGGTTCAGCTAGTGGTATCAGTAATCGTAACACAAAATAGTGGCTGTTTTAAATGCGAAGATTGAATAATTTTGAGTTATTTTTTCCCAACTTCAACTTTTAAGGTGCATGCTTTGAACACTTGATTTAATTGAATGAATGACTGAAGATGAGTACCTACAATTAATGCTCATAAGTGAAACAAGTCACGGAGGTGGGAGAGAGCTCCTAGCAAAAGGGTTTTGTAACCATTCTAGGATTCGAAAAAATTGGCCATTAATCGATGATTACAGTACAGGAGAGTGGCCCCTGAAAAAAAATTCATCAAATGAAGCCGATATGAGTATGAAATGAAAGTTTTCTTGGGGGTTTTTCAAACAGTTGTTAAACTGTCAGTTTTTGCTTCAGTGGGGGCACAGGGGGGAAATACATGAAAAATGTGTTTCCTCCGTCGCGGATGGACATCTGAAATAATTATCAAGGGAGATATTTATGAGTATAACAATACCAAAAACCTCAGAAGTCAAAATTCGTTCAACTTTGTTAATAATAGTATGATATTCGTACTTCATATTTTCTCCAATAAAATCGTCTTTGACATGTTTCTTGATTTGATTCGATCTGGTGACTGCATTTTGTAAATTGAATACAAAACCCTTCTGACATGAGCGTAGGTCTGTTTACCCAACTTGTTTTGTTTTAATAAATCAAATTAAGACACTTTCCTATTTCACTCTGAACTGCCGTATCCAACAATTAAAATTCTAATCCGCAATACAAGTTTTTATTTTATTTTCCACACAATTTTTTTGGTTTTGAAATATGCCTGATTATTCTTATTCTCGGTTCACTCCACTTGACTGTTTTTCTTTCTTTAAAATCCGCACTTAATTTCACCCGCATATGCCACAAACAAAATTTTACTGATTTTTCTATTCAATTCCCACGTTCGTAATTAAATCCAATTCAAACCCCACTTTTCACCAAATCAAAATTAATCTTTATTTAGACACTACCAAAGCACTTTCTCCTATTCTTCTTGTCAAACTCCAAGAACAAAACCGAATTTTTTCTCCTCGAATTAACAATCTCGCAACACGAAACACAATCCCTTTTATATCCAAGTCGAATACCGACTGCCTAATCCAATGCACTCAATCCCGCATTTCACCTTTCCAAATCAGATTCCGCAAATCTTTTTCATTTTTAAATTACCGCTGCCGCCTTTGGGTAACGTAATCGATGTTCATTACACTTCGATTTCGCTACCCACACATCTTTTTTCCCGTGTCGACAATCACAATAGTATCCATTGACTTGCATATATGGCAATTTACATCCCCAAGAATTGCTTGATTGAATGTAAAGTGTCACATATACATTACGAAAACTATTGATTTTGCCGATACCCCAAAAAGAGTGATTCCGTGCTCCCGGGGGAACTGGAACCCAGAGTTCCAGCAGACCCTCGATCGAGAACTCACGACGCAGCTAATGGTGCCTTGGATTGTCGATCTCCTGTTTATCTCATAAGCAACTTGAACGTTGCATTTGGGCATGAGATTGAATTTTGTTAGTAGGGAAACGTGAATTAATTTTTGTTAGTATAAAAAATAAAATTTGTTACTGGGAATAGAATTAGTTAGTATGAAGGAAAGGAATTATGTTTTGTTAGGAAAAAGGTATTGAATATAATTTTGTTAGTGGGAATTAATGAATGAAATGTTGTTAGTGGGAAAATTGAAATTATTAGGAAGTATTATTTTTTTTTGTAGTTGGAAATAAGGGAAAGGGTAGGATTGTGATGATGGGGAAGTAAAAATTAAAGGGAAAATAGAAAAATGTTAATAAAATAAATAAATTTACAGAGGAAAAGGTAGGAGTGCCCAAAGGAAAGTGGAAATGTTACGGAGAGTTGCAAATGGGAGAAAGTCGGTACGCCGGAATTCGCAACAATACATACATTAAAGGGGCTGCCATTTAATTTACGAGTACAAGACCAATGTAAAAGATATGCTCTGAAATATGATAACAAATGATTTGAACATGGTAGCAAGAAAAAATCTATTAATTTTAAAACGGGCAACTTCAGCATTCTTTATAATCCATCTTATGGTTTTAAACTTGTTTTCATGCTGATTGGCTGCACTTTTATCCTAGAAGTTATAATGCTGACCTTAGTTCCAAAAACAGTAACATAAACGATATATGCTTGCTAGACGTCAATTTATCAGTTAGGTTATAAATGCAATGATATGTTCGTTGCTCTAAGTTTTGAGCTATCAGCAGTGATATGATCATGGCAATAAATATACAAGATCTGTAATAACTTGTGGCTGGGTCTCGCAGAGGGACCTGGCAATTGGCACGATGTCAGTCCCAATCGGTAGTTGACAAGTGTCTGAATGACAGATCCCTATCCGGGATCCACCTTCAGACTACTCGAAGCTCGAACGCGACCCATCCGCGTTTGGACAAATGTGAGCGAGTGCCTAGAAGTATCCTTTGTGTCGTGGACCTTACTTGAGTGTTTCAAAGTGTTCATTAACTAGAAACTTAATTTTCAAGAATTCCAGGCATTCATAAAATATTCAATGCCGTACACACGTGCATTATGCTCTATTTTAGCGTGGTTTGAGCAATAACCTATGACCAGTCGCCACAGCGGACGGGTGGAAATCCCTCGGAGTTTTTGAGAGCTGGGGAAATGAGGATAGGGATTCGGTGGTTGCCTGCGTAAATATACAAATTTAAATAAGGAATTCAGTAGTTAGTGTTAATATCTACAGGTGTAACAGCAGTAAAATAGGCTTCGAAGACTGCTTTCTACAAGTAGCTAGTGTGTTCGTTTGTTGCAATCAACGTAGTAAGGCGTTTAGCAAGCAAGTAGTTTTGCGGGGTATCAATATAAACATTTAGAACAGCGTCCCGGCCCGGTTGTAAGGCAAACTCTTGATATAAGTGAGTGAGACTGTTTTGCATCCAAGTGCAATTATGGGACTTAAATTTGCGCAATAGGAAATAAATACGATGAGATGCACCTCTCACATACTACTTTAGTTCTACTGTGAGTTACTCACGTTTCAATTTCCGTATTAACTTGATAATAACCTTAAGTCTAAAGTAAAAGACATGATTTCACGTTCATGATAATAAACAGAATAACGTTATATGCAAATCATAAACATTTTAGAACAATTTTTGTTGATCTTTCAACGATCCAATTAGAATCACGAATTAGGGATAGGAAGAAGCATTTGTTTTTAAATTCGAAAAACCGATATTGCCCGGAGGTTTTCCCTCCCGATTTTCTTTCAAATTCAACAACCCAGATTAAAAACGGGATACAAAAGAATAGAGAAATACTGAGGACAAATAACCAGAAAACAGTTTTTTCGTGATCCCTATGTAGGCAGCATTAATGACCACTGTTGCCAGAGTAAAGTAAATTTCTACGTTTGATTGGTTCTTGGTATTAGTTCATTGTATTTCGTTTTAATATGGAGGACTCTACGTAGGGCGCAAAGTGTAGCAAACACATGATACGTAATAAATGCAAAATGCTTTGGTACTGAACTGAAGGTTCTTTTATACTTTTACTATAAATGAACGATTTAGCCTAAAAGTAAGCTATCGCTTTGGATTTTAATGCGTCAGTCTCCCATTTTTAACACAAAGATGAAATAATCCTTCAGTTCATTTTGATTTGAATAATTTAGAGAATAAAAAATCGAAAAACCATTTACAAAATCAAAAGGCATTAAAATATATATTCAATTTTGATACGAGTTTTTTTTATCTAAATTATTTGCTAAGAAAAAAACCAAAAAACGGTTTCTTCCGAAACCGGTTTGTAAAAAACAGCCCGGTAAAGCCGATTAACTGAAGATGACAAAAACCGGAAAACCGAAGAACCACGAATGGAAAGAATTTATGTGGTGTCATGAATAATATATTTTCATGCAGGTGCTCGTAAGACAACATAAAAGAAATATATGATACGTAATCATAAAAATCTTAACAATATATATTTCTGGGAAAAAGTTGATGAAAGAACTTTGCATTCAAAATCGTTAACAAAAAAAATATGCCTTGAAATAATGTCGGATATTTTTATACCCTAGTAAAAAAAAAATTAAAATTTTTATATGAAAATTATTATTAATAAAATTAAATGCATTTAAACTAAAATTATCGAGGTTTTTAATGAACTGAAATGGGGAAAAAGCGGAAATTATTTATTATTGAAAGAGTTTTACAACGGAAAATGATTGATAAAATAACATTTTTTTTTGTTCTGGTCGTTATTTTATTTTTTTTATGAAGTTTAGATAGCCATTAATTAATAAATGGATTCATATTTATCACACTGTTTTCAATCTGGTTTATTCAAATTTGTACATCGTCTATAAAAATATCAAATTGAAGTTTTAACAAAAATTATGAAATGAAAACAGAGCTTAATGAGTCTTATCATTAAAATCGTCTACCACGCTTGGAAAAAATTATATTTAATATCAATTTCTCGTTTAACCATAAAAATAAAAAAATTATAAAAGTAACTGATTTAGCAATTAACATCTGGAATTTGGCAGTTACCTCTGTGCTTAGATTCTATATACGAGCTAAATACTGCAAAACAATGCTGTTCCTTAGCTCATTAGAAACCCAAAACTCACTCATCTTCCATTCCCAATATCGTCTTCAGTTATTCTTCGTATGTTTGTAGTGAATTGAGTGGATAGAAATGTCCGTCAAGGACTGCAGCGATGGTCTGCTCCCTTGGCGAGCAAGGATGTTGGTGATGTTGAATGCGCTGGCAGGCTAGCACTACGATGTCATGGGGTGGGTTCTTTTTCCCAGCACAAAGGCCGACTACAAAAAAAATTTCCTATTCACGAATTAGCTGATGAAATTCGCATCGAAAGTATTTTATCTTTTGTTTGTGGTAAATATGTAACGCTATAATCGAGGTTTGTTGCGGTCGTTTTATCGTCGTTGAAGTTATAAGATAGTTCAAGTTTACACGAATACGAACTCCTAATTTAGAAAATTAGAGACGCTGTTTTGCTACTTGCTTTGATGCTGTTCTCCCAAAATTAATCCAAATAACAAAAACTGCCAATCAGCATTAAGCGTACAAACAAAACAACAATATGTAAGAATTACGCGGACGAGGTGATGCTGATAGTTAATTCCTTCAACTAAAGTCCGATCCAAATAAACGTGACAATTGTTTGTTGCATGGTAAATTGATTTAGCGCGCGGCCCTGCACTTCTATATTGCATTGAAAATAGTTCCACAAAAATCGGATTGTTTCTATTTATCGTCGTCGTCACTGCCGCTGAGTATGCATTTGAAAATCAGCAACAAACGCTACAGCAAAATATATGAAAGTCACGAAATATTGACAACCCTTGAACGTGCGTTATAACAGTAATACATTCAAAACATATCTCTATGCAAAGGTTTTAAACGTAGATAGACACAGCATATTCAACCGGCCGGCCAGTGGTGACTATCTGTCAACTTTCTAACCATCTGTTGATAGATCACTTTTCACGATTCTTTTATGTAAATTTCTCGAGAGAAATTTACCTATTGCGGAGAGTATTATATATATATATATATATATATATATATATATATATATATATATATATATATATATATATATATATGGGATAAAACGAAGTTTGTGACCACGCTAGAGGTTGCAATTTTGCTCCGATTTTCACCAAATTTTCAGGAAAAGTGTATTGGGTAAATATCTCGGTTAATTTTGTGAACCAGCTATATCGGCCGGGCAAAAACAAAATGGCAGCCATTTTCGACGAAAAATTGTGATTTCTGTTCTGACCAAAGTATAGCTCCGATTTGGATGAAATTTGGTACAAAGGTTCACTAATGTATGTGATGAATCTCACAATAAAAAATCCAAAGTCGGTACAGCAGAAACAAAATGGCGGCCGCTCAAAGGTCAAAGTTTTCAACAAATTTTCATGAAATTCAGCAGTTAGATAGAAATTATAAGTACCTATAGAATTACGTGAAAAAACTGGAGGTCAGGTCACAAAAAACAAAATGGGAGCCAGTTGAAGCTCAAAACTTCAAAGACTTGTAAAAGTCACAATTTTGATCCGACATATATGAAACTTGGTTTCGAGATAGACATTACTTAGATCTACATGATTGATGTTTTCGTGATTATATATGTGCAAATTCCAAAATGGCGGCCGCTTAAATTTGCGTGTTTTTCAGGTTTTTGTGGCCCTCTAGCGGTCACATTTTCCAGCGGATTTTGATGAAATTTGAGATTATGAATCTCTGTACTATTTTCTTGTATTATGCAGAACATAATTAAAATTGAATGCAAAATAAAAAAGTCGAAAATTTAAAACCCAATATTTTTAGCTGCCATTATTTTACCCTGTCTAGATTGAAACTCCGATTTGAACGAGATTTGGCACATTGATTGATGAGGTCCTAGCCCACAAAGATTTAAAATAGTCCAAAATCAAATGCATGCATTCAAAATGGCGGCTCCCAAAGGTCAGAAGGCAAGCGGAATTCGCTATTTTAGTAGCAACTGAAAGAATGATTTTTTTTTCATGGAAACGTTTCAAATGACTCATCTTGAAAGTATTTATAAATCAGACTATTTTTTAAAAATTTTGAAATGTTTTTAACAATACCCTAAAAAATTATCAAATCGCGACTTGTCTGTCTGTTCGTCCGTCCGTTTGTTCGTGTGTCACATGTTTTCTCGCAAACCACATAAGCTAGAATGAGGAAATTTTCTACGTATATCAAAGTGGTGCCTCTTGAAATTTGCAGTGTAAGAAAATATTTTAAAGTGTTTTAGGGGGTCTCCCCATATAGGGGAGGGGGTGGCAAAATCCTTCTTTATTTCTGTAGCACTTTAGCAGTCAAGTTTCTCAACGGATTCTGATAAAGCTTGAAATTATAAGTTATCAAGGCAAGTTAATTTAATTTAATTATGCAAATCGGATGACAAATAAAAAATTCGAAAATTTACAGCTTAATATTTTTAGCAGCCGTTTTCAATAAAAATTAAAAGGACGGCCCCAGATGGTTTTAGAAAAGAATCGAAAATGTATATATTAATGGCAATGGAAGTGCTGATTAAACTTTTACGGAAATCTTTTGAAATTAACTATTTGAGCTATTTAAGCCGACAAGTTATCACCTTTGTGTGGTGACCACTGTGAAATGTATAAACAGTAAATGTGAGAAGGGTGAAACGAGTATAAAAATGTTTATAACAATTTATTACCCGCCGATTTTCAATATGTGATCCATACGTGTGCAACTCAATTTAATTAGCAAATATTTGCGCCTCTATGAAGGATCTCCAAATACAAACGGTGGCAGATTCTTTTTGTTAATAAATACCCATGTAGTGCTACAAAAATTGCAGCAAGAAGTCCAGTAGTAGGCAAGACAAATTCTTTTTTGAAACCTGACGCTACATACGAGAAATTTACCTTTCCGGCTGGTGCTGCCAACGGGGGTTTTTTTTAGTAGCGTAGAATATGTCATTTGAAATTCGAGTAGATTATTTCTAGCACCGCTTCGTTATTGAGATCGGGAACACGCAGTTTTACTTTTAGCCGTTGATTGATTGACAGTCTCGCAAAGGCTTACGAATTTTTTTTCGGTAAATCGTTGAACGCATTTTGAATGTGCATTTGACTAGGTGGCTGAAAAATGGTATCCGGACTTAGTCTACTTGCGTAAGACTTGTGACCGAAACTCCTCTCCGAACTAGTAAGCCTGCAAGCAGCCACATCGCACTAGACTAAGGCCAAGGAGAGAGTTTGTGATTGAATACAAGAATAAGAGATTAATTCTCTTGGCAATTACAAGGTAAATAAGTTGGCTGTTTGTTATTACGACGTGCAGCGATTATTTGCATTCTATACTTTGTTGAGATGGAAGATACTGTGTATCGGTGAAACGCATGTAAAAAAATTGAATTTCTTGTTTCAAAGAATTAAGGTTGTTTTTAAAAACACTCAAAAATACCAATGTTATGAACGGGTAAACACTCCCCCTTTGGCTTTGCGCCAATAAGTAAACCAACAGCATTGTGCACTAACAACAGACAATAAGCACCATCATCATGTCGCAATTTAGACAAAAGCATCGTGCGCCAGTATCAAGCAATAATCACCATCATCAAGCCATATATCAGCCAATAATAAGCTACATCAAGCACAGAAAGTATGAGGCGAAAATAGGAGAAGTCAGCAGCGGAATATATCTTGCGAGTAAATACAAGACAAGCAACTACAAGCTGCACACGATAGTTGGATCAAACGCTCTCCCCACTCTTTTGCAAATTATATTTCTACTAATTTCCTACAAAAATATCGCTTATTGGCGCTCTCTATTTATTGTCTTGCCAGGTGGGGAGGAAAAACTTTTGTTAAATAAGAGTACAAGTGCTCCACTCTTCAGCAATTTTTCGGGTAAAATTGGGGTAAAAGCTCGTGCGCGACCAGATATAAGTACTCCATTGATTCCTTGGCAATCAGTAGTGTTCCAGTAGTGCGCTAATAGGGCACCAAGTCAACGTGATTTCTGAAAACAAAATAAACAGACTTCTTCCTGCATTCAGGCCACAGCAGATGCGGTTTCAACTTAAATAGTGGGGCGTTGAATTAACTGCGATCGTTCATTTGATATTTGGCGTACCAACGCCAAGTAACCACTAGCACTTACCAACTTGACTCTCCTTTTTAGGCCACTACATACTACGGAAGCGAGACACGTTCCGTTGTCCCTGAAATAAACCGGTGCAAACAACCACGCAAGCCAGATGCGAAGGCTGACCCGAACCGGAAATAACAATACCACCCCAATCGATCCCTTATCGAGGTCCAAACTTGCAAGTGTCTGTATACCGGCCTATTTGCAAACAGCTGACGGAGTCAGAAGCTTGGAGCTAGCGATTTGCCCCTAACAGGTGCCACTAATGATTTGGAGCAGGCACTCCAGGCAGATATCTGAGCCGTATCGGGGCCAAATACAAGGGAGGAGTGCCTCACTAGCTTTAAGACACCTCTGGACTCCACCGTTTACGTAGCCAGTGTAAACGCTAGGAGCTCCACTATCAGAGGTGACTCGTCTGCTCCATAACTGCAGCGGAGCGAATCTCCTTTCAAAGACAAGTGAAGGAGTTTGGCCGTGGGAGAGGTAGAGAAAAGAACCCTACTGCAAACTGGGGACCATTTGCCGTCCGCATAGCGACGTTTAAGCAACACTTGAGTAACAAGTTTGTTGAAAGCAACACATAAATAAAAATTTACTAAACGCAACTAAGCAACTGAGTATTTCATTATTTTAATTCAAGATGATAGATACGGAAGGTGATTTCAGGTGTATAAGAGAAGTGTACTTGGTAAATATCAGTGCAGTGCACCTCGAAAGTAGCCGGTAGGGCCTTGGAGCAGATTTTAGAAAAGTTTCACAATTTTTTTCAAGCAGTTTTGATAATCTTATTCGGAAAAGAGTTTTTTTAGTATAGAAACAAATTATTGCCGTGATGGAATCAGAAGGATTTGTCACCTTTCTAGCAGAGACATGTATTTCGAAAAATTTTGGATTAATGTTCATGAATAACTAATAATTGGTGATTGGAAAAAATAGTTGGAATGGCGGATAAAAATTGCAGCATATACTACTTTTAACTGCACAAAATTCTGATTCAATTGTATGATAGCCCCAAAAGGAGATGTGGGACGCGAAGAAAGTTTCTGTAGTTATTTTATCAATACAGGTTAATTTGATTTTCTATATTTCCGTTTAATCGACCAGGCTTTGCTTTCCTGTATGTAATAGCTTGTCTGTGGCTATTTTTAGCTCGTTGTTGACGCGACAAAAGTAAGGCCTGACAGATACAGAATGGAAAAATTAAGTCATAAATATGCTTTTCCACAGACAACATTTTTTTAACATCTGCCCAACCCGTTATCAAGGTTATGGTTGCTAGTAATTTATATTCAATGTTCATACTATTTCCTTACGTTAGTTTACTTTAATCCTAATTCGATCAGTAAGTCCAAGTGGTGTAGTGGTTAGAGTACGAACGGCGTAAACCAAGGGACCCTGGTTCAAACCCCATTGCTGACCATGAGATTTGTTTTGAGTCATCCATTAGACAAACTATGAGCCCGCTCAGTTCTCCTACGAACTCATTTCAAATCAGAATCTATCAAAACATGCGTGGACACATGACCAAGTGACAATACTAGTGGCAATGCCAACAATATAACGAGATAATTTAACTTTCTCTAAGCGAAGGCCAAAAAGGGAGTGCAGTGCAGATGTGCATTAATACATAAACACTCAAATAATTGATGAGCTTTAGTAATATTTTATAACAAAAGGTTGGAATTTGAATTTCACAAAGATTCTTATTCCTTCTGCTTTAATAGCGTCATTGTTTTAACTGGCAAATAATTTTCAGTTTCCTTCTTAGACTTGTCGAGCGTACGAGTGGCACTAAAAGGAGGCACGTGATTGTTCTTTTTATTTTCAACTGACTTTCATACAAAAGAAGGTTTTCAGATTCATACGCTCATTTTTTTATTGTTGAATTTTTCTTAATTCTTTCTGCTTTTACCAAAAATTAGGTCTTACTTGTCATTGGGTCCCATTTCAAGAACATATAAATAAAACAACGGTAAGAGGCGAGTCCCGCTGCATAAAGTTCGATTTTTCGAACTTAATACCGATTTTCCTTTACCAGGGATCGATCGTCGTATGGATTCTACTTATTAAAATTGCGTAGAAAAGACAAAACGTTCAAGTAAAATAAAGTAGTTTTTGGTATAAATATGTATAATTCATCGCTATTTAGAAATAAACATTAACGAATTGTGAAAATAGTCAAACGATTTTGTATAGAACTACCCGTTACTTTCGAAAGTGGCTGGAGAGTTGAATTTTCATACACTAAACTTTTGCTTTGACTTAAAATTCTATTCCATGCAAAAGACACATTAACTAAATAACAGTACAGGACGATTAATGTTAGAAAATGTATATATATTTTTTTATTTTTTACTGTTGATATATGTATTGGCTTCAATTATTAAGCAAGCATGTGATGGACAATAAACTTCAGTTGATTGTGTGAAAGTTTAGTGGCAGTCAAATCAGACATGCTAGAGATATTAACAGTTCAAATGGCAGAGATCAGTGACAACAGACAACGCTTGATAGACTTTACTACTAGCAGAGGCTTTAGAGTAACCTGCACACACTACCGCACCAAGATATCCACAAGAGAGCGTGAGCATCTCTAGATGGTCACACATTAAACCAAGCATTCTCGACACGCACTCATTCCAAAGCGTTGTCTGCGATTTGGCCCACAGCTTTATAAGGGTCAAGTTCTACATCTACATCTTCAAGAGCGGTACCAGGTACACAAGCTAAACGATAGCTCAGTAACGTCTACATACATTTTAGTGCTGCACCAACATATCCTTACAGGCGGCAGAAAGTAATGGCGGCATTATGAAAGACAGGAAGAGATGCGGTAACAGAAGCGGCTGAAGACGTCTGGGGGTAACGGTCAAAGAAAAGTAGGAATGACTGGTACAGCGTAAAGTGCAAAGAAGCCGCTTTAAAAAGGAGCTGAGCTTAAAAAAACATTCAGTCGCCTACTTAGCCCAAAGAAGAAAACTAAAACACCCTCCAATGACAAGCTTAAACAAGTTGGGTAAACAGACCTACGCTCATGTCAGAAGGGTTTTGTATTCAATTTTCAAAATGCAGTCACTAGATTGAATGAAGTCAAGAAGCATATCAATGACGATTTTATTGGAGAAACTATGAAATTCGAAGACCATACTATTATTAACAAAGTTGAAAGAATTTCGACTTCTGAGGTTTTTGTTATTGTTCTACTCATAAATATCTCCCTTGATAATTATTTCAGATGTCCATTCGCGAGGGAGGAAACACATTTTTCATGTATTTCCCCCCTGTGCCCCCACTGAAGCAAAAACTGACAGTATAAGAACTGTTTTGAAAAGCTCCCATGAAAGCTATCATTTCATACTCATATCGGCTACGTTTGATGAATTTTTTTCAGGGGCCACTCTCCTGTACTGTTATCATCGATTAATAGCCAATTTTTTCGCATCCTAGAGTTGTTACAAAGCCCTTTTGTTAGAAGCTCCCTCCCACCTCCTTGACTTGTTTCACTTATGAGTATTAATTGTAGGTACTCAGCTTCAGTCACTCATTAAATTGAATCAAGTGTTCAAAGCATGCACCTTAAACGTTGAAGTTGGGAAAAAATAACTCAAAGTTATTCAATCTTCGCATTTAAAACAGCCACTATTTTGTTTTACGATTACTGATACCACTAGCTGAACTGATTCTCAAAGTTATTCATGACACCTATCATTCCTGAAATTTTCATGCAAATACTAGCAAAACTGTAGTGTCTGAGTCGGTAAAAAGCGCATGTTGTTCCATAGCCATATGTTGCCATAGTAATACATGCAGCGCATATAGTTCCATAGTAATACAGGAAAATTCAAACCGCTATAACTTCACTGAATATGATGCAATATTTATGAAACTTGCAGGGTTGATCAATCTTATAATTAGACATCTGGGTACTGAATTTCGTTGAATTTAAGGGTACCGTTAAGATTTTATTCAAGAAAACATAAAATGGATAAATCATACTATTACTAACAAAGTTGAGTGAATTGCGACTTCTCACGTATTTGTTGTTGTTGTACTCATCAAGGCCTACATTCTTGATTTTTTTCAGATTTTTCGGATGGAAGGTGTCCAATCGCGAGGGGGGGGACACAAATTTTTCGTGTATTTCCCCTCCGTGTGCGCCCCTCGAAGCAAACTTTGCCAAACTAAGACCTGTTTTGAAAAGTTATCATCAAGACCTTTCATTTGATACCCATATCGGCTACCTTCAATGAAATTTTTTTTTACCTTATAAAATTTTCTAGTAGTTGAACTTTGAAGAGATCACCACTTTACACCTACGTACAAAATTTGATGCTTCTAGCTTAAGTAGTTTCCGAGAAAAACTGCTGTGACACACGGACGGACGGACGGACAGACAGACAGACGGACAGACAGGACGCGATTTTAGAAGGGTTTTGTAAAATTATTTTACAAAACCCTAAAACTGTGCTGAAGAAAGAAACGACTGACCATCAACACCAAGGTTTAACAGATAACCAACAATATGACCCTACATTAAGCCAGAAGTACCATCATAGAAAACTCAGTTGCCATTAAAAATAAATGGCTGGAATATTGAAAATTACAGAGGCATTGTTTTACTGTATACGTTTTATGACGTGGACTTCAACATCATAGAAAGTAATATAAACGCGTGCTATGAAAGTTTTATTGTGCAGTCCGTGTGGACCAGTGGGTTAGCGTACACTCCGCTTGCACAGCAGCTCCTAAGCACAAACCTCAGTGGTGAAATTGCGTTTGAGCTGCTGATGCAGCTATCGTACTATCACCCCACCCAGCTATAATGGGTATTAATTGAAAAATTAGGTAATAATCACATGGTTGAACGTGATATTGGCCATCTCACTTCAAATCTAGTTACGGTCATGGAATGAGATACCTTTACAATACATCTCAAACCCAAGGTTTAGATTTGGACTGCTCTTCGATAGATTATTATTATGAAAATATTATAGGAGAGTACCAGGGAGGCTTTTGAAATAGGAAGTTTACAACAGACCAAAATGCTGGGAATATAACATCGACGTGCATTAACTCTTTGTAGACTTCAATCAAGCATATGACAGTGTTGACAGAAATGCCCTGTACAAAATAATTCTTACCTTCGGCGTCCCAAGAGAAGTAGTCCACAAGGTCAAAGTAACGATGCTAAACACAGAATCTCAGGATAAGGTAAACGGCAAACTAACGGATAGCTTCAGAATGGAATCAAGCTTAAAACAAGGCGATGGACTTGCTCCAGTGCTTTTTAACATTGCGTTGAAACACTTCATCAGGAAGACATCAGCTGAAACCTCGGGTACACCAATGTTCAAGCCGCTACCAACAGTAGATTTGCTGATAACGTCAATATTATCACACGTTCTACCTTGGATTACAAAGGAGCCTAGAATCTAAGGTAAACCAAATTGGCTTACGAGTTAATGCAACTGAAACTAAATTTATGACTCAAACAAGGGGGAACACTCCAGTTCTGCAAAACCTGTACGTAGGAAACTAGAAGCATGAAAGTGTGGATAACTTTACCTTGGAGCCAATCTGGTTAGAAGAGACAAAAAAAGGACGAGATTGGACAACTTCGCCGCAAATAAGGCCTTTTACCGCGTACTTCTCGATCTGAGGTCCAGAGCCGCATACAGGTAAAATAAACTTCGTATCTACTAATCAGTGTTCAAATCTGTGCTGTTTATGGAACTACGTGTTATTTCCATCATATTACATTTTTTAATCGTCAGAATAATAGAAGAAAAATAACTACTTGGTATAATGACTGAATAGTAGTAGCTAAGACTTCAATTCCTATAATTTACATGTAATGGGAATTGAAAGGTTATTATAATGGAGGTTTCTCAGCTCTGGCTGAATGTCTTGAATAGCTTCTAAGGTTGACAGGGAAGTTTGTAGTTTATAAGCCTTAGGCGTCTGAGAGCAATCGCTTTCACCTTTCTACCACACAAAAAACAAGTTTGATAAAGTGCCATCATGATTACTATGCTTTGCAGAACAACTAAATTTGGTAAAAAATAGAAAAAATTCAATGGACAGAGACAACTGGAAGCAAAGCCCGGAGAGGGGTCTAGCGCTACAAAGTAGAAGATGTTAAAAATTATACTCACGACAAAACGTAATCATACAAGGCACTTTTGCCACGTTTTGGATGCGTGAATAGTACTTGTTCATAAAAGGTTTTAGATGCAGTAGTCAGCCAATTATGCAAGTACTCCTCCGCTTTTTCAAAGCTTTCGAATCGTTTTCCTCCAAGTGATTTTTTCAGGGTGCCCGAACAAAAAGTAGTCACAGGGGGACAAGTTGAATGTTTCCCAGCCGATTCCTTCCAGTTCATCTCTTGTCAAAGCCACGGTGTAAGGCCTGGCGTTGTCATGGGGAGCAAAGGCCATATAAATTCCATTTCAATATCCAGAGGACAAATTCTGAAAAGCATACAATTGTGAGCTGATTACAAGTAGATAGCAAAACGCCACACTTTTGTAGATACCTGTAGTAAGCATCATATAGGCATATTAAAACCAATTCTAATCCTGAAATTCGTTACAAATTTTTATTCAGTGATAAACAAATTTAAATACGTTAATTTCTTCATATACAATATACTCTGGTTAAGCTAAGAAAACTAATGGTCCATGGTGTTGTGGATAGCATATTTGCTTTTGCTACCAATTTTCAATGTTTGTGGCTACGGTGCGTACCGTGACCGAGACAGAATGGCGCAAAAACTGTTTTTTTAGTTTATTTATGATATTTTCTTTTTATTGATTGGCAATAGTGACAGAATGACCCCCCAAGAGTTAAGTTTTTGGTTGATTTCGATAATTTTCTTTTGTCCTGGTTTATTTTCATGTGAATTGATTCAAGTTTAAATTTTGAATCTTTAGTTTTGGTGAACTTAAGTACCTGAAGTGTCTCTAACTTCATTAGGGGTCTGTGCATTCCAGGGTAATCTATTTTTTTCTTTTTGTTACATTAAGCATTCTGCTTCGGATGATTTTGCGGATTAAAATATCGTCACGATGTTTCCCACAGTTGCAGCGGCACCCATCACGCTGGATTTTATGTTCTGCAGTCTCCACTAGATATGAAAGTAGTTATACTGGCATGGCGAGATCTGGATGTCCATATCCAGTTGAGACACGTGGAATTAGTGCCATCCAGCTGCATGACGAGTTCCCTGCTGGTTTTGATCCATATTTCCAGTTGACCATGTTGAAGTGGAGGCTATGATTTTATATTCGTACCCAGTTGTTGCTTTGAAGCTATTTTCTTGGGAAACTGTTGTTGCTGCCAGAGCTCCAATTTCACTCAAGCAATTTCGTGGGTGTGACTTATAGTTTCAATTCTGTGCACAAACCTAATTGCGAGCGTCAAAGGCCTACGTCATAGCCGCCGGAGGGGTTCGGGCTGTGGGATCGCTTCTCTGGTGATTCCTCTTCCCCTTTCCTCTCCTGCCAGAAAAGGGATCACTCGGCTTGAAGGCGCCTCACGACGAAATGAGACCTGGCCCGAAGTAATGCGCCAAAGGGTTCCAGGCTGGGCTCTCGGGTTGATAGGGGAGGTGTTTAGTGGGTAGTCTAGTCACCTTTTTGCGAGCATAGAAGTTCCACACTCAGTGCGTAAATGACATTCAACTTCCAACCACAAAAAAAGGCCTACGTCAAGATTCCATAGATCATGGAAATATTTGACCTTACGATAGCTCCTAAAGTGCGTTAAATGTGAAGTTGCTCGAGAACCTTTCACTGAGATTAGCATTAAGTGTCACAAATTAGAAGATCTGTTATACTGTGATGCAGGCATCAGCATCCTCGAGCCTTTGAACTTACCTTGACCTTGGTTTGTACTTTCACTTGCTGACGGTTAAGGATACGTTACTGCTTTGGTTTGAGATTCAATAACCCAGCTCATTTGCTGCGGTTCTTTATTGTTGGTAGTTTTAACAACGCACTTGTGCCACTGCCCCTTGAAATAAATTGGGACTGTCGCAGAAAGGATTTCACTAAATTTTAATAGAAAAGAAATTCATTCGTTTTACCTGACGAAGTGTTTGAGCCGCAGAAAGAATAGCGTGGTACTTATAATAGAATAGAAAACTGAAGTTGATCGCAAAGATTCAAATGTAAATTTAAACACTAGTAATTACTTATGGACTGCTGCAGAATGAATATTTACAACAGAAGTTTTTTTGCGTATAATTTTGCTTGCTCGCAACTTGAGCATGTTGGGTGCAGATATTCAGATAATGAAAGCAGTAAACATTGAATGAAGATATGTTATGCAATATGAGCGATGCTTAATGTTATTGAATTTGTTGGAATATACTTATTGTAGATAGAATGAATAATAAATATGTATGCTAGTGAATATATACAACACCCTATATACCGATACTTCCGCATTTACTACAGTCCCCTGTCCTTATTGAGATACTGCTCACTCCACGATCGATGCTCATTACAGTGATGAAATCGTACTGTTGGATAGGTTTCACGGCGATTCGGATCGAACATTGCCTACTCAGACTCACTTATAATCTTGCAGGAAAGCAGGAAAGATCTTTCCATGATCTGGAGTCTAGTTAGTGTTTTTTGCCGTTCCGCGATTGCCTGTTTTGTTTTGATTTTTGGACGACTCATTGAGACCTCAGGATTGTTGTGAATAATATGTTTGCTGCTATCTTTCAATGTCTGCAACTGCAGTGCATGCTGTGACCGAGCCAGAGCTATGCTTCTTTGAGCCACAGATGGAGTAAAGTCAAGTTATATTACTTTTTAGTTACACTTGCTCATTCATTAAAAATCAGCATGAAGGATTCCGATTCACAATATAGTCTTGCCTAATGTACAGTACCCAGGCATAGCCACTTTTTCAATAGACGAAAACATATAGTGGCACTCCAAGTTCTCGGTTCTTAGACATTATTCTTGAAGTCAATTATTTTGTTTATTTGATATCCACAGGCCAATTCTCTTTTTTCTTGAAAAGCCGTCGGGCATCTTCAGATGACTCAAAGGGGTTGAAACGCATCTGCTCACAAAACATAGCAAAGTCCGACGGCTTATCAAGAAAAAAAATCTTTGAATTTCATCAAAAAAGTCATTTTGGTTCTGTGGCCAATGACTTATTTACGTCCTCGTAAATTATCCTGTTTAGTTTGGATGTTGCAATATGAAAGTAAGTAGACTTCTCATCTAGGACGACAGTAAATAGCAGCCATCCCGAGGTTTGCTAATATAGGGGTTTCTATGAGGGACATAACAATCTCGTATGTTTATATGAACCCACCCTTAAATTTTGTTAATGAATTTTCAATGTGAAAATGTTAGATAAAGTCGAAATTTTCTTTTAAGTTCACGAACGAGCAACGTTTGCAAATGATTAAAGATTACTATGAATTATGATTATCGAAAAATCATCTTCACGCATGAAGCTCATTTCTGGCTCAATTGCTTTGTTAATAAGCAAAACATGCATTATTGGTCAGATAAAAACCCATATGTGCTTCTTGAAACACCGTTGCATCTAGAAAAAAATTACTGTTTGGTACGGTTTTCATGTCGGAAGTGTGATTTGGCCGTATTTTTTCATGGATGAAAACAACCGTCATATTACCGTCAATGGAGAGCGCTATCGTGTTATGTTGGAAGATTATTTATGGCCAGGATTGGATGAACTTGACATTAACGATATGTGGTTTCAACAAGACCGTGCCACTAGTCAGAAAGCATGCCTCACAATCAATTTGTTATGTTCGTAATGGAAAACCCTATACTGGGCAAGGCAGAGATTATTATTCTCCTATTTCAAAAACCTGTTTCTACTACATTATAAATAAAAATGAAACAAAAATTTAATGAACAAATTGACACGTCATCAATTTAAAATTTTGAGACTTACGTATGCCGGAGCTATACAGGGACTGTATAATAAGCAACCGGACTGAGCCTGCCCTGCGCCGTCAAAGCGTCTGCTAACCGGTATCTGATGCTGTTGTGGTGGTGCCGGGTCTAGGTAAAGGGACCCAGGCTGCAGAAGTTGCCTCCAAGCGCTTGGAGAGATAGCATCGCGCGAGAGCGGAGTGCGTGTTCAGTTACGTTGTCGGAGTGAAAATGGAGCGTACGATCGAGCAACCGAACCAGAGTTTTTTAACCACGTTATTACAGGAGACGAGACGTGGGTTTTCGAATACAATCCTGAGATAAAGCGGCAGAGCTCGGAGTGGCACACACTGGCGTCACCACGACCGAAAAAAGCGCGCATGAGCAAATCGAAAGTGAAGTCGATGTTCATTGCTTTCTTGGACGTGGAAGGCATTGTTCACAAAGAGTTTATGCCACTCGGCCAAACTGTAAACGGCCAGTACTACAGAGAGGTGCTCCGTCGACTAACCACCCGGGCTCACCGAGTCCGTCCGGAGATTGCCGATTCGTGGATCCTCCATCATGACAATGCTCCGTCGCACACCTGCCTGCTCGTCACCGAGCAGTTGCCAAACAGTCGAGGGTAACGTTGCCAAAGCCTCCTTAGAGCCCGGATGTGGCACCAGCGGACTTCTTTCTGCTCCCCAAGATCAAGAGACACCTTAAGGGGCGCGGTTCGGGACTCTGGAAAACGTGCTACGACGAGGGCTCTAGACAGCATCGAGGTCACCGACTTCCAGGGAGCGTTCGGGGATTGGAAAATCCGGTATCAGCATGTTATCGACTCCAATGGGGACTACTTTGAAGATTTCTAAAGAAAAATTGTACATATTTTGCAAATGAAAAATTTCCAGAGGTCAGTCCAGTTACTTATTATTTAGACCCTGTATTTAATCAATTTTATGCCCCTTGTTGCCGAACCCATTTTCTCACTGTAATTTCAGTATTTTTCTAGCCACATGAGACTCGGTTTATATACTCGTATATGTTGATTCTACAGGGCAAAGGTTGATGGACAGGGAGCAGAAACTCAGATGCAATGAACCCTTAAGTCACTTAGAAAAATTTTATCGTTTCACTGTCATTCATCTTTTGTTAAATTAACACACAATTCAATGGGAATCACATCTGTTAAAAGCAAAAAGAAAGACCTAATATTGTTTACCTATACACATCAACACCTACAACCCTACTGCTTGTTACCGAAGACTATACAGAACTTCAATCCTAATTACCAAAGTGTGCTGTCAACATGAACAAATCCTGAATAGCTAATAAATGTTTGACAAAATACTTGATTTAATCCTGTGATAGATTACCATTACTATCCTTAAACTTTCCCATACGTTTGTTGAGAAAAACGACAAGGATAATCTCATCGTAACATATTTTACCAATGTGAACTGACAGACTGACTGCCTAACAAACTAGTGCCTCTCTATAATCGTCACACCAACAGTTGGAATGGTTATGTCCTTTTTGTGTCCGGATAATATTTTTCATAAAGTACGGCTCGTTCTTTATTTGATGGACATATTCAGGACACAATAACAGAAATAGAATGTTGAAACTCTAACATCAACAACATGGAGAGAGTTGGGCAAACATAAAGAGAATGCAGAATGCATTTTGACTGTAAATCGTTTTTTTTTTCAGGTCCCTATTCTCCAGTTGAGCCGCTGTGTGTCTGTTATCCTAATCAAATCGATAGTGCTGCTCGTTGAGTTGAAATCCGTTCAGGATATACATATGTATGAATTCTCGTTGCTGGACCGAAGGTTTGCTTTTCGTCCATACACAATTTGTCAAAAGGACGAATTTATCAATATTCATGGTAACGATGTGAACGAAGGATGGTGGATGGTTAAAACAAAGATATTGAACAGTGATGTGTTTAGACCAGACGTAGTCACAAACAGAATTGCGAACGCTTTCAACATTCAGGTTAGCTGAACCCTGTCTTAGGTCTATACGATCCAACATTGCACTTATACTCATTTTCTATATAATACACATTTTTTCAGTGCATGTGTATAACGGAGTCAATTTCATTGTCGGCCGTCGACAAGTGAACATGAGCAACATACATGAGATGTGCATCTTGACCGGTTTCATCCTGATACCAAGAAAGTATTTCCAATCTCTCATTCGAGATCTATCGATGTATGATTGATTGCCTTGGGACTTAGGAAAATTTCTGAGGCGCATCTGATAGGTATGCGTTTGTCAAAATGCGTACTCATGCTTTTTATTTTCTTTCCCTTAACATCGCATCTTCCTTGTCTAAGAAAACTGGAATTAACTGTTTGACGACAGCAGCAAACTGAAGCGTATGAACTAGCCCTTTGGCTGTATGAGGCAGCAAACGGGTTCCAAGAAAGAATATGACATGATGTTTGAAGGAACAGAATATGGAATGGAGATAAAGCCGGAAAGTTACGATTTGGGCAAGAAACGTAAGTCAGTACATTGAAATGAGCAAATCAAAAGAAAAACAAGTTGGGTAGGCAGAAGAGTGCACCTACCAGAATGGGTTTGTAATCATTATAGGGTTCAAAACAAATTTTCTGATGACATGAATCGATGACAATAAATATTATCCATCCCATGGTTGTAGAAGAAATTGGTCGAATTTTTGCAAAAGATGCAGTTTCCCTCATAAACACATAACACACCATTTTCTTCCACTTAAATAATTTTTATGAATGCTCGGCCAATCGAACATATTCAAATTAAACACTATTCCTTCAATTGTCATAAAAACCCGAAGACAATAAGAGTGCCTAGGTTGATTTGAAATATGTATCAACCATCAACACGTGTTATTGTTATTGCAAATCCATACAAATGAAATGGCCATAACTCACTTGATTAAAGTTTGAGTTGTGTAGCTTCAATAGTTTCTAAGGAAACTTGCTGTGACCTACGGACAGATGGACGGACAGACACAACGCGAAACTAGTCGGTCTTTATAAAATTCGTTTTACAGAGCCCTAAAAAATAGAGTCGTACTTTATTCAACTCATGATCAGTGCTTTTAAAGGTGAATCGGCGAAGGATCCTAAGAATCATCGTAATCAATAACCGTAATGCAAATCGAATCCACCAGGCTCCAATAAAAGTTTGAAATTAAAAGGAGACACTGCAATTCTCAACACTTCCCGTTGCCTACGCTGGTACGTTCCTGACGCCGAAATTGTTCACACACTCTAACGAATTTTCGCAACTTGTTTGCTCTAAGGATTTCCATACTAAAGTTGGGATAGTGCAAACGGAAATTTGTCGTGTACTATTTCTCGCTGATCCTTTTTCATAGTCATGGCTACGTTCGTGATTTGTTTCGCTTCTCGCCAATTTTTGAATTTTGCCTGTCCTTCTCAAAGGGTATATCTATGTGCGTGGGTTCGTAGCACAACTTTCGACTGCAGAAGCAACGATAACCATTCGTTGGAATTAGTTACAGTTTTGATTTTATTCGTCGATCAGGATATAAAACTTTATGATATGTAGATCCTATTTGCGTTCAACTCACGCCGGTGATACCCGACGTCCATGCTCACATGTTGTGGTTTTATTGCTGAATGTACCAGAGGAGCGCTGGTCAAATCATTTTGTATAGAGTGATTGTAAAAACTCAACAGGAGATACTGAGAATGTTCTGTCCTATCAGAATGAAAAAATACAAGTGCCAAAATTTGTTACGATTGCGGGGATTAAGATTTATATCGCAGCCTACCCTACCGTATAACTTCTCTCCAATTTGCTTGGTTTCTCATCACTGCAGAATGAGAGAGTTTATTTTGATATTCCAAAGGGATTTGTCCTTGGTTCGAGATTATTATCCTTTGAATTGTAGTGTAAAATGGTATTGTTCGATAGTAAACTCACTCATAGTCTGCTCCTTGTGCTGGACATTACACTTTTAGATAGATTTGAATGAATATGTTTTCTGTTTGAAAAAAGGAACAACAAGAGGACGAGAGAGAAGCACTTATCCTGTTGCATGCAGGATTTTACATAAATTTGCGAACAATATTCTGAGATAAAACTATTTCGCCCCCTCGAACCGAAACAATCATGTTTGACATAGTGTTTCTTTGAGCAAAGGATTCTTGTTCTGCTTTGCATTTTAGTGATATTGAGAGTCCAGAGAAAAAGGGATTTGCAATGAATTAGTATTGGTTGGGACGTATGTTACTCGAGATAATTTAGTGATGCATGAATTCATTCATTCGTTACAAAAGTGGGGATTTACAATGTATGTTGGCAACGGATAGGGATTTGTAGTGTGATGGATTGATTTCAGGATTAGGGAAAACTACAACTGCAAATGGAATTTCATTTGTAATGCAGATACCATGATTTATGATTTAGTAGGAGTTGGGTAATGTATTGGTTGTGTATTAATTAGAAGTGACTTATGTTCTTCTGAATTATGAGGGATTGGGTTAATAATTTCTATAAGTTACCGACGGAGGTCTTGTATTCTGTATTTCATCAAAAAAGGAGAATGAAGATAGAAAGATAAAGAAACAATACGAAAATAATGCAGTTGGGCCAAAACGAGGTAAGTCTTCACTATCCTACATAATGTTCTTTGTGCTACGGAAGTGAAGGCCGTATATGCCCAAAGTATAAGAGTCCCAGGGCCGCATGGCTTGTAAACTACATACTACACATATTTCTTTTGAACTTGAGAACCTTTTACTCTACTCAATACTTTAGGCCAGGTCTTGCTTCAAAGCCTTAGCAGAACAGCAGGATGCAAGGATCCTTAAGACCAATGGGAGAGGGGAGCTAGAGAGGGTTTTTTAAAAACGAGTCCCTCCACCATTCATGTCTGCAGGCACTTAAATTTACCTTTTTCAACAATTAGGACTTCACGAGCGTAATATGCCACATGGTTCCATTTGTCAACTACAGCCTGTCCTATCTTTTGCATGCAAAAAATGTGCGATGGGCAACGTTCTCCTTTCCGGCGCAAAATATGTAACCAGCAGTCCATAATCTATGAGTCTTGTGCAAATAAGATGTAAAATATCCACGCTCACTCAAGAGCTGGATCATATAGAAAACAGTTTCAGGTGCGTTTGCCATCTTCCTTAGTATCGCTGATTTGCTGATTGAGCATTGTCTCTTTTCCTGGGCAGCTGTGTTCTTATCGCCCTCATTCCTACAAATGTTAAGTTTCGCAACACTCTTTAGCAAGAAAGATGATGGGTATCATCCTTTGATGAGCAAAATATCTGACTCTGAGCCCATCCTCATATCTGTGTCGAAAGAGTTGGCAAAGCCAAACGTTTTCTCAATAGCTTATCCTTCGAAATAAATTACTGGATTGTGGCAAGGCTGTAGCCTTCGTCCGCCGACAACCTTGCTTTGTTTCATAGAGCAAGCTGCGTTCCTTCAGGTAGTCTAGGGTTTTAACGTTCTTCAAACGCGATTCGGAAAGTTAAACAAGTTTATTGGTAATCATTTCAATCCAACATTAACAAAATTCTTCTTCCTCTTTGTAGCACTACAGCCCCTCTCAGGCCTTCAAAGATAGTTAGAGTCTCTCACTTTCATGACCGTATTGATTTTTCTGGAAGTTGGTTTGGTCCCGTGGGCCTGGTCAGCTATGATATGATCTGATTAATTCACTACATATTACCGCTGAGTGAACACTCATAGTCTGTCCGAAAAATCCCCTGAACTAAATCACGATGCTCCCAACGAGATTTGAACCTTGGACGTTCACAAAATTAAACACTCAATATTAATTGCGGCAGCAACATCGCCTTTGCTCGTCGTTAAGCGCAGATTCAATTCGACCGTGATTCATTGATTTGTAGCCCTACTGGTTTTGCTTTGCTGTCAAGTTTCAGGAAGAGTTCTTTGGCAGTTGTTAATGACCGCAACAAAATGTTGATGTCGTCCGCATGAACTACTACTTGGCTCGACTTGTATAGTAATGTACCTCTTGTATCGACAGGTAGCTTCCTTATGACGTACTCCAGAGCCGAATTGAATAACAATAGGGTTAGTCCATCTTCTTGTTCTTTAGTCCAATATTTGTGTCAAACGTATCGGTGTGTTGGTTTTCGATGCGGACTTGGGAGGTCGTCGACGTCATTGTCATTTTGGTAAGATGGATTAACTTGGCTGGAATGCCAAAGCAAAGCATTATTTGTCACATTACGCTACGATCAGAACTGTCATTTGCTTGCTTAAAATCAACGACTATGATGCAACCCAGCATTTTTCAAGTTTTTGTTTAACTGTGAACAATTGGTCTATTGTTGAACTACCTGTTCTAAAACCACCTTGATACTCCGCAATAATACTGTTGGCGTATGATCCTATTTGATTTTCTCAATTCTTTGAAAATATTTTGTACGCCGTACAAAGTATCATATGCCCCTACAATTTTTGCACTGTAATTTCCCAACTTTTTATGTGGATAGGGAATAAAACTGACTGGCTTTACTCTTTTGGCATATATTCTGGTTGCCAAATATGCTGCATGACTTTGTGAATAGCTTTATGAACACTGGTGCCACCATATTTGATGAGCTCCATTAGGACCTCATCGATGCTTGGCGCTTTATTATTCTTTTGGGCTTTGATGATGGAACAAACTTTATCCGATGGCAGCTCTCCGCAGAGATCTATAGGCTCCAATGTTTTGGAGCTATGTGGAAGGTTAAGGAGGTTCTCGAAATATGATGCCCATTTTTCTTTAATCTTGGTAACATTAGCGATGATACTCTCGATACCATCACGAAGGAGCGTGGTTTTCGACTGATGAATACGTTTTAGGGTTTTCACTACTTTGCACGCTTGTCTTGTGTTGTTACTCGCTAGACTTACATATATACTTCCCAATAGGTCGTCATAGTATTTTCGTTTTTTAATTCTAATTATCCTTTCCACTACTTTTCTGAAATTTTCATAGTATTCTCTCTTCGCCCTGGTTTTCCTACCTACGTTTTCTTTATACGCCTAGTTCTTTTTGTCGAAAGGAGTTTGGCACTCATATCAAACCAATCATTTCTCTTGCACCGGGCTTGATGTCCGCTCGTCTCTTCTGCCATGGCCTTAATAGCTGCATTCACTTCCATTCAAAGTTCGTTGCTCGTCTTTAACGATGCGTCTGATAAGATGGAAGCCAGCTGGTTGCCGAGGGTCTCCGTAAAATGTTTGGTCATAGACGCCGTTTGGAGCCTCTCAATGTCAAATTTTTGGAGCGGGCTAGTCTTCGCTGAATATGCCTTTGACATATGACATCGATAGGTAAATTTGGCCAAGTAATGATCTGAGTTACAATTGACTCCTCGGTATATACGGACGTCAAGTATGCTCGAGGCACAACGTTGTTTGATCACTACATGATCGATCTGGCTTAGTGTGTTGCCATTTGGTGGTACCCAGCTCAGACCTGGCCCGAAGTAATGTGTCAAACTTCTTGGATTGACAGGGGAGGTTTTTAATGGATAGTTCAGTCACCTTCTTCCGAACATGCGAGTTCCACACGTAAACGACATTTACCTACCAAATAAAAGACATTCACCTACCAAGTACCAAAAGAAGAAAAAATTCTGTGGATCTGCCTCGTCTTTTTCTCCAAAGCAATCTGTCGTTTACAAGAGCCGCTCGAAATAAATCCCATATTTTATCAGCGCCTAATAAAAAATGTTACGGACTAGATAAAAATCCCCACAATCTTGTTTATAAAATGTAGTGATCCCTTTCTTTCAAGGTTGTTCAACCACTGCCTCCTTGTTGCGTATTTCCCAATTCCATGGAAGAGATCGATCATGGCACCTATTCTAAAGCAAACTGAATATCCTCTCCTCCCAAATACCAGCTCTATAACACTCCATTCTACGACTGGAAAGATTCTCGAGCTCGTGCCCCTTTGAACAAATATACACACATTACGAAGAAAATGCCCACGGTCGCTGTCCCGCTTGACATTAAAAAACCATTTGATTCTGTGTGACAACAAAGACTCATATACAAATCAGCTGAAAACCGTGAATTTCATCCCCATCTTTCCAAAATACTACATAGTTTCCTCTGCAGCCACTCCCCACAATTATAAGTAAATGATAACTTATCTCTGTAATTCGCAAGCAATGTATTATCCATGATGCTCTTTCCTACATATATTGCTGCCCTTTCAAATCTTCCCGAATACCCCTTACGGATCAAAACACTCCAATATACAGATGACATCATCTTGTTTGCTTCTTCTCGTAGCTTCTCATCACTTCAATCACGGCTCAATTTGTACCTTGGTAAAGTTGGCACTTTTCTCAATAACTGGCTACTCTTTTTGAGCCCCTCTAAGTGCAAATGCATTACTACTAAGAGTGAAATAAGCCACACCAAAAATATTTGTGGCAGTGTACGAAAGTCCTCTCTGAATATTAAGAGCGCGATTATACTCATGAAGGTTACCTATCTTGGCATCTCCAATAGCTCCCCACAGCTCAGGTACAGTTGGCTATTGCAAAAGCAACTAGAGCCTGGAACGCGCTTCACATAATCATCCACTTCACTACCCTATACCAAAAAAAAAAATTATTAGTCTATATGACGCTTATCCGCCCAAACCCTGTGTATACGAATTCACTTTCTGGTTTGATCTCTCTCCGTTACTCATGGAGGAGCTCCCCAGGACTGAGAAACGATTCCTTGGAAAGTGCTCCAACCTTCGGAGATCTCTAGGCTCGAGGCACTTCATTCCAAATCAGCATCTCTACGACGTAAGCAAAATGGAAGTATTGCCCATTTTAACACCATAAAAGGAAACACCTATACCTTTTCTCACGCAGAATACCTCATACTCCACATACGAGTACAACCAGTCAGTCTTTATACACCATTTTCTCACCCTCTTCATTGCCAACCAGCCGATTCTGTCCCAACTACTAACAGGAAAAACTAACGATACGCTTGCAGGAGCATCACCATGGGCCGGGGCACCTTTATATGGATACTATCAATCAATTTATAGCTTCTAAGGTGAAATGTAATTTAATATATTATAAAGTTACTTTCGATAAGGGATATTGCCCGTTAAAGTAAGGTCAAACTAATTGTTATTGTAAACGTTTATCAAGTTCAATGAATAAATTTTTAAAATTGTGAAAAATTGCTAATTTGTGGGGGCAGATTTTCTGTGTAAAGAATGACTGTTCAAATTTAATAAGCCACAATGAACTTCATCAAAATTACCTCTGCAATGCCAATTTATCCTCAGTTTAATTGCAGAGGCAGCTAGATGATTCATTGGGATGTAAATTTGCATGACAAGAGAATAGCTCGGAGACTCGTTTTAAGTAGAGCATGATTGTTGTTGTGACACCAACCATTCATTGCAAAAGGGATAAATTGAGAGAGAGAGAGAAAGAGAGGTGAGACTATTAGAATTATGAGAGAATATTCAAACCACAATAAACAAATCCAGACAGTAATGAGTGATACAAAGTTGCCAATTCACAAGGATTATTTTTTGATTAGCCGCTTTGAACTAATTCAGCCAAACAGCTTCAAAAAGCAATCGTTTGTAAGAGTATGCATTGAAGGTGGCTTGGTATTTAAAGTTTTTTCTATGGCCTTCAAAATGTCTCGTTTAATTTTGAACTCGGGTTTTTTAACCATCGGACAGAACGGGTAATACGACTACCTAAAAGGTGCTTATTCCATTTTGATAACTTATTCCACCAGAATCATCTACTATTAAATGTGTCTCATTTACTCCACCTCACATCTCATTTGTTTAATACAATGCTTCCGCCTGCACGGGGAATGCCGGTCGACAGGAGTACTCTTGGAGGCTGGCATTCTTTGGGGAGTTCCGCCCCACGTACCTGAGGAAATTCCCGCAAGGGGAATGCCGGTCGACAAGAGCACTCTTGGAGGCTAGCATTCTTTGGGGAGTGCCGTCCCCACGTACCCGAGGATATGGGGGATGCCGTGAGGTTCCCTTCTGGGATGACACGTAACGACCCTGATTGGATCTGGACTATGCTTTGGACAACGAACTGGAATTGACGCTTTGGGCTGGCGGATATAACGGTTTGGACCTTGTTGCTTTGCACAGTAACGCAGAGGTGACACTCGTATATAAATGGCTCCAATTCAACTATCATACCGTCTCCGTCCCGGTAAAACCTTGGCAGGCCTCGGAGTATGTTTGAAGCTCGCACCATTGGGTTGGTGGTATAAGTTCGGTTGAGACGGACTCCCGATTAGCGTTGGTCTAGCTTTGAGCACTTGTCCCCATAAGGGCTTGTACCTACCCTCGCACGGCCTCCCTGCTCTGCAAAGATAACCATGGGACCAAAAAGGCGACTACACATACGAACGGAGATAGCGGCTACGAAGGGGGACCCAATAAAACTGGAGCAAACAAAAACATATGAAAAAGATAAAAAACCCAAAAAAAGGAATAAAAACTAATATCAACAACGCAACTAGCGGTTGCAGCCGCGATGTTAACAGTACATCGAGAGCGGTACTAACGATGACAAAAATGACGAATAATACAATGACAGTGAAGACGGACGAAAAACGGAGATTAGCAGACAGTCTGGTCCAGACTGAGATTCCTGTGGCGTTCGGGCGAACCAAAAAAATTATGTGAACGCCAGAGCGTTCTATAAAGGAAAAGTGGAAAACTCTGCAGGACGCTTCAGGTGTTCGAGCGGTGGAAGAAAATATAAAGAATATCGAGAATTCGATGGTCACTGCTGCGATCGTTACCAAAGCGATCGATGCAAAGGTCGTAAGTCCCGACATAATAAAGAATCACCCGATAGCCAACGAGGAGATTACGGCAGGAAAAGAAAAGAGCAACCAGAAAAATAAAACGACGATGCGTGATTGCATCGCCAACGTCAAAAATGTGTTGGTAGTACTGTATTGTACAATTGTCGAAGTACAATTGCCGGCCAGCAAAACGAAGAAGAAAGGCTATTCCGAAAAGCGGGAGTTGTTTTGAAAAGAATATAATCTGGAATGGACTCCCCAAAAAATCAGCAATGCAGTAAAGATTGGGCTCCTTGAACAAGAGGAGCTCCTAGACCGCATAGGGCATTATTGGACGAGTAGGTTAAAGGCCGAAGGCAAGTAGAAGACTAAAGAAGCGCTGGGGGCGAAATCTAAAGGCCATGCGCAGATAGCTCCACCAATGAATGGCGTCTGGCCCAATCGAAGGAGATCGGGATAAAAGAAGGAAGGAAGAGGCACTTGATGGGCGTGAAGCACCAGATCACGGGTCTCAGACAGTGCATACAAAAGGAGCGAAGAAAGATGCAAAGAAGTTCCTTCAAAAAGTACCAGAAATTAAAGTTCGCATAGACGTGCTGCGAGGTGCTGCGGGACATCAGGGGAACGTAAGACCCGAAGACACTAACACTGCTATCAAAGCAGTAAGACCAACGCGGTCGGGCCACATACTGGTCGAATTTGGAGCAGAGGCGGAGAATAGGGAAGCATTTTGCGACGCAGTAACGAAAGTCCTCAGCAAAAGCGCTGCTATAGGCTCGCTCGAGCCGATGGCAACGATTGAAATAAGAGACATTGACTGCGTCACAGATCTGGCCGAGGTGGAAGAGGCCATCAAAAGGGAGGTCCCTTGCGTGGGCGGAATCAAGGCGAGGCTGACACCAGAAAACCATAGGGGAAAACGCATGGCCATAGTCGACTTGACCGAAAAGGACGCCGAACAATTTCAATTTCAGGATGGGCTGTCTGTAGGATGCGGCGAAGAGCACTGCCCCTTCAATGTTTGAAATGCCTTGCCTATGATCACACCAAACAAGTATGCAAAGGAACCGGTATGAGTTCTCTATGCTACAAATGTGGTGAAATTGGACATAAAGAAAAGGGGCACACTGTATTCATTGCAAGGATGCTGATCCATGACCTGATGTTGAACACGTCTTGGGATCAGGAAAACGCCGGGTTTTTCAGGAAGCCCTAGTCAAGGCAAAATTAGTACTTCGATGACCCGCAGCCTGCAGCTAGACCTACACCGCAGTTCAACCGCCCAAAATCTGCTTGAGCAGTTTGCGAGGGACATGAAAGACGACTTTTTGCTGCTGAGTAAACAACATCATGATAAAAGTTCAGCATCATGGTATCCTGATAAAAATAGTTCTGCCGGCAGCTGGGTTCGGACCAGTGGTTTCCAGGAGGAGAGCTGTGGACATGGGATGGTTTTTCTGCGGGTTTGGTGCTCAAGGACCACCTTCTTTAGTGTGTCCCTATCGCCGAACAAATCAATATCATCTTTCCACGCCACAGCAAAGAAGTTGGCCAGGAAGTGCCTTCGCAAATTGATCAACAACAGCAAGGCTCGCTGCTGGCAAGATTTAGTGGACAATGTGAACAAGGATCCGTGGGGCCTTGGCTACAAGCTCGTTATGCGGAAGCTTGGTGCCCTACGGAAGCCTTGTATACATGATGCAGAAAAATGGACAAGATAGTGCGGACACTCTTCTCCGCCCACCCCATGCGTGTGAACGCTGCCCTTGGTGAAACAGCATCAAGTGTCCACTCTTCACACAGCCGGAACTGGAAGAGGCAGCCCTTTCATTGAAAGCGAGGAAGGCTCCAGGTCCAGATGGTGTTCCAGCTGAGGTGTTGCGGCTTGTCTATCACCATTGTCCTGACTTACTGCTCAGCACATTCAACGCTTGCCTACCGGACGGGGTTTTCCCGGTACGATGGAAGAAGGCGAGGCTCTGCATACCGCCCGTTATGCATGCTAGACACGGCTGGGAAAGTGCTAGAGAAACTCATCAAGGAAAGACTCACTGACGCGATTCGTGCTGCTGGGGACCTATCTCCTCGGCAGTACGGCTTTAGAGCAGGACGTTCTACCATTGATGCGAGTGCAGAGGTGGTCAGCGCGGTCCGGAAGGCAAAGGCATATAGTTGCGCCAAGCGATGGATCGTCCTGTTGGTGACACTCGATGTCAGGAACGCTTTCAACTCTGCTAGATGAGTGGATATTCTGGATACGCTGGGAAACTCTTTTCAAGTTCCAGAATATCTAATGCGGCGTTTGAGGAACTACTTAAAGGACCGAAGCCTACTCTACGATACGGCACAGGGCCAACGAAGCATGGAAATTACATTGGGTGTTGCCCAGGGATCTATCCTTGGTCCGGACCTGTGGACCGTGTCTTACAACGGGCTACTGAGGCTCGAGATGCCAGACGAGTCGCGTTTGGTCGGCTATGCGTATGATGTTGCAGCTCTGGTCGCTGGGCGCACCGTTGAACAGGCGCAACATAGGCTAGTCATGCTAATGCGCCGAGTGAGGGACTGGATGACTGCTTGCGGGTTCAGTTTAGCACTGGAAAAAAGCGAAGTGGTCATCTTGACAAAAAAGAGAATCCCTAGAATAAGGATGATCAGCACTGAAGACATGCGAATCATACCAAAGCCATCGGTGAAGTACCTGGGGCTACTGATTGACTTGAAGATGAGTTTCTCTGAGTAAATCAGGGCAACGGCTGAGAAGGCTGCTTCAGGAATATCGGCTCTGAGTCGACTTATGGCCAACGTAGGGGGACCCAGCCCATCAAGAAGACGCCCCTTCATGAGTGCCGTTGGGTCAACGCTACCATACGGAGCAGAGGTTTTGGGCGACGCCCTCAGCAAGGAGGTTTACCGAAAACGCCTGGCACAGGTACAGAGAAGAGGAGTGCTGAGAATTGCATCTTCGTATCCAACAGTCTCTGATTCAGCAGTGAGAGTTATTGCAGACGTGATACCTGTCGGCCTCCTTGCTAGAGAGCGCCGCTCTATTTATCTGCGTCGAAACAAGGATGCGAGGGAGACGGTTGTCCGTGAAAAGAGACAGCGCTCACTGAACTATTGGAAGCAGTCTTGGGTGAATTGCACGAAGGGAAGGTGGACTGCGCACCTCATCCCAGATGTAAGACCATGGCTTAATCGAAGGCATGGTGAGACTGACTTCTATCTGACCCAGCTTTTGAGCAGGCATGGGTGTTTTTAGTCTTACCTGCACAAGATTGGTAAGTCACGGTCCCCCGATTGTCGGTATTGCCCAGGAGAGGAAGACAATGCCTGCCACACATTTTTCGCGTGCATAAAAAGGAGCAGGCTGCAAAGAGCCCTCTAGAGGGATACGGGAGAGCTCACCCCGGATAATATAGTCGCGGTATTGCTTGAATCGGTTGTCAAATGGAACCAGGTAACATATTATGTTCGGTAAAAGGGACTCACAGCAGCCGGGGGTGTTGGAGCTGGGGAATCGCTTGTCTGGCACTTCCTCTTCCCCTCTCCCCTTCCGCTAGAAGAGCGATCCCCCAGCTTGAAGACGCCTCGCGGCGTAACATAATGAGACCTGGCCCGAAGTAATGTTTCAAACGGTTCCAGGCTAGATTCTTAGGTTGATAGGGGAGGTGTTTAGTGGGTAGTCTGGTCGCCTTTTCGCGAACATGGGAGTCCCACACTCTGTGCGTAAATGGGCATTCACCTCCCTATCACAAAAAAAAAAAGATCCGGGCTGATGCCATAAAAGTCAAGAATTATAGAACAAAAATAGCATGCGTATGTTAACTGGGAGCTTTGAGAATTACCTTTAGCGAAAGCATTTTTACTTAATATGTAGTACTTTTTGTATAGATGTGATTCTAATCAGCAGACAGGTGACTTGGAATGAGCTATGACCAATTAGCGGTGCAAACATACGTCAAAATAACCCTAAGCAGAAAACGCTGGACCGGAAGCTTTTCCAGTTATTAGATGGCTAAGCGTGATGCACTTTTTAGAGCACAAGCTACCTAGAAACAAGTTAGGTAGACAAACCTACGCTCATACCGGAAGGGTTTTGTACCCAACTTCTCCAAAATGCAGTCACCAGCAACGAATAAACTTAAGAATCATTTCAAAGAAATTTGCATGTTTAAAAGAAAATCCATTGTTCCTCTATTTTCAACGGTCACCATTGTGTTGCAAACCAAACAAAAATCACTCAATTCATGAACTCCCAAAAATATTAATGTTATTGACCTCATTTGAAAATTTCAAGAAGATCGAATCAAAACTGCAGTGACTGATTCGATGGAAACTTCATGAAATACCAAAATCATGTGTTATTGTTGTTATAATCGGAGAAATTTCAAATTGCTGTAACTTCCGTGTATATTATTCGATTTTCATCAAACTTACAGAACTTAAGGTTTTTCATATCAAATATCGAATTTTGTTGAGTTTAAGGGTACCTATACGATTTTATTGAGGAAGATGTGAAACTTGAAGATCACAAAATTTAGCGAATTTTTACTTCTAAGGTATTTGTTGTTGTTCTACTCATAATTCCACAATGTTTTCAGATTTTTCGGATCACAGGTGTCCAATCGCGAAGGGGGGAGACACAACTTTTTCGTGTTTTTCCGCTCCCTGCGCGCCCCTTGCAAATGCTGTTTTTAGAAGTTCTTATCAAGACCTTTCATTTGATACCCAGAACGGCCACCTTTGAGGCATTTTTTTTCGGGGGCCACTTCCCTATATGGGGAAACCCCCTTAAATACCTTATAAAACTTTGAAGAGAGTGCCACTTTACACCTGCATACAAAATTTGATGTTTCTAGCTTTAGTGGTTTGTGAGAAAAAGTGCTGTGACACACGGATGGACGGACAGACGGGACGCGATTTTAGTACGGTTTGTAAAATTACTTTACAAAACCCTAAAAAGAACAGTCGAACCCTATCTTCCTTGATTTCTAATGCACCGATATTTTCATGAATATTCTCAAAGAATGGGAAAACTTCGAGCACTTTTTGTCCCTTGGAATTTGCGTCACACTCCATACCTTCTTCAGTTGCAAAAGATTTTTTGTAGAGGGAAAGCTTCCTTGCCACCATGTTAAGTAAGGTTAGCCCCGACTTAGTTATGGAAGCTTTGTTTTGATTGAAGAATGTACGGAATGCAATGGATTATCCGTTGAGTCAGACTTGATACAGAAATTAGATAAATTTACTCTGTCGGACTAACTAACAAATTTATAAAAGGGAGCCTGGACGCAAGTTGATTTCAATTGTCTCTTATATAGCGATTTAATCAAAAAGTAAAGTTAAAGCAGTCCCAGAGTAAGAGCTCGATACCAATTAAAACTGGAAAAATGTTTCAATGATTACAATCACTACATACTAGATCTGTAAGGACTTAGGCTGATATGCGTTAGGCATTTTTTTCGTCATTACTATAAAAAGAAAACACACAAATTAATATTATTGTTTCAAGGCAATTAGTCGGTGCCAAATCTAAAGCGAAAATTTACACTGATCAGCGTTACTTTTAAAGAAGACCCGAAATTTCATAAGTCTGGTTGACTGCTACCGTTAATGAGCACAATGTACGAAAATTCTATGCATTTAATTTCCAGACCTTTCAACCCTCAATTGAAAGCAGCATTTTTTGTTAATAAAAAAGAAAAGGACTCTGTAAGAATTGCAATTATCAACATAACTAATTTATCATAGTAAAAGGTGCAACAAATTATACGCCAACGTCGGAAGCAATATATCCGCCTTGACCTATCTTTAACTTCTTTCTACGCACCTTTATGTCGCTTCTCTTAAACATCAAATCATGGCATCAATCATTATACACCCTAATAATACTCAATACTTACCATTCACATATCATGCAAAGAAAAAATTCACCTGCTCCAGTCCGAAAAAAATCAAACGAACGTATTAGCCCGGCAGGATATGGCCACCTGAATCTGAATTCCCGACGTATCCCTTTGAAACAAAAACCCCAAACGAGCAGGAAAAAAATCATCATATATAAAAATCACATGCAATCGTTGTCGACGCTACTCAGTCATCATATACGAGTAATGCCTACAATTTATGGTTAAGGTTGCTCTTGGCAATGGATAATATTCCGCCCCGAAACAGAGTCCCGTTTGCTACGGACGGTAGAAAAAAGTACACAATAAAATGTGAAATTTTATCAATACACCTGCTAAAGATCCCATCAAATCCATAAAGCATAAACCAAACGCTTGGAGCTGGGTGGAAAGAGTCCCAGGATATTTTAATAACCAAACAAATTTCGAGGAAGAGGACTTTCACTGCATGTGAATTGGACGTCACATACTTGGTTGTGATGGTTCCAAGTTGTGATAGACACGATGGAAAGAAAAGAAGGGACATCGTGAATAAACAATAAGCATGTAACGAAATAGTTCAACGCTCTTCTTTTCTTTACTTGTTTGCAGCCTGCACTCTCATACCTTTAATATTATAATCAATGTGTTTATTTCTAGGACTGTTTGATATCATCCGTGTTCTTTAAGGTTTATCTGCTTCCCGTTTGTAAAGGCGAACGAACAACTGAAAAATTCACCTGTTTCCTTAATTACAGTGATTTGAAAATCCGATTTTGTTAGTTGGCTTGAGAATTCTGAATGAAAGAGAAAGAGGATAAACGTAGAAAAGGAATACACAATAGTATACTCGTCTGAGGTTGATCCTGAAGTAATACTACCTTTGGGTCATGGATTAGCTTGTAACCGGTTAGTAGCTGGACTTGAAATGGGTACCAAGATGGATGTACTTTGGTCAAGTGAAAAATCTTTCTAATGTTCATCTAATCCTTGTGGGAATTTTCTTTTAAATAGGAAAAGAACAAGGATTTTTAGGTTGTTTTTTTTTCAAAAGTAAATGGATGGTCATCAATTCAGGAAGTTTTTCTACTTTAGAAAGTTCTGGTTAAGAGATTTCATATTGACGCACTTTAGTCGGTGTCGTATTTGATTTAAGAGACAGCTTAAATTGCCATAATAAACTAGGAATAGTCCTAAAGTGCAAAAAAGAGCAAAGTGAGTAAGGTCTTTCACATCATTATACGAAAAGGCGTAAAGAATATATATCAACATTTTATCGAAGACGCATCGCGAATCACTTTAGCAACATTAATAATCATAGATTTTGTTCAAAATTGTTGTCAGCCTTTTACCGTTTAAAGAAATGTTATTGACGCTTTAAAAATAAAGATGATATGGAGAAATAAATTCCAAAAGAGGTTTATTGCATTGTATCCATCCTTGTCTTCCCAAAGTCTTCATGAAATATACGAAGATAACATATTCGCATCCGCACAATTCTACGAACTATATCCTTGCATCCTCACCAAGCCTGTTCATTCTGTCATGCTACAAAAACACACAGCAAATACAGTAAATTTCATCCATGTCACTCGCATGAATTATACGTTATGTATTATCTGACGGAAAATCAATCAATCAATCATATATCACTTGACCTAACATATCTCTCTGTCAGCTTTAATGTAAAACAGATAAACTTGATTCCACGGAAAAAGTTTAAAACAATATAATGTGATTTTTGATGGATAGAAGGATATTATGAGGATATAAGTGAAAGTTGTCTGGTATTGATGATTTCGATAATGGTTTGGTGCTTAAAAAGAGTGTGACGAATTATTTCATTGAAAATAACTTGGGTTGGATTCGATTAACTGATTTTTTATTATTTCTCGCTTATGTGTGGAGACGAAAACCTATTTAGATAAATTATTAGTGCGTCTCTATTTTAATCTTGTTTCAAATTTTGAAATTTATCTATTGAGAATGTTGAGCAAAGCAGTACGTATATTTAATTTTACTTGACTTTCCAAGATTACAGTATCAGTTTCAAAATAAAATTGAATTAGGTCCGGAAAAAAGCGTATTGTATATATAACTAGAAGCTGTTAAAATTCTTTGAAGTAGGATCCTTCCTCGTCAGAATACCAGCACCTGCGTTTGTTCCACTCACGGTAGGTCCAGGAAGGCGTTGACGGCGACCTCCAGCAACCACCGCATCGTAGCCTTTTAGACCGCTTCTAAACTCCCGAAACGATGGCTTTAAAGGTGCGTCTTGACCCTATGGAATAAGAAATCCGAAGGAGTCATATTTGGGCTAAAGGATGGCTGGAGCAATGTTGCTGCGCAATTTTTGGTCAGGTAATCTACAATAACGAAGGTCATATGCGACAGGCCGTTGTCATTGTCAAAACGCCAGGACTTCGCGATCTCTTTCCACATGCAGGTCACTCTGCCTTTTTTTCGTAGCACTACAGCGTCTGTCGCGCCTTCGCTTAGAGATAGTTAGAGTATCTCATTGTCATGATCGAATATATCGGCACTCCACAAGGTGATATGATCATTATCATGCTTTTCCCATGTGTCCGTCCACCCAGCTGCGATACGTTCTGATTTTAAACCAGCAGCACGTATCATAACTGAACAGGCTTATTGCCCGTCCAAAGAATTACTTGAAATAAATCTCGTTGACGCCAACGAAACTCGAACCAGAGACCTTCGGCTTACGGGCTTAGTGTTCACACTTCACTCTGGCTTGCAGCCTTTTAGTTACTTCCAAGTAAAATAGACTATTCATGGTTTGTCCTGGTGGCATGAATTCCGAGTGAAAAATGCCTTTCGAGTTGAAGAAGACGATGCTCTCCCTGAACGTTTTGTGCCAGCGGTAAATCATTTCTCGAGACATGATATTATTCCCAAAAGCCTTCCTTAGCAAAACAACAGTATCGGCATCCGTTTCATTGAATAAAATACGAAATTTCATTTTGCAACACTGCTTCAAGGAACGAGGCATCTTCAAAATCCGCTCCATTTCAACAGAGATCTAAATAAATGGTCACGTGCACTGTATAACAGTCCGTAGATGACTGGTGAGAGAGGAGAGGAGGGGTCATTCAACTTTATTTTTGGACAAACCCAGTAAATAACGGAAAGTTTTTTTCAGCACTGCAAAGGAAGATACACTTATTAAATACATAATTTAGTTACTCACACCAGAAGGGCCTTGTAACCATTCTTAATCGTATTTCAAGTTTAATAATCTAAAGTTCCTAGCAAGACTTTCAATTGAATAGTTCAAATGGTTATCTTTGAGTTAGAGTAACTTCAGTATATTGAGAGGGATATCTGCGTCAAAAATCGTCAAAAATTTTGATAAGGCCAAAATCATAATTTAATGATTATATTGTACTTAACATAAACTCTGAGCAAACCTGATGTGAAGCATGGACAAACAAACTGGCGATGCACAGACGGAACTCTGTTGTGGTCACGTTACGATTTTGTGTCAATATCCAGACACATTGGTTTGCTTATTTGGTATCGATATTGGTCGGATTTCCATTTTGATTCTTTATTATATTCAGTTCTCTTCTTCTCTTTCATTAATTTTTTCCCTCTTTCTCCTAGTCAACTTTCAACAATAATTTTTTTCTGGCTTTCATAATTTATTTTTGCTTGGTTCTTATATCTTTTATTAGACTTAACTCCAAGTTTTTTTTTCTAAATACTAATGAATTTAACTTTCTTTTCATAGTCGCATTTAGTTAGTCTTTGTGTATTTTTCTATTACAGTAGCACATGTGCTTTGATACTTATTCGAACTTTTCTACCATTCAATTATATATAATTTGCTCTAAATTGTAAACATTCTTTTAAATCATTTACTGATATTCTTATTAAAATATTAGGTTTTGCAATATATAGGGGTTCCCACCAAGGACAAAATATAAGTAAATAAATTTCAATAAGTCGATTGTGAGGCGTGATGTGTAACTAGTGGCGCCGTTTTGTTGAAACCGCATATTGTTGGTGTCAAGTTCATCCAATTCTGGCCACAAATAATCCTCCAACATAACTCGAGCGCTTTCAATGGACGGTAACATGACGGTCGTTCTCATCCATGAAAACTATGGTCCAATCACACATCCGGCATGAAAACCGGACCAAACAGTAATTTTTTGCGGATGCAACGGTGTCTCGTGAAGCGAATTTGGATTGGTAGCTGACAAATAATGCATATTTTGCTTATTAACAAATGTATTAATCGAGCAATTTCTCAAGCCAACTGCTCGAAAACCTTCCTATCCTCTACTTATAATTTTATGTGGCAGATTTAGATAAGTAATTAGTTAATGTCGCTCCTAATCGTCCTTTGTGAAATAGTTTTCCTTCTCATTATTAATGTTAGATGCACTTTTCTATCAAATACCCTTTATATTAAATGTAATTTTATATTAATTTTTTCGTTTTTCTTTAATTTTATTTTTCATGAAATTTAATTTTATTGAAATTTAAAAAAATGCTTTTCATTTTTCTTAACTTCATTCAAATTTAGTTTATTTAGAACAATTTTAATCTGCCACATACAATTTACAGTGTAGGAACGTTGATCTGGTGCACTTTACCAATGTACTAGATTTTTTTTTTTTTCGTGGTAGGGAGGTGAAGGCATTTATGCCCGCCGAGTCTGGCAGTGTGGGACTCCCATGGAGGATACCCTTGGACTACCCACTAAACACCTCCCCTGTCAATCTGAGAACCTAGCCTGGAACCGTTTAACACATTACTTCGGGCCAGGTCTCGTTTTGTTACGCCGTGGGCACCTTCAAGCTGAGGAGTCCCTTTCCTAGCAGGAGGGGAGAGGGGAAGAGGAAATGCCAGAAGAGCGATCGAGCCCCAGCACCTCCAGCTGCTGCGAGTCCCTTTTATCTTTTAGGACTGCCCGAGCATAATGTGCCACCTGGTTCCATTTGTCAACTGATTCGAGCATGACCGCAACTATATTATCCGGGGTGAGCTCTCCCGTCTCCCTGTAGAGTTCCCTTCACAGCCTGGCCCATTTGGTACACGCAAAAAATGTGTGACAGCCATTGTCCTCCTCTCCTGGGCAAAACCGACAATCGGGAGACCGTGACTTACCGATCTTGTGCAGGTAAGACTGAAAACACCCGTGCCCGCTCAAAAGCTGGGTCAGATAGAAGTCAGTCTCACCATGCCTTCGATTTAGCCACGGTCTCACATCCGGGATGAGGCGCGCAGTCCACCTTCCCTTCGTGCAATTCCTCCAAGACTGCTGCCAATCGTTGAGCGAGCGTTGTCTCTCCTCGCGGACAACCATCTCCCTCGCATCCTCGTTTCGGCGCAGGTAAATAGCGCGGCGCTCTCTAGCAAAGAGGGCGACAGGTATCACGCCTGCAATCACTCTCACCGCCGAGTCGGAGACTGGGATACGAAGATGCAATTCTCAGTGCTCCTCTTCTCTGTACCTGTGCCAATCGTTTTCGGTATACCTCCTTGCTGAGAGCGTCGCCCCATACCTCTGCTCCGTACAGTAGCACTGACCCTACAGCACTCATCAAGAGGCGTCTTCTTGATGGGCTGGGTCCCCCTACGTTGGCCATAAGTCGACTCAGGGCCGATATTTCCGAAGCAACCTTCTCAGCCGTTGCCCTGATTTGCTCAGAGAAACTCATCTTCGAGTCGATCAGTAGCCCCAGGTACTTCACCGCTGGCTTGGATTCGATTTGTATATCTCCAATACTGATCATCCTTACTCTAGGGATTCTCTTTTTTGTCAAGATGACCACTTCGGTTTTCTCCAGTACTAAACTGAGCCCGCGAGCAGTCATCCAGTCCCTCACTCGGCGCATTAGCATACCTAGCCTAAGCTGCGCTTGTTGTCCGGCGACCAGAGCCGCAACATCATCCGCATAGCCGACCAAGCGTGACTCATCTGGCATGTCAAGTCTCAGTAGCCCGTCGTAAGACACGCTCCACAGGTCCGGACCAAGGATAGATCCCTGGGCAACACCCGATGTAATTTCCATCCTTCGTTGGCCCTGTGTCGTGTCGTAGAGCAGGCTTCGGTCCTTTAGGTAATTCCTCAAAAGCCGCATTAGATATTCTGGAACTTGAAAAGAGTTTTCCAGCGTGTCCAGAATATCCACCCATCTAGCGGAGTTGAAGGCATTCCTGACGTCGAGTGTCACCAACAGGACGATCCGTCGCTTGGTGCGACTATATGCCTCTGCATTTTGGACCGCGTTCACCACCTCTGCAATCGCATCAATGGTAGAACGTCCTGCTCTAAAGCCGTACTGCCGAGGAGATAGGTCCCCAGCAGCACGAATCGCGTCAGTGAGTCTTCCCTTGATGAGTTTCTCTAGCACTTTCCCAGCCGTGTATAGCATGCATAACGGGCGGTATGCAGACGGCGATTCGGGATTTCCCTTCCCCTTGTTGACCAGCACGAGCCTCGCCACCTTCCATCGTATCGGGAAAACCCCGTCCCGTAGGCAAGCGTTGAATGTGCTGAGCAGCAAGTCAGCACAATGGTGATAGACGAGCTGCAAAACCTCAGCTGGAACACCATATGGACCTGGAGCCTTCTCCGCTTTCAGGGAGAGGACTGCCTCCTCCAGTTCCAGCTGTGTGAAGAGTGGGCACTCGACTGCTGTTTCACCATGGACAGCGTCAACACGGGCGGGATGGGCGGGGAAGAGTCGCCGCACTATCGCGTCCATCTTTTCCGCGTCATGTATACAAGGCTTCCGTAGGGCACCAAGTTTCCCCATGACCAGCTTGTAGCCAAGACCCCACGGATCCCTATTTACATCGTCCACGAGGTCTTGCCAGCATCGGGCCTTGTTCTTGTTAATAAGCCTGCGAAGATATTTCCTGCCGGACCTGTATGCTGCTAGCCTAGTGTCTGCCTCCTCCCGTGTTCGCGCCCGCTGGGCCTCTCGCCGAAGTTTGTGACACTCGCTTCTTTGTTCGGCAATCTCGTTTGACCACCAGTATACTGGAGGCTTACCGTGTCGGGGTCTCCGACGGGGCATGGAAGACTCGCAAGCAACTATGATGGTACCCATAGTTGAGTTCACCAAGTCCTTGGCTGTAGGCCCTCCACTCCCTGGCGGAGCTCCCAGCAACGTTGCGCCTGCCGTAAGCACGTCAGCAAACCTCTCAACGTCCATCCTCCCAGTCCTCCATCCGAGGATTGAAGTTTGGGCATATGCACGCAGAGTGGCACTGTCGTGAATCTCAACCGCTATATACTGGTGATCACTAGCCGAGTAGTCCTCTAGTACTCGCCATTTGTGTACACTAGGTACTAGGGACTCCGAAGCGAGTGTCACATCGGGTATGGTTCCTACGCAACCCCAGCGGCGGAAAGTAGGGGTGTTACCAGTATTTAGGACAAAAAGCGCTGTTCTGGCCGCCATGTCCAAGATTTGCTTTCCCCTTGGGTCGAATTGTGGCATACCCCATTCAATGGCTCTAGCGTTGAAGTCTCCCCCGACCAGCATGTGGCCCTCTGTGTTCGAGACAGCGTCCTCCAGGGTATCGAGTTTGGTTCGAAAAGATCGCATTGCCTCGTTAGGCGTCAGATAAACACTGAAATATGTTATCTCTGAACACCGCACCCACACAAAACCATCCCCGCGTCCATGGCCCTGCACCTGAAGGCGGGCGCTGTCTCGAACCCAGATGGCCGAGGTACTAGATTTGTCAGGGTACCACGCTTGCGAGTCCTTGTTATGATGTTGCTCGCTCAGCAACAGGAGGTCAGCTTTCTTATCCCTCGCAAACTGCTCAAGCCGGTCCTGGGCGTTTGTGCTTCGGTGCAAATTGACCTGCAGGATACGGATCATTTGAGTATCGATTTGGCTTTAGTTAGGGCCTCCTTGAAAAACCAGCATCTCTCTGTCCCCGGCTCATGTTTGAGGTCGCCGGGTGCTAGCTTGGCATCCTTGCAAAGAATGCATTTTGCCTCGTTTTTGCACTCCTTCCTTTTGTGCCCCGTTTCACCACATTTGTAGCACAGAGATCTCCTGTCGGGTCCCCTACAGCCATACGCGGTGTGTCCATATTCGAGGCATCTGAAGCAGCGGATAGGGATCGCTCTTCTCCGTATCCTGCAGATCACCCAACCTATCTTAATTTTGCCCTTCGCCAGGATTTGCTGGGCGTCTTTATCAGCTAGTTCGACAATAGCCATGCGTTGCCCCCTTGTGTTTTCACGTGTCAATCTTGCCTTGACTTCACTTAAGCTGGGGAACTCCCTCCTAATGGCATCCTCTACTTCAGCTTTGTCCATGACGCTGTCGAGGTCCCTGATTCCTAGGGTGGCCATTGGTTCGAGCGAGGCAACCGTTGCCGCATCTCCAAGAACCTTTTGAACCGCGTCACGGAATGCATCTTTGTTTGTGGCCTCTGGCCCGAATTCCACCAGCAGGCCACCGGTGCGGGTTGGTCGAACTGCTTTGATGGCAGTTTTGGTGGCGTCTGGCTTGACCGTTCCTTTAATTTCACGGAGGACATCTGCGTAGGTTCGGCCCTTAGTGGGTTTAATAAGCAGTGCCTCTCGCAAGGGTTTGCGCCGCGGTTTGCTTTTTGTTTTCTGCGGTATATCGGGGGGTTCTTTGTTCTTTTCGTGGTTGAGCTCTTTGTCTATTTTTTCTAGGAGTAGCTTTTTGGCCGCTTTTTTCGCTGAGTTGTTTCGCACCACATGAAACTCCGCGCCTGGAGTGTCAACTTCGTTTATGGTCTCGTCCTTCCTCCTTTTCTCACGGTCGCCTTCAATTGGGCTACCGGCCATTCTTTTGCTGCTGCTAGGACCCACTGATGCCTCGAGGGAGAGCGTGTCTTTTTCGTGCTTTTCGGTTGCAAGCCACCTCCGCCTGTAGTGCGTTATGCGGCCAAAAAGCTCCTCCAGTTCAAGAATGCCATTCTTGACACTCTTGCCTATGTTTTTCTGCACTTCGCAGGCAGCGCTCAGTTGTTTGACGATAGTCCCCGCTTTCCGAGTAAGCCGCTCCTCTTCGGCGCGGTCAAGGGCGATTCTGTTATTTGGCGCCACCTCTTGGGAGAGGCCCCCGTTTCCTAGCCCTTTTGCTTCTATCGCTTGGGTCCCGTTTGAAGTGGCGTCGGCCAACGGCAAAACTTCTCCCTCCCCCAGTCTTACACTGGCCTCTGTTGGTGTCGCAGCTTGATCCGGATTGTGTACGTCTTGCACTGGACGCTCCGGGGTGCGCATAGTCCTTCTACTGCGCCCAAAGGCAGCAATGATGGCAGGTTGCACAACGCACTCTGCCTTCTTTCGTTCGTTAGTCCGTCTGTGGTCTGTCTCCGATGATTTAACCTGTGATGTTGACTTTGACAGTGTTTCTGGGGTTTGCTGCCTCCCCCCGGAATCGGTGACTTGTTTTATCCGTGTTCTTGCCAACAGCGGTTTTTGCCTGAAAGCGTTCTCCGTGCTAGCGTCCTGTTTGCTTGTAGTTATATCTGTTACAGAAGCCAAGTTCACCACTTCTATGACATTGCAGTCGCTGGATGACGACGGCCGGGAGCCTGCTCGCTCACTACCCTCTGCCGCCGGTACTGGGGATCCGACCCCCTGCACCGTAATTTGGTTCCCCTTGTGGACCTGCATGATTTGGTTTTCTGTCTGGGTTTCCGTTCCCATAACATTTTACCTACTGCCAGGATATATGGATAATTGATGACGCCATATATTTCGTCATGTCACAGTGAAGATCATTGACACTCAGGTATTTGTCCTGAGACTCTCCCTTCACTGCCGACCATTGTCCGCGGCTGCTTATTGGGTATTCGCAGCGAACCTGTCGAGAAAGGTCTTCCCCTATCCGCAACCCTGGGGACGCGTTTGGTTCCCCGGTCTGAGGGCACTATCGATAAATCGAAAACCAATGTACTAGATTGGCGAGTTGAATATAAACGGGGTGAATGATTGTCAAATAAGTTTGTGGTTGGGGAGTGAAGTTTTGCCGGCCGTGAAGTGTGATATGGTAGTTTCCCGCCCAATTGTAGAACCTCCCGTTGAAGCCACGCTACGCCACCGTAGGTATGTTCCGAGTACAGTTTGTTCGTTAAAGTAACTCTATAATTCAATCCGAAAATTTAGACTGAGACATTGCGAGACAGTGGATATGCTTAATTTGCAATTTTGGTGGCTACAAAATCTGCGCCCTGTGCAAATTGGATGCCTTATTGCAGCAAATGAAGACGTGAAGGAAATTACAACCATTTGCATCGGAAGCGTCTTGAAGAGCTACACAATGTTAACCACTGATTAAGGCACTTCTCATTTTCGTGATCTCCACGCATCTGCATCAAGTCCAACTAGTATGAAAACATTCGAATTCCAATTCGGGAGTTCATCGAGTTCCAATTCGTCATCGTACGCCAAGCTACTAGAGTCGACCGAGTGTGTCCGTGTTAGTTACAGGCAACTGGAAGGTGCAGCTTGGACGAAATCAGTCAGAACTTGCGTTGATGGGAGGTGTTTCGCTCGCTTTCTATCGCGATTGTCTCAGTGGTTTTCTTTAACATCAACGTCCCGTGGATTCTTCACGTCCGTAGCCCAAACTCGCTTCAGTTTCTCTCATTGCGATGAATGGCTCTTCAAATCGGAACTGGTGAGTGATCGTTTTTAATTCAATTTTGCAGTGGAATATCCTTGAGAAAAGTCCCTGGCCGAAGGCGTTCATATCCGGAATCATCAATCCGGAAGCGAACTGCATTTCGTTTATATCGACATGATCGGGTTGGCGCGATTGACAAAAAAAATATAAACCTGTTTCTCGCATTGCGGGGAATATTTTGTTTGGTAGTCTTGGCTAAGGATAGGGACTTCTCAAGATTAACTACGGCACAGCAACGCATCAATGCAAACATCCACACATATGTGGAACTTCGACACCAAACAATACAGTCACTACGATAAACACTCATGCTACATCAACTAGTTCTGGAAACACTGGTTGTGCGGGAAGTGGGAAATTCAATAGCGAAAACGGTAGTGATTGCAGTAGTGTTATAGGCGGTATTGTTCCAACGAGTTGTGGAAAAAGTGAGTCTGCAACAAGTCATTTGATGTGGAAAACACTTAAAACGGAGTTGCAAGAGCACACAGATGATATTGATACGCTACACGGAAGAAGTGAACGTTTAGAAGCTTCCCAAAACGAATACCAAGACCTCACTGTAACTCTAAAAAGCGAAAGATATAGGGCTGAGAGAATAGAAGAACAAATCAATGACTTAACAGAACTCCACCAAAATGAAATGGAAGAAAAAATTCAACATCAAAGAGATGAGAGGTTGTAAAATATTAATGAAGTTTTGGAGAATTGTCAAACACGAATTACGAAAAAAGGACATTCATCCCAACAGCATTACGTAACTTTTGAGGGAATAGATTACTCAAATACACGAGCACTTGTTGTAAAGCTAATTGATATAGTGTTAACAACATTACAAGTAATACTTTTACTCGTGGCTAAGGCTGCCGGTATTATCAGGCCTTTCTTAAAGACCAGGGTTCATGTTTTAACGAGTAGTTTCTCTATATTGGTGGTAATATTTATGAAACGTCAATGGCCGGATCTAAGAGAAGTTGGAGCTCATTTGATACGAAATTTGAAAGAATCGCTAGTAGTCAAGGAAAAGATTTAAATGTGGAGGATAAATAGAACATGAACAAAATTGCTGAATATATTATTATTCTTCTTTGTAGCCCTACAGCCCCTTTCGGGCCTTCACTTAGAGATAGTTAGAGTATCTCATTGTCATGATCGAATGTATCCGCACTCTACAAGGTGATATGATCATTATCACGCTTTGGCCGTGTATCCGTCCAGCCAGCTGCGATACGTTCTGATTTAAATCAGCACGTATCATAACTGAACAGGCTTATAGACCATCCGAAGAACCACTCGAACTAAATTTCGTTGACGCCAACGAGACTTGAACCAGAGACCTTCGGCTTACGGGCCTAGTGCTCTAACCACTAAGCCACGCGAATATATTATATTCTGATTTTTATGTATTTGACAATCACGCAAATTTGACGAAAATATGCGTAATTCAATGTTTTAGGAACGGTATGCCATCCAATGTGGTCACATTTATCGAAAACTGCTTATTTAGGGTTTTTCAACTCGTACGCCATAACGGTTTTACACAAAAGTAGCCGTTTTCTATTGCTAACATATTTCTTTTAAGTAAAAGCCTTATCCCAATCAAGCCGCATTTTCAATTCAGTTTTTCTAAATACAGAGGAATTTGGAAATGCCTTTCGTTAGACTGTACTCTCGATTTCATGACTTTGTCGCCAAATATTTCCTTATTCATGTTTATGTGCTCCTCCTAAATAACGCAGATACTTATTCCAAAATCAATCATTTAACTGCATTTATCTTGATCTTATTCAAATTACATGAACTCATGAACAGCCGCGTAGATTGTCACTCATTAGTTCACCTTGTAGTGCATAATTGAACAAGACTTCAACAGCATCAAAACATTACTTATGAAATCTTAATATTAAGTTACTGTAGAGGAATAATCACATAAAATAGTAGAAATTTCCACCAACCTTTTATATTTAAATGTTGGAGCAATCAAGGAACTACCTAAATCAACCAGTAGTTTAGATGTCTACAATAATTTTTTTGCTTATAAGCAAGGCATATGCAAGAATCCAATATCTGAACCCACACACCCACTCATTTTGTCGTTTGAGCGATAGTGTCACATCATATTATCACCAGAATTTAAAATATAAAAAAAATATTATTTAACAAGCAATTATATTTGTGGCCTAATAAAATTTGTTGGTAGGAGTTGTTCTTATTGATTTTTAGGTGAAACTAGATTAAAAATCATTTTTGTGGGATATTTAATGCATTATGTATCCTCTTGGAAATTGTTAACTAACCGTGAAATATATGTAGGATATAAAAAGAAAATTTTGTTCCTGATAAGTTAAAACATTAAAAGAAAATTTAACGCCGAAAGCCGCGAATAATTGAACTGTAGAGAATTTGAAAAGCAAAATTGACGAATACTGCATAAAGAAAAATAAAATTTGATTTTTTTTGAAAGATTTCTTTAAATACTGTTTGGTTATAAGATTGTATTTTTTTTTTTAATTTTTAAGTCGCTAAATTTTTAAGAGTCATTAAATATTGGAATAATTTCTTTTGATGTTAAAATCGTTAAAAAAATGTTGACTAAATGTCTTGTAGTCTGTGGCCTAGTGGTTAGAGCATGAACCCATAAGCCGAAGGTCCCAGGTTCAAATCTCGTTGGGAGCAACGTTATTTAGTTCAGGGGATTTTTCGGACAGACTACGAGTGTTCACTCAGTGGTGATATGTATTGATTTAATCTGATCATTTCAGAGCTGAGCAAGCACACAGGAGCATGGTACTGACCAAACCAACTCCCGAAGAAATCAATTCGGTCATGAAAATGAGATACTCTAACTATCTCTAAGCAAAGGCCCGAGAGGGGCTGCTGTAGTGCTACAAAGAAGAAGAAGAAATGTCTTTCCTAATATGGCTTGCACTTTTGAATATGATTCGACCCCTTCCGTTACAGAGAAATTTATTTTTTTTTTCAAAAATATAGTCATACTGATTAGCAAACAAAAGCTTCGAAGGCGACTGTTTTAAAAAAATTAGTGAATATTTGTTTTTAGTGCAAATAATTATTGAGAATAAAGCTTGCATCACGTGAGTTTACTAGGTACATATTTTTTTCAAACTGAATCAAAAACAAATGAAAATCAATGTGGAAGGACGGAATAATTAATATGAGAGGTCATTTGTTTTAGATTACAATCGAAATATGAAATAATGGAATGTCAATATCGTCCATCATATTTTCACTTTATCATTATTTAATATCAGGTTAGATCACGTGTCGAAAACCTCGAACCTCTCTTATTTTATTAATTGTTATTGATCGCCAAAAGAAATGAATAAAAATGAATTGCTAGACTTTGAAAAAATCGGTCTTTCCATTCGCTCCCAAAACGAACGGCGCAACGATGGCAGGCTTTTCGTCTAATATGGGCTAGCCATCGGGCATCCTCCACCGTTTTTGTCGTTTAACAGGGACTCTTGCCGGGTAGAGTGGCCTTCCACTCGCGTGCCCTTTCATAATATAGGGTTATGTGATTTCATTGCATAACTCTATAACATAAATTGGTTACATTTGTGCTTCTCATTTGAGGGAAAGAGTCATACGAAGTGCTTTTGTATGAGTTTTTCTCTCGAACAGGAAACACATGGCCACGTCTTCGTTTGGATCTTGAGCCGGTTGGGAGAGTGCGAGGGGGCACCACCTCAATCTGGATGCCCCACTCTTATTTGTGGGCCATAAGGATCGTCGGGTAACGATGAAGTTCCCTTAAGTACGTCTGTCTTCCCTAAGTCCAGTTTGTCCTTTTTCTTCTGCAATTTCCAACCCTTAGCTGGTTACCTCCTTTTTTTCGACTTCGGTCGACTTTTTCTGTGACCCAAGAATTCGTGAATGTGAAATTCTTTTGTAGCGGGTCCTTGTGCTCGGGGAAAGAACCCGCCCCACGACACCGCAACGCTAGCCTGCCAGCGCATCGACACATCCCCAGCAGATCCCAACATCCTCTTCCGCTGAGGCAGCAGACTATCGCTGCAGTCCTGAACGGACATCTAAATACCTATTTCACTACAGAAAGTCATTGAGCCAGAAATGAGCTTCATCATTAAACATGATTTTTCGATGAAATTCTTCATTTTCTTCAAGCTTCGCCAGAGCCCAATTGTTAACCTTAACTAACGTTTTGAAATTAACAGTTCACTAAAACAGTTTTCATGTAAAGAAACGAAATTGTTATTTCCTTATGCAAAACCCTATGTTTAGCTATACTGGCTGTTGAAAACATTTTCTTTTACTTATAGTATACGAGTGGTATTGGAAGAGGAAGAATCTTGTGTCTGTGGGGTTTCAAGTTCGTTGCTGGATGTGCATCGCGATCAAAATACTCTTATTATTATTACTATAATTATATTTTATTATATTATATGTCATTGTTTCTTTTATGTGGCAAATAACTCTCCCATCAACACAGCCTTAGACGGCACGTCATGTGACATGAATCAGGTTAGCTACACACACACACACACACACATATATATATATATATATATATATATATATATATATATATATATATATATCGGACTGGGTTTTCTCACTGGTCTCCACTCTTCAACTCTCGCGATGAATACCTTTTAAGGTATCCGTTTTTCGTCCATACGATTCATGTGGCCAGTCTATTGCAGCTTCCACAGTCTTACAACCGTTGAGACTTTCGGCTCAACAAAAATTTCAAACAGCTCATGGTTGTATAGAATTCGTCACTGGTCATCGTCTAGTTTTGCTCCGAATATTCGCCTCAGGATCCATCGTTGGAAGGCTTTCAACATGTTGGCGGATGCTTGGGTTAAGGTCCATGCTACACTCTCATCGCATAGCACAGGTCTTATCACAGATTTGTATACTTGTAACTTTGTTTTCCTGTGCATGCGGCTAGACTTCAAGATAATCAAAATTGAATAGAATATTGTATTTGCAACCGGTATTCTTCGGCGTATTTCGTCTCTTTCATTACCGGTTCTCATTAACCTAAACATGCAAATTTTTCCACATTTTCGATATTGTATTCGCCAAGTGTGATGTTTTGAGCATTTGAAGTATTTCTCCTTATCTGCATCATGAGCTTTATTTTATTCTCATTGGTTTGTAGCCCTACTAGCTTTGCTTCGCTGTTGGGTTTCAGCAAAAATTCTTAGGTATCATAGTTGTTGGTGACCTTGATAAAATATTGATGTCCTCCGCATTTGTAACCACTAAGCTCGGCTTGTATAGTAACGTACTTCTTGTATCGACAGGTAGCTTTCCTATGACATATTCCAGAGCCAAATTGAATAGCAATGGGGCCAGCCCATCGTCTTGTATTTTGGTCCGATATTTGTGTCAAAGGCGTAGGTGAGTTGCTTATTGATCAGAGCTTGGGAGGTCGTTGACGTCATTGTCATTTAGATAAAACGGACTAATTTGGCTGAGATCCCAAGTAAAGTATCATTTGGTACAGTACGTTGCAATCAATACTGTCGTATGCTTGCTGAAAGTCAACGAAACTTTGAGGTATGTCTCTGTTGAACTCTCAGTATTTTTCAAGTACCTATTTACTGTAAACAATTGGTCTATCGTCGATCTGCCTCCTCTAAAGCCAGCTTGATACTCCCCATTAATCTTGTTGGAATATGATTCGATTTAATTTTCTAATGTCTTTGAAAATATTTTCTACGGCGTACAAAGTAGTGATATGCCTATAAAGTTTTTGCACTGTAGCTTGTCACCTTTTTTTGTGGATAGGGAATATAATTGATTGGCTCCACTCTTTCAGCATAAGTTTTGTTGCCAAATTTGCTGGATGTTCTTACGGATGGCCTTCTGAATACCACTCCCACCATATTTAACAAGCTCCACTGGAACCTCATCGATGCACGGCACTTTATTATTCTTTTGGGCTTTGATGATGGAACAAACTTCATGCAGAGTAGGTGAGGCCAATGGAAGCTCTGTGGGAGTATCTATGAGCTTCCATGTTCTGAAGCTATGCGTAGGATAAAGGAAACCCTTGAAATATGATGCCCATTTCTTCTTTATCCTATTTTTATCAACGGTGATGTTAACGATGTCATCACGGTGTTTTACTACTTTGTATGCTTGTTCTGTGTTGTTGCTCGCTAGGCTTGCATTGATGCTTCTAATTGGTTGTCATAGTACTTTCTTTTTTTAATTATTTTGATCATAATTGCTACTCCTCTGAGATTTTCAAAGTATTCTCTCTTCGTCATGGTTTTCCTACCTGTATATTCTTTGTATGTCTGATGCTTTCTATCCAATGCATTCGTCTTTTGCGCCGGGCTAGATGGCCAATCGTCTGTTCTGTCAGGGTGGTAATTGCCGCTTTCTGTTCTACCCAGAGTTCGTTGTTTGTTTTCAGCTATGTATCTAATAGGATGGGAGCTAGCTGATTGTTGAGGATTGCCACAGAGACCGTTTGAAGATTTTCGATGCTGCACTTTCGTAGAGAGCTGGTCTTCGCTGAATAAGCAAGTCAAACGCATGACTAGGTTTCTGCTCCATATAAAGTCAATTAGATGTTGTCCCTTGGCATTTTTTTCATCGTAGAGGCTATATCCAACCAACCTAAGCAAAGAAACCTCACAAAATTATTTTTGTGTCGTTTGTAGACAATGAGTGAACTAGTCCTTTCAGGTGATTGTAGAACATTTCCTTAATTTCTTCATCCTTTCCTTCGATTGGGGCGTGAACATTTGTTAGCCAGATTTTGAAGAATTTCACTTATATACAGATTGTTCACAACCGTCCATTAACTGCCCGAATATCAATAATATGCGATTTGAGCTCCCTATCCACATTGAAGGTCACTCCAAATTCTCGGTTTCTATTAGGCTCTCCACTTTTGAATATTGTGTGCGATCTCATGTCTTGAATACCATTTCCAGTTCAATCTGTTTCCTGAATTGCCAGTACTTTCAATTTGTATTGACTGGAGTGTTGTCAAAGCTCCTAAACAAAGCGAGGGTAATTGAGTGATCTAACATTCCAGGATTTAATAAGATAGCCCATTTTTCATTTGCGAGGTCTTTGTTGTAGGTCCAATCCATTTTGAGGCCCTTATGCCGGCATTGAAACAGTGTAGGGTTTCCAGAAATGAAGAGTTATCTTGTCCCCCAATCTTCTTTCCGGTGGCATGGTTATTACTTTCGATTTCGTTTTCAGGTGCGGAAGACTCATCTTCACCTTCTTACGTCCCTTTGGTGTAAGGTGTTAGTAGGATTTAGTAGCAGAGCTGCAGATGTATTTGAAGTTATTTCGGCGTTTAACGTCCCATTCTTGGGGAAGCAGGAAACCCAATATGCGACCCCGAGAACACTGGCTACCATTTAATCGGAGAGTTTAGGAATCATGGAAGCTGTGGGTTGGAGAAAAACATGGGGCTCACTTCTCCTTCTCAAATGGGCTTGAGACCATTTACGGGGGAGTTCTATTACTCAAAGTAAACGATCTACTGGACTGAGATGTATTCCGGCAGAAGATATCATTTTCCTTACTAGTAGCTTTAATGGTGGTATACGCTGGCAAAGGTCGCAAAGTTTATCCATTATCATGACATATGACTGGAAGCCAGTCACTCTAACTTCTAACTTGTACCTGCTGACAGGGTTCACATGGTAGATGATGTCCTAATTCCTCCACTCTTCTTAAATATTCTTTGTTACGATTGTTCCTATTTAAAAAAATAAATCCTTGTGAACACAAAACTAAGGTCAAGATATTAGCCTTTTTTGTGTTCGGGAGGTGAATGCCATTTATGCACAGAGTGTGGAAATCTCATGATCGCAAGTAAGCGACTGGAGTACCCACTAAACACCTACCCTGTCAACCTGAGAGCCTAGCCTGGAACCGTTTGACACATTACTTCGGGACAGGTTTCGGCGATATTGCCCTTGCCAGATAATGTTAATGCACTCACCACCAGCTCCAACTGAAGTTGATCCAACACTATCGTCATTTACTTTTGGGTCAGTACTTATCATTTTCGATAATTCATTACAAGTCCCCTTGATGACTGTGTTTCCATTTTTCCATTAGAACGATTTTCAGCAGGATATTTTGTTTAGTTTCCTGCAATTGACATGTAAGCACAATAATCTTCAAATTGATACTTGATAGACTTGTGCAGTCAACAGTCTGCTTTGCAAAATTGATGACGTAGTTGATGATCACACTAGGCGAATACTGTATCCAAAATGTGGGAAAATTTGAGTATTTAGGTGCCAAAACAACGAAACCTGCTAATGAAAGAAACGAAATATGCCGAAGAATACAGCTCGCAAAGCATATTTGAGATTCAGTTAGATGATCTTGAAGATCAGCTGCATGTACAGAAAAATAAACTCCAAGTATATAAATCTATGATAAGACCTGAGCTATGTTATAGGCTTGAAACATGGACTCTAACCAAAGCGCCTGAGGCGTATAATTGGAGTAAAACTAGACAATGGCAAATGAAATGCAACCGTGAGGTGTATACAATTTTTGACAAGCCGGAGTTCTCAACGATTGTAAGACTGCAGAAGTTGCAATGGGCTGGCTATTTGAATCGTATGGACGAGCAATGGATACCCAAAAAGGTATTTGTTGAGAGAACTGAAAGGCAGAGAGAGAGAGAGAACTGAAGGGTAACCGAAGAAATGCTGGTCTGGCTTGGTCGACGCAGACAGTTCATCGCTACTCGGGTTTCAAATTTGGAGGACATGGTCAATGGACCAAAACAATTGGAGGTACTTTTTGCAGTAAGCGAAGAACCAAGAGAGGCTGTAGTGCTATAAAAAAGAAGAAAAGAACTTGATGATAATCGTTGAATGGTTCCTTTTTCGCTGCTTTCAGTGGTTCCTGAGTTATTTTGGAAACACTCATACATAAAAAAAGGAACCCGTCTCTTATAAAGTCCACAACTCCGCTTAATATTTAACAGATACTTTAATTCATTTTTAAACTACAAAAACAGTAAGGTAATCCTACCGTTGCTCATTTTTTTTAGGCATTGTGCTCTAATATACGTATGTTTATTGGTAGCGATACAAGCTATTTGAATGCGTATTAACGTGTTGACGCTGTCCATGGTGAAACAGCAGTCGAGTGCCCACTCTTCACTCAGCTGGAACTGGAGGAGGCAGTCCTCTCCCTGAAAGCGAGGAAGGCTCAAGGTCCAGATGGTGTTCCAGCTGAGGTTTTGCAGCTCGTCCATCACCATTGTGCTGACTTGCTGCACAGCACATTCAACGCTTGCCTACGGGACGGGGTTTTTCCGGTACGATGGAAGGTGGCGAGGCTCGTGCTGGTCAGCAAGGGGAAGGGAAATCCCGAATTGCCGTCTGCATACCGCCCGTTATGCATGCTAGACACGGCTGGGAAAGTGCTAGAGAAACTCATCAAGGGAAGACTCACTGACGCGATTCGTGCTACTGGGGACCTTTCTCCTCGGCAGTACGGCTTTAGAGCAGGACGTTCTACCACTGATGCGATTGCAGAGGTGGTGAACGCAGTCCAAAAGGCAGAGGCATATAGTCGCACCAAGCGACGGATCGTCCTGTTGGTGACACTCGACGTCAGGAATGCCTTCAACTCCGCTAGATGGGTGGATATTCTGGACACGCTGGAAAACTCTTTTCAAGTTCCAGAATATCTAATGCGGCTTTTGAGGAACTACCTAAAGGACCGAAGCCTGCTCTACGACACGACACAGGGCCAACGAAGGATGGAAATTACATCGGGTGTTGCCCAGGGATCTATCCTTGGTCCGGACCTGTGGAACGTGTCTTACGACGGGCTACTGAGACTTGAGATGCCAGATGAGCCGCGCTTGGTCGGCTATGCGGATGATGTTGCGGCTCTGGTCGCCGGACGCACCGTTGAACAAGCGCAACTTAGGCTAGGTATGCTAATGCGCCGAGAAAACCGAAGTGGTCATCTTGACAAAAAAGAGAATCCCTAGAGTAAGGATGATCAGTATTGGAGATATACAGATCGAATCGAAGCCAGCGGTGAAGCACCTGGGGCTACTGATCGACTCGAAGATGAGTTTCTCTGAGCAAATCAGGGCAACGGCTGAGAAGGCTGCTTCGGGAATATCGGCCCTGAGTCGACTTATGGCCAACGTAGGGGGACCCAGCCCATCAAGAAGACGCCTCTTGATGAGTGCTGTAGGGTCAGTGCTAATGTACGGAGCAGAGGTATGGGGCGACGCTCTCAGCAAGGAGGTATACCGAAAACGATTGGCACAGGTACAGAGAAGAGGAGCACTGAGAATTGCATCTTCGTATCCAACAGTTTCCGACTCGGCGGTGAGAGTGATTGCAGGCGTGATACCTGTCGCCCTCCTTGCTAGAGAGCGCTGCGCTATTTACCTGCGCCGAAACGAGGATGCGAGGGAGATCGTTGTCCGCGAGGAGAGACAACGCTCGCTCAACGATTGGCAGCAGTCTTGGAGGAATTGCACGAAGGGAAGGTGGACTGCGCGCCTCATCCCGGATGTGAGACCGTGGCTAAATCGAAGGCATGGTGAGACTGACTTCTATCTGACCCAGCTTTTGAGCGGGCACGGGTGTTTTCAGTCTTACCTGCACAAGATCGGCAAGTCACGGTCTCCCGATTGTCGGTTTTGCCCAGGAGAGGAGGACAATGCCTGTCACACATTTTTTGCGTGTACCAAATGGGCCAGGCTGCGAAGGGAACTCTACAGGGAGACGGGAGAGCTCACCCCGGATAATATAGTTGCGGTGATGCTCGAATCGGTTGACAAATGGAACCAGGTGGCACATTATGCTCGGGCAGTCCTAAAATATAAAAGGGACTCACAGCAGCCGGAGGCACTGGGGCTGGGGGATCGCTCTTCTGGCAATTCCTCTTCCCCCCTCCCCCCCCGCTAGGAAAGGGACTCCTCAGCTTGAAGGCACCCCACGGCGTAACAAAACGAGACCTGGCCCGAAGTAATGTGTCAAACGGTTCCAGGCTAGGTTCTCAGATTGACAGGGGAGGTGTTTAGTGGGTAGTCCAAAGGTATCCTCAATGGGAGTCCCACACTGCCAGACTCGGCGGGCATAAATGCCTTCACCTCCCTACCACAAAAAAAAAAAACGTATTATAATTGAAACAGTTGGGGTCGGAAGAGCATCCCTGGAAGCCGCTTAACTACACCGTGACAACAAACCTGATTTAAAAGCTCGCAAACAGTGGCTGGGTTGTTCAGTGATCAGACATTTCAAGTTCCAATACTATAGCCCTTTTTGCGATTGCGAGGTCCTATCCGTAGTTTCAATCTATTCCGGGATTCTGTTGCAGATTTCGAAATGATTTTGCCTTCGCCCTCTTACATTAGTCTTTTACAATAAGTGAAATTTTCTAGAGACCACCACAAGGAGGTGTAGTATGTAGGGTTGCCTAGCAGATTTTTCGGTATAAATACAACTGGCATTTAGTGCTCTATCATTTAGTAACCAATAATGAGCGACACTGAGATCATTTACTGGCATATGGTCGCCACATGCATACTCGTACAACACATATCGTTTGCGGACAACGTCAAAATCGTGGCTCTATCAATTCCAGATGGTAAAGAAGTATTTAAGCCTAAAATTCGAAGCAAAATAAATATATTTGAAGATCAATGTAACAAGAACTAAATTCATGATCCGGACGAGAAAAATACACGAATTTGACAAAATTTGAATATTGAAGAATATTATCTCGAAACTGTTGATATATTTAAGCACAAGTCTATTTTGATAGGAAAGGAAGCGAGTTAATTGAGATTCGTGGTAAAAATACCCAGTTAAGATATCGAGATAGGCATGGAGCTCGTTGGAAGCTAATAGCAAAACCCTAAGCGTAGCAAACTGGCAATCGAGATAATAGAGCGCCTTAGAGAACTACAATATTAGTGACCAAGTCTCAAATTGGGCTATTCTAGTAATGAACATATGGTAAAGTTACCCAGAGTCCAGAGTATACGAAGCGGATTTTGAAGGCCAAAGTTAGAAATATTGAAATAATATTTCAGACAAAGTAAGTATCAACTAATGATATTTACCATGTTTCTAACGAGCATTTAAAAGCTTCGGAAACACCTTAAGGAGATTTAGCTTTCTTGTAAGTGACCGAAGGAACATTCTAAAAAATTACTTGGTAGCTGAAAATCCCTTCGAATATTTGCATCATCTCTTTTTGCTAGAGATTTATCATGAAAATCTTTTAAAAGATTTTTCTTCCAAAAATTTGATGTCGTCATCATTTTTGGTCTCTATCCTTATCAGCATTAATAATCGAAAAAGCTTGGTGCTTCCCATCTCATATCTATAACAACTTATATAACACCATAGCATGAAATAAAATCTTAGTCAAATGCATAATCATCAATCAGTAAATGATCCAATTTCAAACATTTTTCACTAACTCTACAATCCTTTCAAATTATTATTTATCCATTAACAAAAGGGTTTCAGACCATTTACATTCGAAATTCAAGACAAGCAGGCACTGTTGCGTTTAAGCATCGTATATTAATGAAGCATCAACACCAGAACTAGATAATAGATTCCCAACCATTATCCAAGCATCCTTTCTATCTGCTACTATGCCTATTAGCAGCATAATTTAATCTGAAACAATAAATTTGCTATCAAGCCGGGGGGGACTGCAGGGCTTGGTTGGGATACATTCAGTCCGTCATTTGGTCGGTTTGTTATTATCAGCTAATAATAACTCGATTAAGCGTAACATCTGCAATAAATGGCGCAATTTATACCATACTGCTATCATAGTCCTCGTTTCACTCAATTGTTCGTGCTAAAACCCCTTTTTAAATCGTTTCAGACTAAAGGATGCTTGGGGGGATGGACAATTATTCTTGCTAATATTACCAAGACCATTAATCGCTCTTCCATTTCGGAACAAAACATGCAAATATTTTTCTCTCATTTCCAACAAAATCCCCCCGCCGGAAAATGAGATCAAAATACAAAATTTTGTGAAAATTTACTCTACGCTCCAACTTTATTGCAGGCTTTTATCAGCATCATCATTGGCTCATTATTCTGTGCGTGTGTGCATATGAATTTGGAATTGATTGAAGTAGAAATGGAATTTGGGAATCTGTAATCGATTATGGTTTTGTTGTGTGTTTAAGCTGAATTGAATGGATCAGGGTTAAGAGGGTGGTGATACTTGTGAATTTGGGTATGAAGGTTAAGAGCTGAGGAAAGAGGAGTAGATGCTTTGCTGGTCATGGTGGTATCATGACGATGAGTTCATGATTATGTTAGTGGTCAAAGGGTTAAGTGGATGCTATTTGACTTTAATCAACTTAACAATATAGGATTACAATTGTTGAATATTTTGTGAATTTGTTAACATACGCAAAGCTCTTGAAAACTATTTTAGAGGATTTTATAGGTCAATTCGGAAAATTTTGAGGCTGGCGGCTAAGTATTGGCAGGATTTGATAAAATTTTTGCGGGAAATTATCCAATTTAGAATAATCGGTGGGTTTATATTTTCACTGAAAATTTGTTAAGAATGAAATATAACTAGAAGAGCTTTTGCTTTGACTAAGACGAGCTTGAAAAATATATTAATGCTCAACTCTATATGCGGAGGACGGAAAAAATTTCTTTACTTTGACATGTAGTGTATAAAATGGGAACGTTTGTGATTTAATCTGTACTGATTATTTTTGTGGTTTTTGCTGTAAGTTGAATTATATTGCATTTTGGAATTTCAAATTGTGGAAGGCTCCCGCAATCAATAGAAAGCTGGCTACAAAATACCTTTTCATTGATTCGGCGAGCAACAGCTCGTATTTAAACTCTACTAACAGGTTCTGATTTGAAACGATAACCCATGTGTTTGATGGGTTGGCGTCTCCGATTCCAGTGAAACTAATGGGGACTGGCGTTCCCAGGGTACCCGAATCGCTTAATAAACATACTAGGACAGGAACTTGATCCAAAACATAGTGGCTTTGTGATTGTTCGATAACAAGATCAACTCATTGCTGCAAACCTCAACCCTGGAAGTATACTCAGGCACCACGGCAGCTGATGAGCCCCTATCTTCGGATGGTTAGCAAACAAAGGTTGGCATTGACCTTATAGCGTCAGATACAGCTGGGTCTCGTATCTACCAGTATGCAAGTTGAGAGTTCCCTCAATGTAAACTGGAACCAATCTTGGGGGCGATGATTGGCGCTTAAACCAATCGCAGTCTAATGGTGACCGAGAGGCAAGGCCTATAAAAGGCAGGTATTCACGTAAATCACATTCGACTATGTTCAGTAAAGGTCCCCCCAGGGTGAAACTGATCTGAGAATTCAAAGGAGTGCAACTGCTATTCTTGGGTTGTTGTCTCCGATTCCAGTGGAATCAATGGGGACTGCCGTTTCCGACACACCCGAATCGCTTAGTAAATATACTAGGATAGGAACTTGATCCGATGTGATTGTTCGATGACAAGATCAACTCATAGCTGTGAACCTCAACCCGGGATGGATACTTAGGTACCACGGGCAGCTGATGAGCCTCCTTCTTCTGATGATCAGTTGATTGGCTGCGACGTATCGTGGTGGTTATGGTGCAAACAACGGTTGGCGTTGTCATTATAGCGTCAGATACAGCTAGGTCTCGTATTTAAAAACTTGAGAGTTCCCACAATGTAAACTGGAACCATGCTTGGGGGCGATGATTGGCGCTTAAACCAATCCCAGCTTAATGGCGACCGTGGGCTCTTATCGAAGCAGGTACCACGTGAATCCACGTCGACTTCATGTTCAGTGAAGGCACAGTACATCTTGAAAAAAAGGCTGAGTCTCTTCAATTGAAAAAAATCGTCCGTAGTTTGTAGTAATTGAGTGGTCTACCTAGACAAAATTCTGGAGGAACCCTTACAAAAAGTGCAATAGGAGCAAAGGAAAAAAGAAGCGAAAATGTGATGAATGTGAAGTCATCTTCCATTCTGTGTAGTTCACTGTTTCATGTTTTTGTGTTTCAATTATTTAGAAATAATCACTATTTGGCCGATTGTAACCTTACATCCGAAAACTCTGCAAATGATTTACAAGACGATTAAATTCCGATTGATACAATTATTCGCAGCAACAATAGAAGATGTTCGCAATGATTACTACCAATATACCCGTGAAAAATTTTCATACATCGAAGAAGTATGCTACACATTGCTAAAAATTCAGGTTAAAAAAACCATAATCGCACATTTATAGTTAACCTGTTTTACACCAACACTAAATTCTAGCATATTCTCAATATGTGACGAAATCAAAAACATCGCCAAAAGAAAGAACACCAACGAAACATGGTTTCATATTCCAAAAAAATGATATTTGTTTCTTCCAAGATAATTATCATTGTTTGACTTAAAAACAATAAAATAAAACTAGGTCAGATTATTTTAAAAATGTAGAATAGAAAATACGTTGTTAACGATAACGTTAATGAATAACATGAAAATATATTATTTATTTAGAAGAATATACTAACAACAATTAAGACAGATACAAAACACATGCATAGTAACATACTCTAAGGACGGAAAAACTTTGTGATCTCTGCTCGGTACTCGACAACCTATATTCCTCAGAAAATAATTTATTTACAGTAGCTGACACAAACATTGATGTAATTACCGATTCCTCAGAAGCAAGGCTTTACAAGGATGTACTGGATACTAATGGTGCTGTTATCATCAACAACGAAACAATTACTCGTCCTGTTTCGCATACGTGCCTCGATCATATCGTTACAAACGATAAGTCAACTGCGGGAAAAATCAATTTCATATTTGAGGATTGGCCAGAGCTGGATCATCGTGTCTTCAAAATAAGCATCCAAGGCATAAGCGCACAAAAACAAAAACCTGTATACAAAACATTCCAACACTTGAACAAAGAACTCTTCAAATCACATCTGCAAAGGTCATTAGAAGTCCGGAGTCCCCTAAACCTAATGGAACTTACGAATATGATCACAGAGTCCAAACGTTACTCCATCGTCGAGAAAAAGCTTAGATGCCGCCAGCAGACATGGATAAAAAAGCGAGTAATCGAAGCCAGTATTAAAAAGAGAAAGGCGTACATAAGCTTTAGAAGGAACATGGAAGATCGTGTGCTAAAAAACATGTACATACAAGCGAAAAAGGAATCAAAACGTCTTGTGAAGGAAGCTAAATTCTCTTACTTCGCTAAAAGGTTGGAGACAGCGGCAGATAACAATCATGAAATATGGAAGATAATAAATGAAGTAAAAGACAACTCTCCCCCCCGAATTTTAATACCGGATTCGCAGTTTTCTCCAGTGACCCCTAATATTTTATCACAACCAGATGGAGCAGCAACTTTCTTGAACAACTTTTTCTCAACTGTGGGCGAAAAAATTACAAAAGACCTTGGTGATGTCCCAACAAGTAGGCTAGATCACGCTAACATCTCACCCGATTCCATGTTTCATATTCATCCAACCAATAAAAACGAAGTTCTTAAGACTATTGAGGCAATGAAGAAAAATACGGCTCCAGGTATTGATCAGATCACGATGGAGGAAATTGCGCTTGTAAAAAATGAAATAGCAGAACTCGTGGCTAATTATTTAAATGAGCATATCAGAAACGGAACGTTTCCTGAAGAGGGGAAGCTTGCAAAAATTGTACCTATATTCAAATGAGGAGGTCGATCGGACCCCAATAATTATCGCCCAATCGCACTCTTGACCGGATTTAGTAAAATATTTGAAAAAGTAATTAACTCTCGCTTAACATCCTTCATATTAGATAACTCTATCCTAAACTCCCGCCAATATGGCTTTCAGAAAAACAAGGGAATGTTTGACGCTCTACTCTCGGTAACGCGATTCATCAACGAGAGACTTGATGTAGGGGATTATGTTGTTGCCATTTTTGTGGATCTAAGGAAAGCGTTTGATACGATCGATCATGACCTCTTACTTCGAAAACTAGAAGCATATGGTGTTCAAGGCACAGCAAATAAACTATTTCAAAATTACCTAAAAGGCAGACTGCAGAAAACAGCATTTAATAGTGTTCTGAGTGACCCGGCACCAATGAAATCAGGTATTCCACAAGGCTCAATACTTGGCCCAACCTTGTTTCTGCTATACACTAATAATTTAAATACATGCAGGCTAAGTGGTAATTACTTTTTATATGCTGATGATACAGTGCTTCTTTACTCGGGACGCGATAAAAATGACATCGGAGACGCTATCAACAAGGATCTAATTTCATATAATTTATGGTTGAAAGAGAATAAACTAGCGTTGAATATTTCAAAGACAAAATATATTATCTTTAAGCAAAAGAACAGGGAAGACATAGATGTTGATATAAAAATTAATGGTGAAAAGCTGCAAAGAGTGCTCGAACTTAAATATCTTGGCCTTACTATCGATCACCGTCTGACCTGGCTCCCGCATATAAATAACTTAAGGAGGCAATTAGCACCAATAATTGGATTGTTACGAAGATATGAGGAATTTCCAAAAAACATCAAGCATCTTGTTCTGAATGCCTTCGTACTGTCAAAAGTACATTACGGAGTGGTAATTTGGAGTCAGTCCTCAAAGCAACACCTAAATATAATTTCCAGGATATTAACCAAGGCGTATAAAAATATACATAATCTCCCAAGGCTCACACCAACAAACATAGTGTATCAATCATGTAACGCATTAACTTTTGACCAAATCATTAAAATGGAGAAAGCCAAGTTTATCTTCAAAAGTTTAAATCTCAGCTTGTCGTCACAAACACCATTTATTAAAGTCTCACAAAAGAATCAATACAGTACTAGGAACGCAAACCAATTTGTAATTCCTTTTGCAAGGACAGATCGCCTGAAGAACGATGCTACAAATGACGCCCTTCGTATATACAACAATCTTCCAAAATCAGTTAAAGAAGCGAATTCTCTGATGGTTTTCAAGAAAAGACTTAGGAACTATTTAATGAATAACAATTGAATCTCAGTGCAGAAACTTTCAACATAGCATCTTAGGTCAATTATTGATCCTATCTTCGAGATGCCTCGAGAAACACCTACTATTATTATAATATCAGTCCAGTAATTTCAACATAGCATCTTAGGGCATTGTTGACCCTATCGTCGAGATGCTTGAAGAGACAGCTATTCTTTTAACTCAGATTTTTTTTTTACTGCGTCGAATTTATAATTTTTTTTTATCTCTGATAGCTGATCACGATATGGACAAGACAAGATTAACCGGAGGACTTCACATATTTTTGTGTGCCCCCTTATACCGATGTGTTATACATTGCCTGGGTGGCACACCTGAGGAAACGACGAAATGTGAAGTGCAGATCGCACGAGCGTAGTGCGACGAAGAAAGTGTGATGGAGAGAGTGGAAGGGAATGGAGGTAAAAAAAAAAAGGTTCACTTCCTTCTAACTTTAACACTATTCACAAGCTAAAATTCATTCTATTCTCTAGTTTGCCGAACTTCTTTCTTTCGGGTTTAACAATCGTTCTACACTTTTATTCATTAATGCCACAAGTAAAACTTTATTTCATTATCTCATCTCCAAACTACTTTCTTTTTCTTCAAATCTAGGAATCACCCAATCCAAACCAAAACTTCTTTTCCCAATCATAACCCTTTTCTTTGAATTCTCAATCATAACACTGTAAAAACTTTCTCTTCTTTTCAAAACCAGATACTGACTGTCCACTTAAAAGACCAATCTCGAAATCCTTTACCTTCCCCGATTCCCACTGCCATACCCGGGTAACGTGATCGAAGTTCAATACACTTCGATTCCGTCACCCAAACAACTTTTCCATATCGACATTATGCATATATGGCGATTTGCATAACCATGATAGCGTTTGGTTATATGCAAAGCGTCATATACATGGAAATAATTACTTTTGCCGGTACCCCAGACAGAGTTTTTTTCTGCACTCGGGAGAACTTGAACCCAGTTTCCCAGCAGACCCCACGGTCAAGAAACTACGACGCTACTACCGGAGCCCCCTTCTGTTGACCTCCCATGCATTTATTTATCAACTTCAAGTGTGAACCCTTCTTAATGGGCATGGAAATGAAATTTGTTAGTAGGGAAGCGTGAATGAACTTTTGTTAGTATAACAAATAAAATTTTGTTAGTGGGAGATAATGCATGAAATTTGTTAGTATGAAGGAAGGAATTAGGTTTTGTTAGTGAAAAGGTATCGAATGAAATGTTGTTAATGGGAAGTAATGAAAGGAGTGTTGTTAGTGGGTAACATATGATTATTATATATATATATATATATATATATATATATATATATATATATATATATATATATATATATATATATACGAGTATATTAAATTTTTTTTTTATGATTATAATTAGGGTAAGAGAGTAGGATTGAGTTGATGGGGAAGTAAAAATTATAGAAAAAATTGTTAAATGTTAAAAATTAATAAATAAATGTACAGATAAAAAGGTATATGCCCCCAAAAGAAGGTGAAGATTTTACGGGGGCAATTTGAAGTTGCAAATGGGAGAATGCTGGTCGGAATTCACAACAAAACTATCCCAGCATCCTTGCCTCATATTTCCAGGTTAAAAGGTTAAGCTCAAACTGGCACGTTAGGTTTTGGCCAGCTATCAGTTTGCATGAGAACAACAATTTTTCATAAATGGTTGATGCATTTCAAAACTCATGTAACAGCAAGCCTTGATGAGAAAGTTCTTCTATTTTTTGACTTGCATGTAAGCCATAAATGGATTTAAAGCTTAAAATTTGCAAAGGAATATGCCATCATTCTATTAAGCTTTGGATTTCTCATTCTATGACCCAATCAAGACTTATTTCAACCAAGAGGTGACTAGTTGGCTCGAATTTCTTCCTGAAAGAGTTTTAAGTAGATCTTATATTGTACAAAATCTTTTACAAAGCTGAAACGGTTCAAAATGCAGCTATCAGATTTTAAGAACCAAGTTTTTCGTCTATCGATCCACATATATTTCTGGCTGATTCGTTGGAACCTGCTCAAACAAAGAACACCTCCTTGTAAGAAAAAATTTCGTAGGTAGTGAGGTACTCAGCTACGCCATATCCATCTCAAGTCGCAGAAAATATGTTGCAGGAAGCCAGTTCAAGCTTTCCTACAACGTCTCAGGTAGAGGAACGTGTACTGCAAGGAAAAGACTCATTGAGATCTTCAGCATACCAGTTCTACAGTTAAAAAAAACAGCTATGGCCATACCGTCTATCTTAAAAAAAGCAATTAATCAACCTCCCACTATACCAATGTATTTACACGATGATAGGGCTGCTACTTTTCCAGCCCATATTTTATCACCAGTACCGAAGGTTGTCTATATAACTGACCAACGTAAAAGAAATCTTGTGGTAAGCCATCATTGTTTTCCGCAGGAGAGGAAGGCGATACCTGCCACACATTTTTTTCCGAACAGAAAATTGTACACGCTGCGATGAGGCCTCTCCAGGGAGATGGGAGAACTTACCCCGGATAGTAAAGTTGCAGTGGTGCTTGTATCGGTTGACACACGGAACCAGGTGGCACATTATATTCGGGCAGTCGTAAAAGATAGAAGGGACTCACAGTAGCTGGGGACGTGAGGGCTGGAGGATCGCTTGTGTGGCAATTTCTCTTCCCCTCTCCCGAGAGGAGGAATCCCCTAGCTTGAAGGTCCCTCACGGCATAACAAAACGAGACCTGGCTCAAAATAATGCCTTAAATGGTTCCAGCCTGGGTTCTCGGGTTGAAAAGGGAGATATTTAGTGGGTAGTCTAATCGCTTACAAGCGTGGGAGTCTCATACTCAAGTGAACAAGCATTTTCGATATAACCTCTGTACTGAGAGCGTCACCCCTTATTTCTACGCCGTACAGTAGCGCCGACCCTACAGCACTTATCAAGAGGCTTCTTGAGGGTATAGGTCCCTCTAAGTTGGCCATAAGTCAACTCAGAACCGAAACTCCCGAGTAGCCTTCTCAGCCGTTGCTCTAATTTGCTCAAAAAACTCATCTGCGAGTCGATCAGTAGCCCCAGGTACTTCATCGCTGGCTTCGGTTTGATTAACATGTCTCCAATACTGATCATACTTACTCTAGGGATTCGCTTTACTGTCAAGATGACCACTTTGATCTTCTCCAGTTTTAAACTGAACTCGCAAGTAGTCATCCAGTCCCTCACTTAGCGCATTAGCACACCTAGCCTAAGTTGCACTTGTCAAACGGCGCAACCAGTGACCAGAGCCGCAATATCATCCGCATAACCGATCAAGTGCGACTCTTCTGGCATCTTCAGTCTCAGTAGCTCGTCATAAGACATGTTCCACAGGTCTGGACCAAGGATAGATTCCTGTGCAATACCCCATGTAACTTCCATCCTTCGTTTGCCCTGTGTCGTGTCGTAGGGCAAGCTTCGGTCATTCAGGTAGTCCCTCAAAAGCCGCATTCGATATTCTGGAAATTGAAATAGGGTTTTAAGCGTATACACCCATCAACAAGACGATCCATCGCTTGGTGCGACTATATGCCTTTGCCTTCTGAACCACGCTGACTACCTCTGCACTCGCATCAATGGTGGAGTGTTCTGCTCCAAAGCCGTACTGCCAAGAAGATTGGTTCCCAGCAGCACAAATTACGTCAGTGGGCGTTTACTATTCAAATTGCATTTCAAGTTTCCCACATTCCATATCTGTAATTAAAATCCTAGCTTTATTATTCTACTTCCAATTTACCTCATAGAACTCATAACTGTATTATAAAACGTACATCTTCATGTTCTCATAAATTCCTAACGTAAAATTAATGTCACACGATAGTCTAGCCAAAACAATGTTGGTTCTCACCACATTTCATACATTCTTGTAAGCATAAATTATGTATATAAAGTCACTTGTATTAAAATAAAATTCAGTATTCAAAGTACAACAAACGAGTTTGTACTCATTTTGGTGACCCCGATCCAAGAGCATTTCCAAGCCATAATCAGGACCTAGTGTGAGCCTGCACTAGGGTGCTCTATTATCCTAGCTTTTTAATAGTCGAGCTCAAGTCCGCAGGGGAACTTTGAGTTGGTCGATATCTGCATCTCGCTTCAGTGCCACGAGGGATTGCACCTTCCAACGACGCTCAGGTGGGCACCAGGAAGGAAGCCAACGATATCTGCATCTCGTTTCAACGCCACGAGGGATTGCACCTTCCGACAACGCTCAGGTGAGCACCAGGAAGGAAGCCAACGATATCTGCAACTCGCTTCAGCACCACGAGGGATTGTACCTTCCGACGACGCTCAGGTGAGCACCAGGAAGGAAGCCAACGATACCTGCAACTCGCTTCAGCGCCACGAGGGATTGCACCTTTCGACGACGCTCAGATGAGCATCAGGAAGGAAGCCAACGATATCTGCAACTCGTTTCAGCGCTACGAGGGATTGCACCTTCCGACGACGCTCAGGTGAGCACCAGGAAGGAAGCCAACGATATCTGCAACTCGCTTCAGCGCCACGAGGGATTGCACCTTCCGACGACGCTCAGGTGAGCACCAGGAAGGAAGCCAACGATACCTGCAACTCGCTTCAGCGCCACGATGGATTGCACCTTCCGACGACGCTCAGGTGAGCACCAGGAAGGAAGCCAACGATATCTGCAACTCGCTTCAGCGCCACGAGGGATTGCATCTTCCGACGACGCTCAGGTGAGCACCAGGAAGGAAGCCAACGATATCTGCATCTCGTTTCAACGCGACGAGGGATTGCACCTTCCGACGACGCTCAGGTGAGCACCACGAAGGAAGCCAACGATATCTGCATCTGGTTTCAACACCACGAGGGATTGCACCTTCCGACGACGCTCAGGTGAGCACCAGGAAGGTAGTCAACGATACCAGCAGGAAGGAAGCCAACGATATTTGCAACTCGCTTCAACACCATGAGGGATTGCACCTTCCGACGACGCTCAGGTGAGCACCAGGAAGGTAGCCAACGATACCAGCAGGAAGGAAGCCAACCATATTTGCAACTCGCTTCAACACCGCGAGCGATTGCACCTTCCGCCGACGCTCAGGTGAGCACCAGGAAGGAAGCCAACGATATCTACATCTGGTTTCAACGCCACGAGGGATTGCACCTTCCGACGACGCTCAGGTGAGCACCAGGAAGGAAGCCAACGATACCTGCAACTCGCTTCAGCGCCACGAGGGATTGCACCTTCCGACGACGCTCAGGTGAGCACCAGGAAGGAAGCCAACGATATCTGCAACTCGCTTCAGCGCCACGAGAGATTGCACCTTCCGACGACGCTCAGGTGAGCACCAGGAAGAAGGCCAACGATATCTGCATCTCGTTTCAACGCCACGAGGGATTGCACCTTCCGACGACGCCCAGGTGAGCACCAGGAAGGAAGCCAACGATATCTACAACTCGCTTCAGCGCCACGAGGGATTGCACCTTCCGACGACGCTCAGGCGAGCACCAGGAAGGAAGCCAACAATATCAGCATCTCGTTTCAACGTCACGAGGGATTGCACCTTCCGACGACGCTCAGGTGAGCACCAGGAAGGAAGCCAACGATACCTGCAACTCGCTTCAGCGCCACGAGGGATTGCATCTTCCGACGACGCTCAGGTGAGCACCAGGAAGGAAGCCAACGATATCTTCAACTCGCTCAGGTGAGCACCAGAAAGGAAGCCAACGATATTTGCAACTCTCTTCAACACCACAAGGGATCAGCATCTTCCCTCGACGAACAACAGGAAGTTTAACAACGGTTTCACACGCAAGTTATTGAACTAATTATTATTAGATTTAATTTTCTCAGATTATTTATATAAGAACACGTTTTGCGTTGCTCATCTCTACCCCCCACCCTCCCCCTTTTCTTTTGGTCATAACAACGTCATCTGTGTTGGCAGAACTATAAAACTAGATAATCAGGAATAAGTTATTTAAAACTCAGTCAAAATTGGGAAAAACCATAGAGAAAAGGCAAGAAAACTATAGCAAAACTTCCACTACGAGAAGAACGTCGCGATATTTACAAACGCAACTTGATTTATTGGAATCTGAGTGGGCCGATTTCAGTGGACACCATTCAGAATTATCAAAGTTTGAAGATATGAATCCCAGCCACCCTTATTTTGAAGAAGATTTCTTCAGGGGTGTACGGGATGCATACTCAGAGCTCAAGGCTGAACTTAAGCATCAAATTAAAAACTCCACTTCTGCTGACGAAATGGGATCAACACACAATGATTATGTGCAGAAGAAAATTAGAACTCAAGAATCTATGATGAGCTCCCTTGGAAACTGTCTAGACGCCCTAGAAGACTTTTTGAAAACTCCTCGTTCAAAAGCATTTTATATGCAACATTCCTCCAACATATCCAACTGTTGGCAATTAATAACTACTAACCATTACGAGCTTCTGGCAGAAGATACGGCCCTTTACGATAATAACCAATATTCAGATCTGCAGGGAAAAATAATGATATAGCAATCAAATTGTTAGAATTAAGTAGTCCATCTCCTGAAAACCATGCTAGCTCTCAACAAAATACGTCCTCCCAAAGTATGGTCCGACTTCCGAAAATAACAATCCCCACTTTCATGGGAGATTATGCCAAGTGGCAACAGTTTTATGATCTGTTTACAAATTTGATTCATCAACAACCAATGTCTAACTCTCAGAAAATGTTCTACCTTAAATCTAATCTCTCTGGTGAGCCAAGCAGACTCATTCAACATCTACAAATTTCAGAACAAAACTACGATATTGCTTGGGGAATACTTGAAAAACGCTATGATAACAAGCGTCTAATCGTATCAGCCTTCATTGATAGAGTATTGACATTTAATAGTATGTCAGCTGAGTCTTCAATAGGAATCAAACAGCTTCACGATATAGTTAATGAAGCACTATTGGGTATCCAAAGTCAAGGAATTGACACGTCCAACTGGGATCCATTAATCGTTCAGCTACTTTTAAAGAAAGTAGGCCGTGAAACTCACAGGCTCTTTGAAGAAAGCCTTAAATCGCCCAAAGAAATTCCGACTCTAGCATCATTCTTAAACTTTATTGAAGCTAGATTTCAATTATTAGAAACTCTTGGAGATAAACGGGAAAAGAACCAGTGTAAAGAAAAAGAAACGAAGAAATCAAATACGTCCTTGACAACAAGCCAAATAAGTTCTTGCGAGTTATGCAAGAATCAAACCCACCAGTTGAAATTTTGTTCAAAATTTCTGAAGTTCTCTCCTTCAGAACGAATTAACGCAGTAAAAAAACTGCAAATGTGTATCAATTGTTTGAAGAAAGGTCATAAAACTTCCACTTGTCCTTCTAGAAGTTGCTTAAAACGCAATGGGCGACATAATACCTTACTTCACATTGAAAAGCCTGGTAATACTTCTGCACAAGCAACTTCACAAAAAACTCGCACCACGAATAAAAATAAAAATAATGAAATGCAAGTCTCGGTTCATACTGTCTCTGAAAAAGATCATCTACTGTCAGGTTATACGTTCCTGGGAACGGCAATGCTAAATATTGAAAATTGTCTGGAGCAAGACGTAACCTGTAGAGCATTGTTGGATTCTGGATCGCAGTTGAATTTTGTAACGGAGGCTTTAGTAAAGCGCCTAGGAATGCAAGTTAATCGAAGAAAAATCGACATAAATGGTAAAGGTGATTTCAAACTTCAAGCTAAGGGTCGAATTAATATTGCAATCAAATCAAGGCTCAATGGATTTAAAGCTTACATTGAAGCGTTTATTTTGTCGGACATAACTTCCGATCAACCTAGGGTTGCTTTAAATACAAGTGATTGGCCAATTCCGAAAAATATAAGATTAGCTGACCCAGATTTCAGTGAGCCCAGAAAGATCGATTTACTTCTGGGTGCTGACATATATGCTAATCTAATGTCAGTTGGTCAAATCAGATCAATATTGGAGAAACCAAAAATACTCACGTCAAAACTTTAGGCCTATCCTGGTCACCTAGTGCTGATCAGTTTTCAATTCAAACAAATTTGCCGATAATACGCCGCTTCACAAAAAGAACGATTTTAGCAGACGTGGCAAGAATTTACGATCCGCTAGGGCTCATAAACCCAGTCGTCACATACGGAAAAATATTTGTGCAAAGTTTGTGGAAGCTTAAACTGGAATGGGATGAAGCACTTCCCAAGGAACTCCAAAACAAATGGACATCATTTCGTCAGGACTTAGAAAAGATAAAAGAACTGTCCATACCAGGGCATGCACTAGCCAGAAAGCGTCAAACGTGCCTAGAAATTCATGGTTTTGTCGACGCAAGCGAAAAGGCTTACGGAGCAGCCGTGTACCTACGAACTATCAGTTCTGAGGGTCAACCAATAGTACGGCTTCTCTGTGCAAAATCAAAGGTGGCTCCTCTCAAAGAAACAACGTTCCCACGACTCGAGCTTTCAGCGGCTTATATACTAACAAAATTAGTATGCCGAGTCAAGACAGTGCTAGCTCCAAGGCCAGACACTGCATTCCTATGGAGTGACTCTACTATTGCCCTAGCTTGGATTACTTCTGAATCGTCTGCGCAAAGTAAATTCATTGCTAACCAGGTGTCATATATTCAACAAAATTCTGAAAAAAAAAACAATGGCTACATGTCCCTTCCAAAGAAAATCCGGCAGACTTGATCTCTAGAGGCCTGAGTGCAACCCAGTTATTAACTTCGAATTTGTGGTTTAACGGCCCTCAATTTCTGCGATCTGATCCAATAAATTGGCCAACTGCCACACCACCTACAATAGACACAAGCCCAGAAAGTCCCGTTGCACTACCATGTTCGGTCGACTCGATTAAACCAAGCTATAATATGTTAAAGACTATAAATCATCGGAACTCGTTTAAGACACTACGACAAGTTATAGCTTACATCAGGCGAATTTGCAAAAGATATGGTCCAAATGAGAAACCTTCTAATACTGTAATTCTGTGTTCCATTGAAATTCATGAGGCTTTACTCTGGATAGTAAAAACCATTCAAGAAGAGCATTTCACAGAAGAACTTAAAGAGCTAAAGAAGGGAAAACTACTATCCCCCAGGAGCAAGCTATCACCATTACCCCCATTTTTAGACGAAATAGGACTTATAAGGGTGGGAGGAAGGTTAAAGGGAGCCAAACTGTCTTATGATAGCAAACATCTGATGGTTCTTCCTGAAAAAGATGAATATGTATACATTTTAATGAAAGAACTACATAGTACCAATCTTCACGCGGGACCACAAGCCCTTTTGGCAGCAGCTAGGCAAAGATTTTGGCCTCTGAATGGGAGAAAACTCGCACAATCTATTGTACACAAGTGTGTTCGATATGCGAGATTTCAACCAAAGACAATCAACCAAATCATGGCAACTTGGCCACCCGCACAAGTGCAACCCTCTCGGCCATTTACAAATGTTGGAATAGATTTCTGTGGCCCAATTCATATTCATTACAAAGTTCGAGGCAAGAAACCCACTAAGGCGTATATAGCCGTAGATATTTACATGTTTCGCAACTAAGGCAGTTCATTTAGAACTTGCATCTGACCTCACAAACGATGCCTTTATTGGAGCATTAAAACGCTTCATCGCAAGACGAGGAAGGCCCACTCACATTCATTGCAAAAATAGGACTCAAAGAAATTTATGATTTGTTTTTCAAATCAGATTTCCATGATGAATTGATACAGCACTTGATACAGCACTGCGCAGATCAAATGATAGAGTGGCATTTTATACCTCCAAGAACTCCACACTTTGGGGGGTCTTTGGGAGTCGGCTGTTAAGTCAGCTAAATATCATCTGCGAAGAACTATAGGTAGTGCTTCACTGACGTATGAGGAACTCAACACTCTCATCACCGAAATTGAAGCAATACTTAACTCTCGACCTCTTACAAAGCTTTCCAGCAACCCTAATGACATTCAGGCACTAACTCCATCTCATTTCCTAATTGGCGAACAGTTAACAGCCCTACCCAACCCTCTAATGAAGGAGAAGGACATAAAACTTTGCCAAAGATGGGAGCTCGTTACCCAAAAACAACTTGAGTTTTGGAGAAAGTGGAGCAAGGAGTTTCTTCACGAGTTACAACAAAGAAATAAATGGAGGACTCCGATCGAGGGCTTAAAGCCAGGTAGTCTTGTTCTATTGAAAGATGAATCTACAGCGCCACTTAAGTGGCCATTAGGCAAGGCCGTAAGTGCAACAAAAGATAGAGACGGCATGGTAAGGGTAGTGCAAATCATCACCGAAAGGGGTATAACTGATCGAGCCATCCATAACCAAGCACCATTGCCGGTAGAGACCACTACAGTAGATGAATCAAGGTGGCATCTGCTCCTGATTCTTCTAACATCACAAAGCAGAACCAGGTCTCTTCTACTGTATCTCTTCTTAGCACATTACCAACAAATCTCCAGAATACTGCACCAAGCCCACATGAAACATCAAACAAAATCAAGACAACGTTTACCCCAACTCTCCGCAGCCATAATCCATCTCTCAAACCAACAACCCGCATAACAACAAAAACGAAAAGGAGCCCGATTTCTTCCAATAGGTCCTCACTGGAAAGATGTCCCCTTTAAACCATGTACTTCTTTGCAACAGTTTCAGCAGCATTCACTCCCCAACGGGACCAACAACGAAGTGTCCCAACCAATGACCAAGCGTCAAACGCGACACACGTACTGTGGTAACACACTTTTAAGTACACTTTTAATTGTATTTATTACAATTTTCCCTCCCGCTCACTCATTCACCTTACAAGATAAGGTGGAAATTACTCCATGGGATTCTCAGCCATTACTGTACTTCGAAGAAGTCAGTCGTATGACAATGGCAGTAGATAAATGGACAATTATAACATATTTTGACCTCCAAAGTTACTGGGAGGAAATAAATATTATGACAGCGTATACAGCTCAATCAAAATAATGGTGCAAGAAGGCTACCACAATCAATAAAACCAAATATTGTACTCCTATCTTAAAACAATTTGAAAGGCGTATGGCATCAATATATGCCAATAATGAAATATTGCGCAGCAGAAACGGCAGTCCTGCTCGATTTCGCCGATCACCTTTTGACATCATTGGTACTATTTCCAACAAACTATTCGGAATACTGGACCAGGAATATGCAAATGGAATGGCAGAGACAATAGAACATGTGAAAGGCAACGAGAACCATTTGTTACAACTCATTAAAAACCAAACATCAATAATAGATGCAACTTTAAATGTCATCAAGCATGACAGGGAAACTTTTGAGAAACAGTCTTTCAGCATTAACAACAATTTAAAACTGATTCTTGAATCTCTTGCAGCAACTAACAAAATAGTTGATGAAGAAAAAATAATTCAAGTATTCACAACTCTCTCACTACACTTCTCTTTAATGCTAACCAATTACGAACAAACTCAATCAAATATAGTCCACGTTCTCACAGAGTGCCATAGTAAAAAGGTAAATCCTCTCCCCAACACAATTGCGGTCTGAGCTTTCCATTATCAGAGAACATCTCGATTCATCGCTTTCAATTCCTGGTGGAAATAGCCATACAGATCTCTTACAATTATACAATATGATGACCATCAAGGCTAGACTAACTACTAGCTATCTCCTCTTCTGTATTCATTTACCCCTAGTAAGTAAAGACTTATTTCAAATCTTCAATATAGTACAAGTGCCTATTCGAGTTCAACACAAAGACATAAGGATAGCCACATCTTATGACCTCATTGCAGTTTGTCTTCATCGAGATTATTACTATCCATTTGTTAATGACAAGCTACGGCTCTGTATGACAGTGGATGGTACAGATCATATTTGCGATAAGAGGCACAAGTTATACCACAAAACAGTTGTACCCGCAATGTGTGAGCTAAATATTATGAACCAACCCGGGAAACTTCCATCTAACTGTGACTTAGAGCCAATTCCACAACCAAATAATTGGACTCAACTTCATGATCCCAATATATGGCTCTACAATTTTGAGGCTGGCGTAACAATAAACATCGTCTGTGGTTTCCAATCTATACAGCATGTACTAAAAGGGGTCGGTTTAATACGATTTAAATCAAAATGCGTGATTAGACAAGACGCAACGATCATCTCTGCGCATGCTCACATTTCTAATAATCGCAATGCTTCTTTTACGGCTTCCACAACAATGAACATAACCGACATTGAGGGCCACCTACTCAAAACCAAACAGATTAGAGCAACGCAAAACATTATTATTAAGCAAAACTTAGACGACATTAAGAATCTAAATGTATCACTACAAAAGCTTAAAAATGATGAAATTGTTCCATCTAATGTAAACGAAAGCATCCACCACTATACAGTTAGTTACTTAGCTCTAGCCTTAGTGATAACTTTTGTTTTAATATATGCAATACGAAAACTAATTAATAAGGAAAGATGTACGCCAGAACCCGCTCCTAGAAGAGCAAATTTTAGACTTAAGCGATCTACAAATGTTGAAACTTGATAAATTTCAAGGCGCGGGAGTGTTTACTATTCAAATTGCATTTCAAGTTTCCCACATTCCATATCTGTAATTAAAATCCTAGCTTTATTATTCTACTTCCAATTTACCTCATAGAACTCATAACTGTAACATAAAACGTACATCTTCATGTTCTCATAAATTCCTAACTTAAAATTAATGTCACACGATAGTCTAGCCAAAACAATGTTGGTTCTCACCACATTTCATACATTCTTGTACGTTCCCACGATTAGTCTAAATTAGCTATGTAAGCATAAATTATGTATATAAAGTCACTTGTATTAAAAAAAAAATTCAGTATTCAAAGTACAACAAACGAGTTTGTACTCAGTGGGTCTTCTTGATGAGTTTCTCTAGGAATTTCTCAGTAGTTTCTAGCATGCATAACGGGCGGTATGCAGATGATGATCTGGGACTCCCCTTCTCCTTGATGAGCAGCACGAGCCTTGCCACCTTCCGTCGTACTGAGCAAGCCTTGAAAATGCTGAGCAGCAAATCAGGACGATCGCGATAAACAAGCTGCAAAGCCTCAGCTGGAACACTATCTGGACCTAGAGCCCTGCTCGCTTTCAGTGATAAGACAGCTTTTTTCAGTTCCGGCTGTATGAAGCCTGAATACTTGATTGCTGTTTCACCATGGATAGTGTCAGGTAGGCGGGGAAGAGTCCCCGCACTATCTTGTTCATCTTTTCTGCATCATGTATGTACGAGTATGTGGCAATTCAATTATTTTATTCCATTCATTGATTGTCATATTCTCCTTGGCGTAATGAAAAACATTAAATATGGTCGATTTCTTGCGTCGTGTGATTCAGCAGCTAAAATAATCTACAATTTATGAGTCGATTCTTGCTTATGGATATTCAAGTACCTTGGAAGTTGAGGCTAATGTTAACCTAAGCAACCTACTTTTGAAATGTTGACATTTTTTTTCTCTCTCTTCTGACACTGACAGCGCTATACGTTAGCCTTTAAGGATGGAAAAAATAGAGAGGCTTTGCCCTATTGTCATTTCCCGTTCAGTACTTCTCTTCTTTTATTGCAGCCTTTAACTGGTGGAAAGTACACCGACCCATGACACTACACACAGCTGACTACCAACAAGCGTTCGCATCACCAGGCATGGCATGTCTAGAGCAGCTTATTGATCTTGCTCATTGAGGCAGAACTTCTTAGCTGCTGTTTTTTACTGGCGTTTGAAAATCCATTAAATACTACACAATGTTACGATATGAAGATGCATTAAATGCAACAGCTTAGTCTTTCAGTAGAAACGAAATAATTGCTATCTATTAGATGAACTACTTCACAAGTAATGCGATATCTGCATGTAGCCCAATTGAGGCTTTATAAAATGATAAAATAGGGACTCAACCTTGAAGTAATCCATGAGTGGTCCCCGGTATCGGGCTCAGCTCCGATTAAACTATAGAAAACTAAATTGAAAAGTTACTCATTGAAACTCAATTAAGATTGTGCTTTTTGAAAAATTATTAAGGAAACAGCTACGCAAGAGAGTGCTACTACCAGAAAGGCAATGTAAATATACTGGGCTTAAAACCACTTTTCAAATGATATTGTTTGATGATTTCGTTCCAGTTTGCATAATTTTTTTGAATGCTTGACAACTCAAACTTTCTCAAACATGATTTTCATGAAAGTACAAAGAAACTTGCAGTTCCAAGGTGAATTTGAAATTATGTTTATTGGCCACTATCAGAGTTATTTGAAACATGATCTAAAACCTTTCCGCATCGTAAGCCATCCGGGTCGCAGGGACACTTATACGCAAAAAGGGTCAAGTGATCGCTTAAAAAGTTTGTGATATTTTTGTGGCAGAAATCTTTAGTGGGTGCAATCTCAACATACCGGGTCTGTGATGACAGTCTTGAATATAGAACAGATATACCAAATTCACCATACTGCATCAGGTACGATCAATTGTTTGTTATACTTTCATTTAAACCAAGCTTTTGTATGAGACCATGATGCCATGCGTATTTCAAGGCTTCCGGGCCAGTTTAATGAATTCGTTTGAACGTTTTCTTTTATTTGTATCTATTCTATGGAACTGAGCTGCTTTAGGCGTTTCTCACCCCCATTAATAATAATTTTAATGCATTAACTTGTTAAGAAAAACATAAATCAAAAAACTATTATCCTTCTCTAACTTAAACTCTACAACACTTAATTTGCTAACTCGCTCAATATACGCCAATACAAAAGAACTCACAAGATCTTCCATTCACCATCAAACACCAATATAAAATTTCCATTATCGTATCTACCGAGAATTTATCTAAAGTGCAGTTTAATGAAACTTTGATTGAAGCAATAGTGTTCTGTGTGCTGATTGGAAAAAGTCACGAATGAATTTCAATTCCATTCTTTACACTTTACCATACTGAACGATTTCCGCGATTCCAATCGATAATTTGGAATTGTTGGCTCTTACGAAACCATAGTACCGAAAAATACGATGCAATTGTAACGCTTCAATTGGCGTTGAACGTGGGAGGAGGACCATCGTGAGATCGAAGGATATAGGTGAAGTTTCTCTTTTAGTCAGCGCCAAATGAAATACGCGAAATGATAATTGAAGTTGTGCGAGTAAGGATACTCCTTGCAGATCGAAGTTAGTTTGAAAACAAACAAGGAATATTGTCTCTGGCGATATCTGGAGGAACCAGTTGACTTGACTTGGTATTGCAGTATTCTCTACCACCGCTGTCCTACTCTGAAGGTTGAAATCCTTGCCAATATTGCTCTGTTACAAAAACAGTAACAACTAAAATAAAGCGCGTATCCTTACGACTCTTTGTTGGATCGTTTTCGTTTATGGCAAATATTGTGGAACTATTATCATTATTTTGCGATAACACCCATTGGAAAGTTTTCTCTCTAACAATTCACCTTCACGCTATTGAACTTTCGCCTTCAGACTCTATTTCGCGCTACAGCTGGTTCTTTCATGGTGGTGGATTGGAATTGGAGCGAACTATCTTTCTTGCACCGCGTTCAACTATGTGTTAGGTAGGTTGGTGGCTGGTGGAGAAATGGTGGTGGTGGAGGTGTAAAGAGCGATAGACTTTCGAGGTATTTTATTGCCAATATAAAAGATACAATAATATCATTTTAGGTGTTTTACCAACTTTATTGCGTTCGATTTAAATGAAATCAATTCGAATGGGCAAATTGAACTCTTGCAATTACTGGGAAACATGCAATGATCTGTTTATTTTTCCGAGTGAAGTCGTAAAGCTTATTGTTGTCGACTGTTGATTGGTTTTCTGTTGATAAAATCGAACGAGGAGAGGAAAGGGTAGATGAGAATAAAATGATAAAAGAGTTGGAAATGAAATGAATTGTTTACCATGTCAAGTGAAAGAAGAAGCTGAATGGATTTTATAGCGTGCAAATATTTCTTTTTAGGGGGATACAGGTATTGAAAATTCAATCAAGCGAAAGTGGCTGCAGAATGATGTAAAATAGAATGTTAATTTTAACAGGCAACTCATATGTTACTTCTATCTTTAGGCTATAATTATGTTGACTGTTATTTTGGCGTTGTAAATCATATCTAGCCCATACTATTTAAGATTTATTTAAAAGAAAAGAACTGCATTCGGTTCCAGAATTTTCTTTTTCATACAAGTTACGAGTAGCTCCTGCTGGCTCCTAGTGTTTTGTGTGCAGCATCAGTACACAATAAACTACGAGATTTGATTTTCTCCTTGGAAATCAAAGCTTCCTATACGTGGTATATTAAAAATTACATGCTCTTTTAAAGATTTTCCCAATGAGAACATAATTATAAGTACAAAATGTTGCCGAATCCGAAAACATTATCACAAATGGTAAAATTACTTTCGAGCTGTTTCTTTCAAACAAACTTATTTTGAAAATATTTTAAACTAATAAAATTGAGAAATTTGTATTTTAAAAAATCGAGAGTAGTGGGACTCAAAATTGATATGAGTTAGTGTATTACACTGGAGATTACCCAGCTCCTCAATATGTATGGGTTGATGCAGCCTACTCTATAAGTCAGAGTGTGATGAACTTTTGATGTTAAAGGATTGATTCCCAGTATACCTGTAAAATAGGAAAAAAGTATCGTGATGAATGGTTAGAGGGTGAAAGTACGAACCAAAACGGGAAAGTTTAGCAGGCTGTACGTTGACTTGGCGTCATTTTACATCAGGCATAATTATTTTACATTTATAAGTCAATATTATTAAACGAAATAAGCAAGACTTATGCTAAATCCCAAAATCAGCGATATTTTCAGGGCTAAGTTCGGAGAACATATGGGAAACCTTCAGATGACCCCTAAAATATAGCGGCGCAACATTGACTTCACCATTGTGGTGAAAAACAACGAAGCCAGGGTAACTTCAGATAAAATTAGTATCATTTCTAAAAACATATAATCTTCGCTGAAGGAAGAGGCTGACGACAAATTGAATTTCCTGGACATAACAATCAAAGGGAAAGAGCAACGTCTAGAATTTGGTATTCTCAGAAGATGTACAAGCATGCAGTGAACAATGATCATAATCTAACCACGCATATAAGCAAAAATGGCAGCTATCACTCAATGGCAGATACATATTTTTTGTGGTGAAGGCTATTAACGCTCTGAATATATGGGGCTCCAAAATGCATAAGGCTACTGGCCTACCCGCTAAAAACCTTCCCTGCTCACTTGAGAACCTGGCCTGGAACTGTTTAACAAATTGTTTTGGACCAGACTTCGTTTTTGAAGCGCAGAGGTGCCTTTGGTTTACATGAATTTCTTTTTTAGCAGGAAGGTAAGGAGGACCAGGGATTGCTAGAAAAGAGACCCCTCCACCATTGATGCCTCACATATATGTATAATGTTCTACATGGTCTCATTTGATAGCCGATGTAAACATCTCTCTTATTGTAGTCTCTGGTAAGATCCCTCGAATTTCATTGAAGAGGTCATCACGCTGCCTGTCCCATGTTTCGCAGGTGGAAAATGTGTGGAAAGTGTAATCAACTTTTGATACGCAAGACAGGCAGTAGAGAGACCGTAAATTATTAACTTATGCAGGTAATGTTGAAAACATCCATGCTCGCTCAAGGGTTGGTTCAAGTAGAAGTCAGTCTCACTGTACCTTCGACTATTATTGCGTTCGATTGAAATGACCTACGGTTAAGAGTCAAGAACACAGTCTATCTTCCTTTCAATTCATTGCAATTTTGCATTGGCGCTTCTGGCTGAGAGCGTCATACCATAATTTAGATCCCTAGAGTCGTCATCTTGATGAGATAATCAGCACAAGCCTTGCTACCTTCTAGCTCTCCAGGAGTACCCCCTCATGCAAAGCGTTGAACGTACTGAGCAGCATATCAGCGCAAAAAAAGACCATTGCAGTATCGCGTCCAAAACTCAGTCTAGTCTAGTAGCCTTACTTGCCTTCATTGACCAAATTGCTTCCTCCAGTTCTATCTTCATAAAAAGTGACCATTCCACGGAGGTTTCATGATATATGGCATCAATATAGACGGAATGTGTAGGAAGAGGTGCCCAAAGAATCTCATCCATCTTTTTTATCACGTAAAAGCAAGGCGACCTTTGGGCGCCAAGCTTCTACATGACAAGCTTATAGCCCAGAACTTGCCCAAAGCTGGCCTTGCTATTCTTGATAAGTTTGCGGAACCGTTTTCTGGCTGACAAGTATGCAGCCAGCCTGGTGCATGCCTCATCCCAAGTTCATGCCTGGTGAGCCTCTTGTCAGAGCTTGTAACATTCTCTTCACTCTTCAGCAATTTTAGATGACCAGCAGTACATTGGTGGTTTGCCGTATCAGCGTCTTCAATGGAGCATGCAGACTTGCAAGCGAAATCCATAATACACAAAGTTGGGCTCATCTCTTCCGTAGCTGTTCATGTGATGAGTGTATCAACCAACCCTCTACGTTCATCTTCCCAGTTCTCACTGAAAGGCTGGGCATATGTTCACCGATAAGAATAATCATTGATCTTGAGCAGTATGTACTGGTGATTACTGTCTTTCTCCTTGCATGCTCTTGCTAGTTGAAGCTTCGTAGCGAATAGCACATCTAGGATAGTTCCGTTGCAGTCAAATTCATGGAAGGTAGTGATGATTCAACGTAAAAATAAAATCCCGTTGGCACCACCAGCCGGAAAGGTAAATTTCTCGTAGGTACCCATTTTGTTAAAAGCAAATAGCCATTTTATTGGTCCCACTCCAAATTCAAATACTGTTTAAGGACAAGTAAAAGTAGAAGGAAAATCTTCCAACCAGAGGGATATTGTAAAATAATTAGTAAATTAAATAACGTTTTCTGAATATCAAAACTTGGCCCACACATAAATATATTCCATGAATTGAGCTTGGTAAAATACAACATGGTTATTATATGTTTTTAGGTATTTGTAAAATTTTTTTTATAAACACGTACATATTAGTTTCGTGACCTGTCTGTCCGTTTGTTCGTATGTCTGTCTGTTCGTGCGTCATAGCAAGATTCCTCAAAAACTACAGGAGCTAGAATGGTCTAATTTTGTGAAAAGGTTAGAAGTGATGGTCTCTCAAAGGTTTAGGCCCTTCCCAAAATTTAAAATTTTTTTAATAGGGCTATCCCCCCTTATAACAAAGTAATCCTTAAATTTTTTTTATCACTGGTAGTCGACTGGGATATCAAATGAAAGGTCTTGATTATAACTTTTAGAATATGAATTTAATTATTTGATGCATCAAGGGGTCCAGGAGGAGGCAAAATGTACGAAAATTTTGTGTTCCCCTTTTGTAGTTGGACAACTTTGGGCCAAAAAGTCTCAAAATAATCACGATGATTGGTCGTTGTGAGAACAAGGGCAGCAAATAGCTCAGAAATCGAAATTCATTCAACTTTGTTAATGATAGCATGATTTGTAGATTTTACATTTCTGCCCATAAATCCAAACGATACCCTTTAACTTCTTGAAATTTCGCAATGAACTTTAATTTCTTTCTCCTTTTGGGAATTCTTTCAGATTTTTGTCCAAAGATGTCCAAAGATACAAATTTTTTGTCCCCTTCCTGCACTCCTCCTTGCACATTTGCCTTATGTAGAAAATTTCATTACTTTATCTGATGTGGTTTGCGAGAAAACCTGCTGTTGTGACGCATTGACGGACGGAAGGACAGATAGGGCACGATTTTAGTAGTTTGGTTTAGTGTTAAGCCATTGAAAACGTTCCATGAAAAATATTCATTACTTCAGTTGCTACTAAAATAACGAATGGCGCTTATCTTCTGACCTTTGGGGGTCGCCATTTTGAATGCATGCATTTCATTTTGGATTTTTAAAATGCTCGCGTCTTAGGGTATCATCAAAAAATTTGCTGAATTTCGTTCGAATCCGAGTTTCACTTTAGACAAGGCGAAAGTATTAAATATATATAATTTTTGCTCAAAATATGAGCTACAGTTATCTATGATCCCAACTTTCACCAAAATCCGTCGGGAAACGTGGCCGCTAAAGGGTCACGAAAATTAAAAATACGCATATTTGAACCGTCGCCATTTTGAAACTTGCACATGGATGATCACCATAAGGACGATATCCTTAGATCCGATCCTTTTCTATCTTACAACAGCGGAGTAGAATAACGGCTTTTAGAAGCCTTTGAAATTTCGAGCCATTTTGTTTTTTGAGGCATGATCCCTTTGTTTTTTAATGGCTCTTTAGATACTTATAGTCTTTATAAAACTCTGAATTTCATTAACATCGATTGAAAGGTTTGGTCAAAACTACAACTACATATTTTTGTACGTTTTTCGATCTTTGAGTGGCCGCCATTTTGTTTCAGACAAATCGACTTTGGATTTGCTATCGCATAGTTCAATGAGCCTCTGTAACGAATTTCGTTGAAATTAGGGCTATATTTTGGTCACGATTTGTGTCTAAAATGGCCGACATTTTGTTTACGCCTGGCCGATATAGCTATATAGTAATTAACTAAACTGAGTTATTTACTGAATACACCATTTCTGAAAACTTGAAATCAGGTTCCCACCAAAATGATTTCTCAATAAACCCATTGTTTCTCTCGCTCTATGCAAAGTAGCGCCGTTACAGAACGCTGATTTGCGGTGTTGCGGTGAAAATCTTTTTGTGATGGTTTGTCCAATAGTACTGAATCAAAATCACATTACAGTTTGACAGGAGTCGCCCGTGATCTGTCAAAAAAACCCATTGAAAATCAAACTTCATAATGAATCGCCCTTTATATATATATATATATATATATATATATATATATATATATATATATATATATATATATATATATATATATATATATATATATATATATATATGTATATATTGTCGCGTGTTATGGTTTGCGGCCAATAATTTAATGTTCCGGGAAAGTGAAAACGTAATGTCTTTTAAATTAAATTAAAAGAGTTTATTTAATTCGTCAAAAATGCAAAATCACTTTACTAACAATTTCACAACTTTAATTTTCACTATTAAAATTTTACGTTCCACTTGTCCACAAATTTCTATCGCGATTGTCTTCTCAAAATCACCTCACTATTACTTGATCGCTTTTCAATTCGCTTTCAACACACTATCGCAAGTTTTTATCGCGGTCGAATGAGTCCCCCATTCATTCACCTCGCCTTTATATAGGGTCTCTAATCATTCAACTCAGTTCTCGTACATTGGTGAATAAGCGGGAACATTCCAGCATGAATGAATGGGCAGTGACTCACTTTCAGATGTTGATAATGCTTGTTGGGTTCTCGTGGGTTCGAGTAAATTCATTTGTTGATGTTCTTAATGATTGTTAAAAACAATTGCGACAGTAGCTCACAGAATTATTTGTACATGTAACAATATATATATATATATATATATATATATATATATATATATATATATACATATATATATATATATATATATATATATATATATATATATATATATATATATATGTACATATATATATATATATATTTATATATATATATATATATATATATATATATATATATATATATATATATATATATATATATATATATATATATATATATATATATATATATATATATATATATATATATATATATATATATATACCTATATATATATATATATATATATATATATATATATATATATATATATATGTTTATACATGTATATATGTATATATATATATATATATATATATATATATATCTATATATATATATATATATATATATATATATATATATACATATATATGTATATATAACTCCGCCGTAGACGGTTGAGGTGGGAAACCCTTGTTTCCCCAACCCATAGCTTCCATGATTCCTCAACCCAAACCCCCTAGTTAAATGGTAGTAAATGCTCCCGGGGTCGCACATTGGATTTACTGTTTCCCCAATAGTGGGACTTTTTTTGTTGGTTTTTTTGGGTTTGAGAGGTGAATACAATTCATGTAAAGATTGTGGGACGCCCATGCTCACAAGAAGGCGACTGGACTACACCACTACTGGCAACCTGAGAGCCTAGGCTGGAACCGTTTGACACATTACTTGGAGCCAGGCCTCGATTTGTTAACCCGTGAGGCGGCTTCAAGCGGGGAGATCCTTCTCCTACTGGAAGGAGGGAGGGGAAAAGGAAGTGCCAGAAAAGCGATCCCCCAGCCCCAATGCCCCCGGCTACTGTGAGTCCCTTTTATCTTTTAGTACTGTCCGAACATAATGTGCCACCTGGCTCCGTTTGGCTACCGAATCAAGCATCACCACGACTATATTATCCAAGGTGAGCTCTCTTGTCTCCCTGTAGAGGTCCCTTCACAGCTTGACCCATTTTGTGCACGAAAAAAAATGTGTGGCAAGGATTGTCTTCCTCCCTTGGGCAAAATTGACAATCGGAGGATAGTGACTTAACCTTCTTGTGCAGGGAAAACTGAAAACACCCATGCCCGCTCAAAAGCTGGGTCAGATAGAAGTCAGTCTCACCATGCCTTCAATTTGGCCACAGTTTCACAACCGAGATGAGGCGCACAGTCCACCTTCCCTTCGTACAATTCACGTAATTCACCCAAGATTGCTGCCAATTGTTGAGCGAGTGCTGTCTCTCCTCGCGGACAACCATCTCCTTCGCATTCTCGTTTCGGTGCAGGTAAATAGCACGGCGCTCTCTAGCAAGGAGGCCGACAAGTATCATGCCTGCAATAGCTCTCACCACTGAATCAGAGACTGTCAGGTCCGGACCAAAGATAGATCCCTGGGCTATACCCGATGTAATTCATTCAATTCAAAAATTTCATACAGTTCATGGTTGTATCGAATTTGACATTGGTTCCCGTCTAGCTTCACTTCGATTATTTACCTCAGGACCCGTCTTTCGAATGTTTTCAATATGTGTGCGGATGCTTGGGTTAGGGTCTATGTTTCACATCTATAGCATAGCGCAGATCTTATTGCAGATTTGAATACTTAGAGCTTTGTTTTCCTGTGCATGCAGCTGATCCTACAGATCGTCTAAACTGTATAAAATACTTTATTTGCGAGCAGTATTCTCCGGTGTATTTCATGACACGTGACTCAACAAAAAGATCAATCGAAAACCTGTGGAAAAGGTTTTATAATTTAGATTTTAATAAACAAACATAAATTTTTCCGTGTCAATTAAATTCAAAATGGCGGCTGTCCAGCATTTCTTCGGAGGCGCTCATTTTTTAGACGGGTCCATGGCCGAAGATGTAACCTCCTTAATTTTGGTCCTGGAACAAAATCCTGAAAATTTTTAGTTTCTATATAACAACAGCAAGAGACGTACGTAGGATTTTTTTTCGATATTTTGTTTTTTCGCGAAATGGTGTACGTTCTAACAAAACATTAAAATTTTCACTAAAAAAAACGACAAAATCATTGATTAAAAAATAACTATGCAATATAAAAAAAATCCTACGTACGTCTCCGGAGAAAGGTTTTTCGAATGTACTGTCAAAATTTCGTATAGATCGGTGAAGATTTGCTCGAGTTATATCTTCGGCCAGTTCAAAAAAGTGATTTCGAGAAAAACGCGTCGGGATCATAAAGGGCGCTCGGGGCATACCTGAGAGGCGCTGTCGCAAAATGGAAAGTTTGGGCATTTAGACATTTTTGCTGGCATCCATCCTTTCGTATGTTATTTTTATGACCCTCAAGTACCTTTTAAGACAAAAAAAATTTCGGTTTTTCCAAAATTCTAGACCAGCTTCCCCCCTTTAGACAAGGCGAAAGTATTAAATTTTTAAGTGAAGACTGCTGCTAAAAATATTCAATTTTAAATTTTTGACTTGTTTATTTTTCATTCGAAATAATTTTTGCACAAAAGAAGAGCTACAATTATCTATGATCCCAAGTTTCATCAAAATCCGTCGGAAAACGTGACCACTAAAGGGTCACGAAAATCTAAAGAACGCAGATTTGAGCCGCCGCCATTTTGAAACTTGCACATGAGTGATCACCATAAGGACGATATCCTTGGATCCGATCCTTTTCTATCTTAAAACATTGGATTAAAATTACGACTTTTAGAAGCGTTTGAAATTTCAAGCCATTTTGTTTTTTGAGGCCTGATCCCTTTGTTTTTTAATGGCTCTTTAGATACTTATAGTCTTTATAAAACTCTGAATTTCATTAACATTGATTATTGATATGTTTGCACGTTTTCCTATCTTTGAGCGGCCACCATTTTGTTTCAAACGGTTCAGCTTTGGATTTTTTATGAGAATCCCTAAAGTAAAGATGATCAGTATTGGAACCACACTAATCGAATTGAAGCCTAGGGCTACTGATCGACTCGAAGATGAGTTTCTTTGAGTGAATCGGGGCAACGGATGAGAAAGCTGCTTCAGAAGTATCGGCTCTGAGTCGACTTATGGCGACCCAATCCCTCAAGAAGACGCCTCTTGATGAATGCTGTAGGGTCAATGCTACTATACGGATCAGAAATATAGGGTGAGGCTCTCAGTAAGGAGGTAACCGAAAAGGCTTGGCACAGGTACAAAGAAGAAGATCACAGAAGATTGTATCTTCGTATCCGAAAACCTATAATTCAGCGGTGAGAGCTATTGCAGGCGTGGTACCTGTTGCCCTCCTTGCTAGAGAGCGCGACGCTATTTACCTGTGTCGAAGAGAGGATGCGAGGAATATGGTTTTCCACGATGAGAGACAAAGCTCACTCAAAGATTGGCAGCAGTCCTTAGTTGAATTGGACGAAGGGAAAGTGGACTATGTGCCTCATCTCGGATGTGAGACCGTGGCTAATCGAAGGCATGGTGAGACTGACTTCTATCTGACTCAGCCTTTGAGTGGGAATCGGTCTTTTAAGTCTTACCTACACAAGATTGGTAAGTCACGGTCCACCGATTGTGGGTTTTATCCAGGAAAAGAAGACAATAAATGCCACATATTTTTTGCCTCACATAATTGAGCAGGCTACAAAAGGACCTCTACAGGGAGACGAGAGAGCTCCTCCTGGATAATATAGTCGTGGTGATGCTCAAATCGGTTGACAAATGGAACAAGGTTGCACATCATGCTCGGGCAGGGACTCACAGTAGCCGGAGGCGTTGGGGCTGGAGGATCGCTTGTCTGGCAATTCGTCTTCCCCTCCTCCTCCAGCTTGAAAGCGCCTCACGGCGTAAAAAAACGAGACCTGGCCCGAATACTGTGTCAAACGGTTCCGGGCTTAGATCTCGGGCTGATAGGGGAGGTGTTTACTGGGCATTTAAGTCGCCTTCTTGTGAGCATGGGTGTCCCACACTCTGTGCGTAAATGATATTTCCCTTTCAATCACGAAAAAAAACAAAGAAGTCACCTTCATATTCTCCAATAATACTGTTAGCGTATCCTCTGCTTTTATTGTGTATTATCATATTGTCTATTACTATACATATTATGTTTTTATTGTCTACAATTATACATATTATACATTATTATATATATGTTATTATTAAGGGTGGTCCAACCATGACATACGATGTTAATTGTGAGTCACACCTTAACGTCAAGTTTTTCGACCAACTTAATTTGACATTTCTGTGTTTCAGTGTTTGACAAATTCAATCATGGAGAGGTACACAATTCAGCAGCACGTTAAGGTTATTGAAGCCTTTTTCGAAAATGGCCGTTCAAATCAAAATGCATTTCGTACACTTCGTTTTTAATTTGATCAGCGTAATCGACCAAATCGGGAGAATTGTGCATAAATTTCAGCAAACCAGGTCTGTAGGAAATGTAAAATCACCTACACATGCTCGTCCAGTTCGTTCTGCGGAAAACATTGCTGTTGTTTGCGATAGTGTGGCAGAAGAGCCGTCAATCCTGACTCATCGCCATACCCAACAAGTGAACATCTCACGAACATCACTGATGCGAGTTTTGAATAAAAATTTGAATTTAAACGCTTACAAGGTTCAATTCACTCAAGAGCTGAAGCCTGCTGACCATTTAAAGCGTCGGCAATACGCTGAATGGTTGGTTGAGCAGACCGAAGGGAATAGTGACTTTACAAAGAAATTCATCTTCAGTGGCGAGGCACACTTTCACCTCAGTGGATTCGTTAACAAGTAGAATTGCCGCATTTGGGCAAACGAAAACCCACAAGTGATTGTTGAAAAGCCGATGCATCCACAAAACGTGACTGGTTGGTGCGGTTTATGGGCTGGTGGCGTCATCGGGCCGTACTTCGTTGAAAATAAGGACGGCAAAATGGCTAACGTGAATGGTATTCGCTATTGCGAGATGGTAATGGACTTTTTGTGACTAGAAACTGAGGCTAAGGACCTGCATGATATGTGGTTCCAACAGGATGGTGCCATTTGCAACACAGCCAGGAATCAATGGCCATTTCCGCGAGAAATTCAATGGCCGTGTTATCTCACATTGTGGCGATATTAATTGGCCGCCACAATCATGTGATTTGACACCGTTGGACTTCTTTCTCTGGGGATATTGAAAAGAAAATGTGTACATCAACAACCCAAAAACAGTTCAAGTGCTAAAGGATGAGATAATTTAGCACATTAACGACATTGAACCTTAATTATGTCTCAGAGTCATTGAAAATATGGACCATCGGATAAAAGTATGTCACCGTAGCCGCGTTGAGCGTTTGGGCAATATTTTGTTTCATCCATAATTCTCATAGATTCATCCATTATAATAAAAAACATTAACATAATTCTCCGAAAACTTTTTGTTTTATTTACAATTAACGTCGTGCATTTTGGCTGGACCACCCTAGAGGGTGCAAGTTTGGTCCGATTTTCACCAAGTTTTCAGAAAATCTGTATATAGCTATATCGGCCATGGCTGCCATTTTAAAACAAAAATCGGGACCAAAATATAGCTCTGATTTCAACGAAATTCGTTACAGAGGCTCATTGAAGTTTGTGATGAATTTCACTTTTCTCCCCTTAACAAAAAAGTTTTCCTAAGTGATATAACAAGCGAGATAGTATTGTTTTGCGGGGGAGGTTTTGGGAACTTTTTCCCTTTATCGCATTCCTGTGGCCAGGTTTACTAACCGATTTGTGACAGTTTGGTGAAGTTTGAGGGCAGTTTTAGTGGTTTAAAGCCAAAAAATTCCCAAATTTTTACGTGTCACCCCCCTAAAACTTTAAATGGATTTTTCTCCCCTTAAACGTGCGAATTCCGGTTTTATAATTTTTAATTTAAACGCTTAACCCAAACTAGTATTTTGGTGGTCAGAAAATATTTTAGGCAAATTATCTAGCGTGCAGGAGGTATAGAAATAGGAGATTCTAGACCACGTGCGTTTTTTGTGCAGATTTCCAGCTTCGATCTCTTACTGTGGCCACAGTTTCAGTTTTTATTTGATCGTTAAAATTTTGGCCTCATCTTTTAACTGGCTTTGTGAAGTTTTCGCAAAGTGTAAATATGTTGTACTTTGCATGAAAAAACTAATTTTTTTGGCGTCTGGAAGGCATCGACATGAATTTCCCTGAAATGACGTCAATTTCCTTAGCAGATCTCTGGTTTTGATTGCTCTCTGTGGCCAGAATCTGTATCCGATTACTAAAATTTTGATGTCATTTTTTAGATAACGGTTTGTTCTTTCCGTCAAATATAAATTTGTAGTACTTTTCGTAAGAAAACTATTTTTAGGAGGGTTAAAAAAGAAATATAGTGAAAATATCAAACTTGTCTGCATAAAAAGTCATGAGTAGTTTGCAGAAAACTTTTCACTGTTTATAAGTGATATATGAGTGAAAAGAAATAAACCAAAACAAAAACGGTTTTCCTAAGTGATATAACAAGCGAGATAGTATTGTTTTGCGGGGCAGGTTTTGGGAACGTTTTCCCTTTATCGCATTCCTGTGGCCAGGTTTACTAGCCGATTTGCAATATTTTGATACTGAAAGATAGATTAGCGTCTGAACTTTTCAAGAAGTATAAATTTGTGGCAGTTTGGTGAAGTTTAAAAGCAGTTTTAGTGGTTTAAAGCCAAAAAATTCCCAAATTTTTACGTGCCACCCCCCTAAAACTTTAAATGGATTTTTCTCCCCTTAAACGTGCGAATTCCGGTTTTTTAATTTTTAATTTAAACGCTTAACCCAAACTAGTATCTTGGTGGTCGGAAAATATTTTAGGCAAATTATCTAGCGTGCAGGAGGTATAGAAATAGGAGATTCTAGACCAGGTGCGTTTTTTGTGTAGATTTCCAGCTTCGATCTCTTACTGTGGCCACAGTTTCAGTTTTTATTTGATCGTTAAAATTTTGGCCTCATCTTTTAACTGGCTTTGTGTAGTTTTCGTAAAGTGTAAATATGTTCTACTTTGCATGAAAATACTAATTTTTATGGCGTCTGGAAGGCATCGACATGAATTTCCCTGAAATGACGTCAATTTCCTTGGCAGATTTTAGTGGTTTAAAGCCAAACAATTTCCAAATTTTTACGTGTCACCCCCCTAAAATTTAAATGGATTTTTCTCCCCTTAAACGTGCGAATTCCGGTTTTATAATTTTCAATTTAAAGGCTTAACCCGAACTAGTATTTTTGTGGTCGGAAAATATTTTAGGGAAATTATCTAGCGTGCAGGAGGTATAGAAATAGGAGATTCTAGACCACGTGCGTTTTTTGTGCAGATTTCCAGCTTCGATCTCTTACTGTGGCCACAGTTTTTATTTGATCGTTAAAATTTTGGTCCCATCTTTTAGCTGGCTTTGTGTAGTTTGCGCAAAGTGTAAATATGTTGTACTTTGCATGAAAATACTAATTTTTATGGCGTCAGGAAGGCATAGACATGAATTTCCCTGGAATGACGTCAATTTCCTTGGCAGATCTCTGACTTTGATTGCTCGCTGTGGCCAGAATTTCTATCCGATTACTAAAATTTTGATGTCATTTTTTAGCTAACGGTTTGTTCCTTCTGTCAAATACAAATTCGTAGTACTTTTTGTAAGAACACTATTTTTTAGGAGGGTTAAAAAAGGAATATAGTGAAAAAATCAAACTTGTCTGCATAAAAAGTCATGAGTAGTTTGCAGAAAACTTTTCACTGTTTATAAGTGATATATGAATGAAAAGAAATAAACCAAAATAAAAACAGTTTGGGGGGCAGGTTTTGGGAACTTTTTCCCTTTATCGCATTCCTGTGGCCAGGTTTACTAACCGATTTGCAATATTTTGATACTGAAAGATAGATTAGCGTCTGAGCTTTTTAAAAAGTATAAATTTGTGGCAGTTCGGTAAAGTTTAAGGGCAGTTTTAGTGGTTTAAAGCCAAAAAATTTCCAAATTTTTACGTGTCACCCCCCTTAAACTTTAAATGGATTTTTCTCCCCTTAAACGTGCGAATTCCGGTTTTATAATTTTCAATTCAAAGGCTTAACCCGAACTAGTATTTTGGTGGTCGGAAAATATTTTAGGCAAATTATCTAGCGTGCAGGAGGTATAGAAATAGGAGATTCTAGACCACGTGCGTTTTTTGTGCAGATTTCCAGCTTCGATCTCTTACTGTGGCCACATTTTTTATTTGATCGTTAAAATTTTGGTCCCATCTTTTAGCTGGCTTTGTGTAGTTTGCGCAAAGTGTAAATACTCGTATATTGTACTTTGCATGAAAATACTAATTTTTATGGCGTCTGGAAGGCATAGACGTGAATTTCCCTGGAATGACGTCAATTTAGTTGGCAGATCTCTGGCTATGATTGCTCGCTGTGGCCAGAACTTCTATCCGATTACTTTAAAAGTTGGTGTCATATTTTAGCTAACGGTTTGTTCCTTCTGTCAAATACAAATTTGTTGTACTTTTCGTAAGAACACTATTTTTTAGGAGGGTTAAAAAAGGAATATAGTGAAAAAATCAAACTTGTCTGCATAAAAAGTCATGAGTAGTTTGCAGAAAACTTTTCACTGTTTATAAGTGATATATGAGTGAAAAGAAATAAACCAAAACAAAAACGGTTTTCCTAAGTGATATAACAAACGAGATAGTTTGTTTTTGGGTGGCAGGTTTTGGGAACTTTTTCCCTTTATCGCATTCCTGTGGCCAGGTTTACTAACTGATTTGCAATATTTTGATATTGAAAGATAGATTAGCGTCTGAACTTTTCAAAAAGTATAAATTTGTGGCAGTTTGGTAAAGTTTAAGGGCAGTTTTAGTGGTTTAAAGCCAAAAAATTTCCAAATTTTTACGTGTCACCCCCCTAAAACTTTAAATGGATTTTTCTCCCCTTAAACGTGCGAATTCCGGTTTTATAATTTTCAATTTAAAGGCTTAACCCTAACTAGTATTTTAGTGGTTGGAAAATATTTTAGGCAAATTATCTAGCGTGCAGGAGGTATAGAAATAGGAGATTCTAGACCACGTGCGTTTTATGTGCAGATTTCCAGCTTCGATCTCTTACTGTGGCCACATTTTTTATTTGATCGTTAAAATTTTGGTCCCATCTTTTAGCTGGCTTTGTGTAGTTTGCGCAAAGTGTAAATACTCGTATATTGTACTTTGCATGAAAATACTAATTTTTATGGCGTCTGGAAGGCATAGACGTGAATTTCCCTGGAATGACGTCAATTTAGTTGGCAGATCTCTGGCTATGATTGCTCGCTGTGGCCAGAACTTCTATCCGATTACTTTAAAAGTTGGTGTCATATTTTAGCTAACGGTTTGTTCCTTCTGTCAAATACAAATTTGTTGGACTTTTCGTAAGAACACTATTTTTTAGGAGGGTTATAGTGAAAAAATCAAACTTGTCTGCATAAAAAGTCATGAGTAGTTTGCAGAAAACTTTTCACTGTTTATAAGTGATATATGAGTGAAAAGAAATAAACCAAAACAAAAACGGTTTTCCTAAGTGATATAACAAACGAGATAGTATGTTTTTGGGGGGCAGGTTTTGGGAACTTTTTCCCTTTATCGCATTCCTGTGGCCAGGTTTTCTAACTGATTTGCAATATTTTGATACTGAAAGAAAGATTAGCGTCTGAACTTTTCAAAAAGTATAAATTTGTGGCAGTTTGGTAAAGTTTAAGGGCAGTTTTAGTGGTTTAAAGCCAAACAATTTCCAAATTTTTACGTGTCACCCCCCTAAAACTTTAAATGGATTTTTCTCCCCTTAAACGTGCGAATTCCGGTTTTATAATTTTCAATTCAAAGGCTTAACCCTAACTAGTATTTTAGTGGTCGGAAAATATTTTAGGAAAATTATCTAGCGTGCAGGAGGTATAGAAATAGGAGATTCTAGACCACGTGCGTTTTATGTGCAGATTTCCAGCCACAGTTTTTATTTGATCGTTAAAATTTTGGTTTCATCTTATAGCTGGCTTTGTGTAGTTTCCGCAAAGTGCAAATATGTTGAACTTTATGGTGTCTGGAAGGCATAGACATGAATTTCCCTGAAATGACGTCAATTTCCTTGGCAGATCTCTGGCTTTGATTGCTCGCTGTGGCCAGAATGGATAAATGATGCTGTTACTAACAAATTTGATTGAATTTCAACTTATGTAATGATTTTCTGTTCAAACGCTGGAATGAAATCGGAACTGACCTCTCATCGATTCTAGACTTGAAGTCTGAGTTGTGCCAAAAATGATACCAACCGGTCAACCAGTCCATGCACCCGTAATCCATTTCGGGGTGGCTTCTTGTCGGCCAACTTGTTCGGAGAGGATTTCGGTCGCAGGTCTTGTAAATGGATAACGCTCAATTACATTGTTTTCAGCCACCATCACATGCCCGTTTTAAACGCGTCAAAAATACAAACATACGGAAAAGAAACTTATCTCTACTTCATTCCGTATTTCTTCCAATCCTTCAGACAACAACATAAACTAGGTTTAATTTCGCGTTCCCGAATATCCTCGACAAGGTATAAAAAATACACTGCGTTAATCCGAACCCGAAAAACCCTACTCTAATAAAAAACACAAAACAACCTTTGGTACCGCGTACCGAGCGCGACGCGAAACTACCATCCGCGGATTTCTAGAACCCCACCCCTTTAACGGCATACTTAGCGTTCGCTACCATCCCTGCTAGAAGTGAAAGGCATGCTGGAAAGAAAGTCGTTGTTATTTAGCAATTCATTTTCGTCTTTATTTCTTGCATCTCAATGTTAAATTTGTGACCCGTTCAATTTATAGTTAATCGGATAAATTTCTTACTGGTTTCTAACAAAAATTATTTACAACCTTATATAAACAATAATAGGATATAATTATGAATGCATTAGGCATATAATATAAATTTTTTTGTTAATTCTTAAAAGGATTGTAATATTTAGCAACTAAGTTCTTTGACCCGCCTCGTTCACTGCAAGAAATGCAGGAAATCATTTCATGTAAGTGCATATGCCTCCGATATAAACCTTCAGTTTCTCTTTTAAAAATTACTTTGAAGGTAATTTTCGCGTAAGGACACTTTCATTTTGAAATTCATACATAGGAGACCTAATTTGGAAATTTTAATGGGCCATTGACTGGAAGTCTTCAAATAGAAAAAGCTGGAAGAATCAAAGTTAGCAAGTGTTAACTTTCTTGCACCAAAGTGGCGGCCCAAAAATTGTTTTTTTAATAGTTTTGTTTAATCTCTCTATTTTGAAGTTTGTTTACACACTATTTTAACTCTCAAAAATTCTGAATTTGACTTTCATCAATATCTCAATTATTCTTATTTATATCATTGGTTGCTATTTATTATTATGATATCTATTATGTCTTATTATTGTTTGTATTATTTTGTATTCATTTACTTATTATTACGAGTATTAGTTATTTATTATGATTGTTCGTATGATTTCTCAGTATTATTTGTATTATTTGTTAGATATTAAAGTGTTCAAATTATTTTGTATTATTATTTGTATTATGAGTTATTTAGTATTAAACTTCAAAATTATAAACACAACAATCATAAATTTCTTAGTTTCATTAAAATTTCTCAAAATTTACCAGTTATTAATTCACATATCAATGGATGATTATCTATAAGTGTAAATCTATTACAGCTTTATATGTTTATGTTATTGGTATGTTTTGTCTTTCTCTTCATTTCCTCCTATTTTCTTTCATATGTTAATAAAAAAGGTCATATTTATTTATGCGCATCATTTTCAACCTCGAAAAGCTTCAAAATTGATTCAAATTAAATTGATTTCCCTAGCAATATCTTAGAATTTAATTATATTCATTTTCGACTTTTAATTGAAAAAATTTATGAATGCAAGGATTTTTCCTTTCTTTTATTGTAAATATAAATAATATTGCATTTGGGAAAAACTATCGTGCTAATTTAGATCTTATAAGTAAGTAGGCAAGATCATCCAATGTTTCATACAAAAAATTAGGATAGTCCCTACTGAATATAGTTTGACCGGGAATTTAAGTAAATCACTACTCCTCTTAATACATGATACTTTGTTTTTTTTCTTTGGTCGTCACTCGCACCACCATTTTATTCGTTATTGTAATTTGCTTATGTTTTGTTGAATAGTAATTGCATGATATTGAATATAATTTGACGGTTATAAAAGTTTTATTTTGAAATTGCGGTACTAATATTATAAACATGATGTCCTTGATTACTAAATTGAAACTGTTCTCATTGTTGCTTTACCCTGTTTGTACGTTCTATGGAATATATCACTTCTGCACACACTATGGATATAATCGTAAAAATTATTTTTCCTTCGATCAAGATGTTTCACTTGTACAGTCTATGTTGATCATATTTTTATACATGAAATGTATGTACCTAGGATTATGGAAACGCTCAAATCCCGTTGAGAATGCAACAATAAATTCATGTTTTTCCCGATATCAACTTAAGAAACTCTTCCGCTTCCGCTGTTATCGTTATTTACATTAGTGGCAAGTTTCCTTCATAAGTCCTTTCACATTCGGACAATTATATAATTTTCTAACCATATCCTTATTGTCAATTTTCTTGCATTATAACCCACCTGCTACCACCTGACAATGGACAGTAAATTCACATTTCCTTTCAATGCCGTCGCGATAAATTTGCGATACCTTTTTGAACGGTCCGAACAGAGCTCCACTATGATAGCGATGCCGCCTGTCATGATTTTCGTGTGGCTGCCTTCGTCCAACTACCCATGGGTCCGCCTTGCGCAAGATGTAGCGCCACAACGCAAAAGTAAAGCATGTGTCCTTCTTTCTTCGGTTTCGTTGCCAGCAATCGCCTGTTCGGAAGTACAGTTATTTAAAAATATAATAAAATAGGCTTGCACTTACTGTACACGCCCCTAAACCGGGAAAAACGATGAGGCACACACACGTCTTGGCTACAAGAAACCGGCCTACAGTAAACTCCCCGAGCCAATTTATCGGAAAGCCGGAACCGAGACTGCCGCTGGTAAGCTTTTGCCCCATGGGAAAACCAGGGCAGAGGCACTTTAATAAAGTTAAACTAAATTAAAGATGGGAAACTCGAGAACAACTTCCCTACCTCTATATTCTTTCATGGCAACACCATGAGCAAATTCCCTTCTCTTAACCGCCTCACGGGAGCCCAATCGCGGCTCCAGAATACAACGGTGGATTCCCAGGCTCAATACTAAGCGCCCGTAGCACTTGTTGCATTCTCCACACTTTTCCACGGAAACCACCACATGTTTAATTTCCTCGCCCGTGTTTTTTTTTATTTGACGAGTATCTATGGGGAAGCGATTTCACAATTTATTCGCACCACCTAATACACTCAACGCGTTTCCGATAGGTAAATTTCGACAGATTGCATGTAAGCGCGAACTGTTCTCCATCGCAAAAAGAATGACGTGACACTCTTCGACAAAACTGACGTAGGATGGGAAGTCATACGTTGGCGCATTGCGTATGTATTGGTCGTCTACTCATGGTCATGTGGGTGGTAGTGATGTCTGCTGCCATCTGTCTTTTCATCCCGCGTCAACGACTTGGGATTGTTGTTATTGTAGTCACAAAGTCCTACATTCATGATTTTTTCAGATGTTTTGGATGGAAGGTGTCCAATCGCGAGGAGGAGTACGCGAACAGTTTGTACATTTCCCCCTATTGAGCCCCACGGTACTGATAAATTAATTTTAAGACTTGTTTTGGTAAGATCTCATTAAGACCTTTCCAATTACACCCAACTCGACTACCAATGGTGAATATTTTTTTAAGGGTCAGCTCCTTATCACCCCCAAACTTTGAAGAAGTCATCACTTCTGATATTTCTACAACGTTTCATGGCTGTAGCTTTTATAGTTTCGGAGAAAAAGTGCTGTGACAGACGGACACAGGTCATGATTGCAATAGGGTTTTGTTTTTTAGTATAAAACCCTAAAAAGCGGAATTTATTTTCATCTTTTAATTTAAACGCAATTGCTTTCAGGATATATTAATGCATTTTTGCGTATGTTGCTGTACGTAACCGCCCCAGGCTCATCAGTTTTAGAAACCATTATCAAGAAGTAAGTAAATGGATATTCCGTAAAGAAGTGATAGTATCTACACTCTGAAAACTACACCAAATCTAACAGATTAACATTGAATCCATAAAATTAAAGACTTCTACTTCGATAATAAGTTGTTTGAATAAAAAGACCAGACTAGACTTTATAGGACACAGACACTCTAATTATGAAAATAACCCGCAGTAAAAATACCAGTCAACGAATAAGTTGGCTCATCAAAATCAAACATTCATTCCGCCACGCGAAATATCCTTTGTAGCTTAGCATTTAATTAAATCGCTCAAATTACTCAAGTCAATTAAATTAGCATAAAACGCGAAACTTTAAACACCACAATTAACTCTTTACCGACTATTTCTTAATCGTATCATGGAACCTGCAATCATAGTCGTAAAAACAATCCTAAACTGCCAAACCCATATCTACGAGCATTTTTATTACATCTAAATCCAGAGTTTTTGTGGCACGTAGATACGTTTTATGATCATTTGAAATTTCGTTGTGTCGCGTTTTGTATTCTACCTCGTCGCGGCATGGTATTAAATATTTTTTTTTAACTTTTTCGCCTAAATCATTATCAAAACTCAGACGCGTCGATTTAGCAGGTGAAATTTTTTTCCAACAATTAACTTGTCCCATCTATCGTTTTGTGTCTAATAGCGAAAACGAAAATATGGGAATAACAACAATGATATCAAAAGTCGAAAAGGTATAAAAGATTGCACCTTGCGGGGTCTTTAAGTTTTTTTTAGCGTTTTGACTGAATTCTCAAATAGAACGGAATGAGAATGTAAATTGACGAAGATTGTTTTGATATGAGGTATAATCAAGCCGGTTAGAATGATAATAGATATGTATGAACATGTGAACCATTTAATTATGTAATTCGAGAGGAGTGAGGAGAAAGACAGTACAGATGAGCACTTTGTAAGGAAAGAAGGGTTACCATTAAAATTTTTGATAAAGATGCCTCAGCTCTGGGCTTGCATGTCCTTCAGTTACGAAGTCTATAATATAAATACACTAAATAATGAAGGATTTTTAAATTGGTACTGTTTGAACACAGCCCTAGCGTATTAATAAATAATAGCTTTATGTGAATTATTTACTCCAGTTAATTTATTAACTTCTCTTGGATCCATCTAACAAGCTAGCGAACAATTGGAAAAACTTAACAAATTAAAACTTCACATTCAATAAACAACTATCCTTTTGGCAACTCTGCCCAAAAGATATCAAGATTTATAGTTCCACGAAATTTATATTAGGTCGTTAATAAACGGATGAAGAAGATACGGCGCTGCCACGGATATGCTCTTTTTCAAACAGAACTTAATTCCTACGTATCATCGTACACCTTGCACCCTCAATTTCGTTGGCATGGAACTGTAGGGAGTAAGGGACGATGTCTATCATAAAATAAAATCAATGCGTTCCTCATTCCATTCTTAACCCATCGTGGACTGCTCACTATCGTATTTACCTGTTGCAAGCAACCTGCCTGCTTATGCATTTACCTTACATTCCTAAGAATTTCAAGAAAATTACGAGGAGCAGGTGAATATCCAAATCGAAAATGATTTTGAGACTTTTAAGATAGTATTTACGGTAAGATACAGGTATGTAGGAGTCCCTAAAGTCGAAAGCGGTTCATCTCATTCTCCTTTGGAGTGTTATTTCCTCCCATTCTTTGATTGCTATACCGATGTTCTTGTGTGATGATGTGTTGGAGGGAAAGACGCTCCATCTTTTTGTTGCTATTATAATTCTGGGATTTGACGTTTTAAGTGGTACCGCTGGCATATTAATCGGATCAGCATTGTAACCGCGGATAGGTGCACAGAGTCTAATGGATGACTTTATCTATAGAGGCACTATCATATTATAGGATGAGAAATACACCTGTAAATATTTACGGAATATAGAGAATGGATAAAAAGTCTTAAATGGGAACTAGAACTTATTAGAAATTTATGTATAAGATTGAGCCCATTGAAATAGGGAAGTGATGGTTTTTGCTTGCTGAATTAATTAATTTGATGCAGGTGATAATGCGTGACAGCTCATCTTTGATAGGAAACATTTGCAGGATATATAGCAAAACTTTGTGAACCTTTTAAGGGTATTGTAAAATCATTTTACAATACCCTACTAAAATCGCGTCCTGTCTGTCCAGTCGTTCGTCCGTGTGTCACAACACTTTTCCTCGCAAACTACATAAGCTAGAAACATAAGATTTTGTAAGTAGGTGCAAAGTAACGCCTTCTTGAAAGTTTCATTCCGAAAAGAAATTTATAAGGTCTGTGAGGGGGGGTCTCCCCATATAGGGGAGTTGCCCCCGACAATTTTTTTTCAATATGGTTATCAAATGGAAGGTCTTAATAAGAACTTTCCAAAACATGTCTTAAACCAAAAAGTTTTGCTTTGAGGGGTGCAGGGGAAAGGCAAATGTACGAGACCCGAAAAATCTGAAAAAAATCACAGAGGTGTAACTTTAGGATTACAAGGGTAGCAAATACCTCAGAAAACGAAATTCGATCAACTTTGTTAATAATAGTACATTTTGTAGATTTTACATTTTTGCCTATAAAATCAAGATGGGACCTTTGTATATTCCAAAACCTGCAATTTAAAGTTTTTTAAAAGTAATTTTATGTGTTCCGAAAATTTCACAATAATTGAACAATAAACAGCTAAGTTACACTCGATTGAATATTTAACAATTACAACAACATTAACACGTGATACTAGGCACTAGACACTACAAATATGTAGGAATTTTCATAAAATTTTTATAAATGGTTGGTAATATTGATGTGTTATCATGACTGACTAAGCGATGGGGTCAAAACACTTGAAACAAAATGGTGGCGAGTTTAAAATCACAATAACCATAACGATTTTTCGAACTCAATTTATCGAATCTGTATATTAGTCATGTTCTAATAAACAGAATATATTGTATTAGCTAAACTTTTTAATTGGATCATTTCACCCTTTTCACATCAACTTAATGTAAATCTATACGACAAATTTGCTCTACATTTGAAGCTTATCTAACGTCGCGCGGATATCGATCACTCTTTCGGATGGCTCCGATAGCTTTTTAAATTACTTTTTATGGAATTGTTTGCAGCTACATATAAATGAGTTGCATATATTGAATAATAGTTTTTCTGAAAAATTATTAGAGAAGAAAAATGTTAGAAGAAGCTTGTTTGATTTACTAATCGTTTTACAATACCCTTCCAGCAGGAGCACTCTCCTGGTACTTCAACTTGTTTATAATTAGGATAGCGATTATGGAGAATTAATGCTGGGACTAATAAGCATTACTGGAATGAAATTAAGCTGGCATGCAAGATAGTTTATTGCGATCGCTAGCGCCGAAAAAGATAGATTCATCAGTGAAATGTCTCCGGAAAAAACACCCCTCATTCAAAAATAGTCGATGGTAGTGACAGTAGTAGCAGCGAAACAATGCCGTATTACTGTCATCCTAGAAAAATTTCTATTAATTACTAATCAAGTATCCAAAGGATCGATAGAAGGAAGAAACGTATTTTCTTAATAAATTATGGCTGAGAAGGTACTGGTGTTCCCGCGTTCATACTTACACAGCGCTATTAAGCATAAATGGCGCAATCTCTGCATTACATTTAATTTAACAAATTAACTTCGAGAAAATACCAAATTAATTACAAGTATACAACACTTTTTCCTACCCTAGCTTTTTGCACAACGCTTTAATGTGTATCTTAACAAATTTAATGCTATAATTACTTAAATTTCAGAATTTGTAATAAGTGAAAAGACATTGATTTAATATCAGAAAAAGATATTAAATTACAATAAGAATATTAAATTAAGAAAAGTAAACTTTTAAACGGTTTTCTTTCAAAAAAAGAAGGGTTATCATAAACAATTTAGAGTCACTTTAGTCACAGTTCACCATCGTCGCATGCCTCCGTATCTTATCTCCGTATCGTTTTTCTTTTCTTGCGTTTTTGAAGTTCTTATAGAATCTTCTTGCTCAGCTCCTCTTGTCATTATATCTACCTCCCTTTTCACATGATAAACTATTGTCGCATTTTCACCATCATAAGTATGTTTCTACATTACTAGGGTGTTTATCTCCAGGTTCTGATTTTTGCCCTTGTTCGCGATGTTGAGTCTGGAGTGACGGATCACAGTGAACTTCGGTGATCTCTGGCAAAGAGTTGTCTTCTTGACTGAGGCACTGAACTAATGTATTATCTTTGTCCTCACTGGTTTCATGACTCGTAACCAGTTGATCGATGCTCCTTGTATGTTGTACACCTACCTCGTCTTCTACTATGTACAGACGTGCACCTAGTTTTGACTTGATGACGTCATGTGACCACTTGGGTTTATTCCTTTGGTAGTTCCGGAAACGTACAGTTTCATTAACCTCGTAGTTTCGGGCTGTTTTTTCAGGGCTTAGCGGCTTTTCAACTTCTTTAGGACGAAGTTTGTGTAAAAAAGCTCGGCTGGAGAGGAGCTTGAGCTTACAAGTTTGGCTGTTCTCTTAGTGAACAGAACTTTGGCCGCTCTTGCTTGTTTGTGGGCTACTATTTGGTGCTCATAGGACAGATTTTAAAAGCGAAGAACTGTGCGTTCTACCACACCATTTGATGGTGGGTGGAACGTTGGTGAAAATCATATTTGAGCTCCATTCTTCGATAAAACTCCAATAATTCCACGCATCCCAACTGACGACCATTATCTTGACACGATGATTGAAGGCACCCCGTAGTCTGCAAACATTTCTCGCAAATTTCTTATGAGCTCTGTGGCAGCAATTGAAGCAACTTTTTTGACGATCGGAAATCTGGAGAAAGTATTGACAGCAATTAGGAATACGTTACCCTGGACAGGCCCTGCGTAATCCAAATGAGCTCGTTCCCACATACACATATTTTGATACAATAACTTGATCGCCTTGCAGTCAGCAATGTCTTTGTAATGAGATATCCATGCGAACGTTTCAAAATGGCTTTAACTCGTGTGGCACACTGTTTGACAATTCCCCTCGAACAATTTCACGAATCATGCTCAGATTAGGATCGAAGTGAGTCGCTGTGGCAATATCCATCCAATTTATAGATCCAGATTTGACATCCGACCAGTGAATAACCATCGGCTCCGGAAACTGATGAGCTGAGCTGTCTTGCAGTAGTAATTATGAAAGTGCACTTGCGTGTCAATTTCCTTTTCAATAAATAAATCGGGAGTCGTATGCCCCAAGTATCAGTGACCAACAAATCATACATAGTGAGAGATACTCTAGAGTAATGGCTCCTTTCTTGAAAACTCCTAGGAATAGCTTATGATCTGTAACAAGGCAAACATCAGGGTGACCAAAAATTTATTTATGGAATTTTATGCTCCAAAAATGAATGACAAGGCCTCTTTATCAATTTAGGCATAATTTCAGTGGATTGAAAATAGCGTACTTAACGCGAATGAAACTGGCCTTTCTAAGTCGTCGTCCATGAGATGACCAAAAACAGCTGATACTCCGTACGGTGTTACATCGTCGGAGAGCAGCAACTGTTGATTTTCGCTTGTAGTAAGCCTCCTCTTGACCACGTTCAATGTGTCGGTGTGAGCTCCAGTCCACATCCAGGCTGCATCTTTGTTCGGAAGTTTATACAAGGGCTCAAATAATGTAACTCGGTTTTGCAGGAATTGGTCGTAGAAATTGATTATTCCTAAGAGCACTTGCAGCTCTGTTTTGCTGTGAGGTGCAGGGGCTTCCAGAATTGCTAGAACCTTGTCTTCCAACGGATGAACTCCTTGAGCATATATTCTGTAGCCCGAAAATTCAATGCTTTTTGTGAAAAGTTCGCACTTTTTCTTCTTTATTTTTAAGCCGTATTCATATAACGCCAAGAACATTCTTCAAGCGTTGCGCATGTTCCTCTTTTGTTCGGCCTGCCACAATAATATCGTCATTTAGCACTGCCACTCCATCGATGCTTGTCAATAAATTTTGGATCAACCTTTGAAAGATTTCAGGTGCAGCGGAGATGCCGAAGGGTAATCATTTCATAGCGAAGATGTGTTTAATCGTATTTGTCACCAAGAGATGCGAAGCTTCTTCGTTGACTACCAGATGCGTGAAGGCTTGACCCAAATCCAATTTAGAGAAGATGAGCCTCACTGAGAGTTTCACAAATAAATTGTCAAGAGTAGTTAGTGGGTGTCGGTTAGGCCTAAGAACTCAGTTTACGGTAGCTTTGTATCCCCACACAGCTAAAGACTTCCATTCCGTTTTGGATTTACCACAATATGCGTAGCCCATTTGTAATATGGAATCGCTTTCAAAACGCTAACATCCAACAGACGTTGAATCTCTTCGATCACTTTAATGAATCAGCCCTACGCCACCGACAATAATTCGCAAGTCGTTAATGACACTGACGGTTCGGAACGACCCTTTAACCACTTCCTGACACTGAACCGCGTTTTGACAGTTGTCAGGAAGAGGAAGAATAAGGTATGACGTTCGGGTCGCGCGGGAAAAAAGACGTGAAAAAGACCTCCGAGTGTGGACATCGGCCGGAAAAATAATTAAATTAAAACAAGTTGGGTAAACAGACCTACGCTCATGTCAGAAGGGCTTTGTATTCAATTTACAAAATGCAGTCGCCAGATCGAATCAAATCAAGAAACATGTCAAAGAAGATTTTATTGGAGAAAATATGAAATTCGAAGATCATACTATTATTAACGAAGTTGAACGAATTTCTACTTCTGAGGTTTTTGTTATTGTTTTAATCATAAATATTTCCCTTGATAATTATTTCAAATATCCATTCGCGATGGAGGAAACACATTTTTCATGTATTTCCCCCCTGTGCCCCCACTGAAGCAAAAACTGACAGTTTAAGAACTGTTTTGAATTGCTCCCATGAAAACTTTCATTTCATACTCATATCGGCTAGGTTAGATGAATTTTTATTTTCAGGGGCCACTCTCCTGTACTGTAATCATCGATTCATGGCCTATTTTTTCGAATCCTAGAATTATTACAAAGCCCTTTTGCTAGGAGCTCTCTCCTGCCTCCTCAACTCATTTCACCTATGAGTATTAATTGCAGGTACTCATCTTCAGTCATTCATTAAATTGAATCAAGTGTCAAAGCATGCACCTGAAACGTTGAAGTTGGGAAAAATTAACTCAAAATTATTCAATCATCGCATTTAAAACAGCCACTATTTTGTTTTACGATTACGGATACCACTAGCTGAACTGATTCTCAAAGATATTCATGACACCTATCATTCCTGAAATTTTCATGCAAATCCTAGCAAAACTGTGGTGTCTGAGTCGGTAAAAAGCGCATGTTGTTCCATAGCCATATGTTGCCATAGTAATAAATGCAGCGCATATTGTTCCATAGTAATACAGGAAAATTCAAACCACTATAACTTCGCACCATATGATACAATCTTTATGAAACTTTCAGAATACATCAATCTTATTAATATTCATCTGTGTACTGAATTTCATTGAACTTAAGGGTACCGTTAAGATTTTATTCAAGAAAACATAAAATCAATAAATCATACTATTACTAACAAAGTTGAGTGTATTGCGACTTCTCACGTATTTGTTGTTGTTGTACTCATCAAGACCTACATCCCAGATTTTTTTCAGATTTTTCGGATCACAGGTGTCCAATCGCGAGGGGGGGGGACACAAATTTTGCGTATATTTCCCCTCCCTGTGCGCGCCCCGAAGCAAACTTTGCCAAACAAAGACCTGTTTTGAAAAGTTCTCATCAAGACCTTTCATTTGATACCCATATCGGCCACCTTCAATGAAATTTTTTTTTTCGGGGGTTACTCCCCTACATGGGGAGACCCCCCTTAAATATCTTATAAAATTTTTTTTATATTTGAACTTTGAAGAGAACATCACTTTACACCTACGTACAAAATTTGATGTTTCTAGCTTAAGTAGTTTCCGAGAAAAACTGCCTTGACACACGGACGGACGGACGGACGGACGGACGGACAGACAGACGGACAGACAGACAGACAGGACGCGATTTTAGAAGGGTTTTGTAAAATTATTTTACAAAACCCTAAAAAAACGAAAAAAAAGGAAAAAACAGTGGTTCCCAATCAAGTGGACAATCGTCCGAATTACGATTGCGACTTCTTGCCACATTTGTTGCGCGGGGTGCCATTGAATGCGTGAAGAGTGGCAGTCGCCAGGTAAATTGGCCAAGGATTTGTGGTCCTCGACTAATTTGGAAAATTTTTATCTTCAGCCAGGGGAATCAGGTGCATTTGCCGTAGTCGCGAGACTCTGAGAATCCCCTGTAATGAATCAGCCCTACGCAACAAATGTGGCAAGAAGTCGCAACAAAGTGAAAAGGTAGTTCCGACGACTATTCACTTGAGTGTGAACCACTATTTTTCCCTTTTTTTCGTTTTTTTTTTAAATTTAATTATTTTTCCGGCCGATGTCCACACTAGGAGGTCTTTCACACGTCTTTTCTTCTTCCTCTTCCTGACAACTGTCGAAACGCGGTTCAGTGTCAGAAAGTGGTTAAAGAGTCGTTCCGAAACGTCGTCATCAATAACAACTTGCAAATTATTGTCAGTAGCGTAGGGCTGATTCATTACACACTCTATTTTGCGAAGCGCAAGGTACAGGATGGCTCCTGAAATATATCAAAGAACCGGTGTAAACAAAATCTAGTTTGATCGCAGGTCCTTTAAATTCTCTTAAGCCTCGGTGGTCGTTTGCAAGCGCTGTGTGTGTAAACTCGCTTAACTCTGGAATAACCGACTTTTAAGAAATTGCGTTTATGCCTTCTACCGACAAACTCAACGCTTTGAACCAGTTACGCCCTAGAAGCGAGTGATCTTTGCAGTTTTCTACTATGACTTGCGGTAGAAAAGCTACTCTGCTGTTGAATTTCTCTCTGACAGACCTAGTGCCGAGAATATGAAGTTCTTGTTCGTCATAATTGTCGAGTCTCAATCCAGCAACCAGATTCTGCGCATATTGGGGACCCCATAATTTAAAAACGGTATCGCTATACGAAAACAGCGGCGTATACAAATTGATAGGCAAGACAACACAACACGGAAACTAACAGCAAGATACAAAGAGCACTAACGATATTTCTTGATTAACAACGCAAATTCGAATTATGCAACGCACCTACAAAACCAGGCACACAAGCCTGGCGCTATGACAAACTATATGATATAGTTGCACAAACAAAGCAAAAGATCGAGAGTTGATATCCTAGAAAGAGTTAAAATATGTAAACATAGAAAAACAGACAGTAATATTATCAAAAAACAACTTATTACTGATCTCGACGTAGCTTTCTCAGTACTAGATCCCACCCTCCAACGAACATGTGATGAGCTAGACCAAACGGACACCCAACAACATAAAATAAAAAAAAACCTAATGGGACATAACCACTTAACCCATCCTGCACCTGTATAAAGTTATTCCATTCCACACAGCCCTTAGAGACTGAAGATGAGTCAAAGGAGTCGAAACGTATCTGCTTGCACAACCAGGCAAGGCACCATGGCTTTTCAACAAAAAGAGAATTGGCCTGTGGACACCAAATAAACAGAATAAAATTCAGAAAATTAATATGATTTAAACATCACCTACTTTCATGCGGACTGTGGTTCTGCTTTGTATGGAAAAGAGTGTGGATGTGTTAAAAAAAAGATCTACATGCTGCACGCCTGTAAACTTGCAGCATCCCCCTCCATTCATTTTTGAAGTACATCACCAGTCTGGTTTTTTTACGAGTTGAGTACTAGCCTAAAAACTTTAAATAGCAACCTGTCTGTCCTTCGATTTATCTGTTCGTATGTGCTTCTAAAAAATAATTGACACTACAAAAACCAACCCAAGTGGGTATGCCAGAAGTGTTTGCCTCTTGAAACTTTAGATTTAAACAAGTTAGATTGACAGAACTACACTCATATCAGAAGGGTTTTGTAATCAACCTACGACATACAAAAAGCAATAATGAATAACCTCAAGAAAAATGTTAACGACATAAACAACAAATGCATACTTGTTGAAAGAAAAAACCATTATTACTCTGGTTCAACCAGCCACCATTTCGTTGCAATATTACCAATATCATTTACTCGGGGAAAATTCAAGCGGCTTTAACTTTCGTAAATATAATTCAATTTGATTGAGACTTACAAAGTTTAAGGATTTTCATAGGATTACGTAGATATTTATCTATTGAATTTGAAGGTACGCATACGAATCTACTGCGGAAAATGTTACATTTATTAATTCTACTAATATGAAGTTCGGTGAATTTGGACTTCTATGCAGTCTGTACCCAGCGCTTCTGTTGAACGGTTCGCTTTCGGTCAAGTTAGTTATTGTTCGCAGCGAAAAGTTCTGGTGTAGAGTGCTATCTGGTTCCCCCTGTTTTCCTACTTCCAGTGTGATTCTGTGCACAGTTTTTAACTAATACCGTGTTTGACTGGCCCTTTTTAACCATGGCCTCCGACTCCGGAGAAAAGCGAAAACAAAACTGCTATTCGATTCTGGACTCCGTAAATAAAATCACTAAAAGCCCCCCACATGAAAAAGAAAAACAACGTGAAACACCCTCCCATGATGTTTTTAACTTCCCCGAGCTACAGTGCGCGGCGCCCCATAAGAGTGATTCTCCAAAGTTTGTCTTAATTAAAAGCAAAATTCCAAATAAGAATCTAAAGTCCCATAACATATTTCTTCTTTCTAAATCTCTAAATTCCGTTATTTCAAATCCAATCAATTTCACAAGAGACGGTGATATTCTCCTACTTACGAAAAATGAGCTACAAGCAGCTAAGCTTTGCAAAGTAAAAACCTTACCTGGTATTTGTGATGTATCCATCGACCTTCACCAAAAATTGAATACAACAAAAGGTGTTATTTATGCACCCATACTAACAGACTTAGATGAAAAATGTATAGTTGAGGGTCTAAGCCAGCAAAAGGTAATCGAATGCCAAAAGATTACAAAATTTTCCAATGGAAGATCCCAAAATACTCCGTTACATATTCTTTCGTTCAACGAATACACCCTTCCAAAAGAAATCAAAGTCGGCTTCATTAACGTGAAAGTCAAACCATTCATTCCAAAGCCATATTTCAAATTCGGACACACCAAAAACACTGCCAAAGCCCCTCATCTTGCGATGTCTGCACCTTGCCAATATATGATCCAATCCCATGCAATAGTATTCAGTGTATCAACTGCAAACAACAACACTCCGCGCTTAATAAAGCATGTCCAACATACACAAAAAAACAACGCATACTAGAGTACAAAACATTGAACAAATGTTCGTTTCGGGTAGCTACAGAAAACATTAACAAAACAGCGAATAATTATTTTCCCACAATTACCACCACAATCACAGAACCCCTAGGTTTAGCAATTCAAAATAGAAAATTAAGACTCAATAGAGGGTCACCACAGCCTCTCATTAACATCAATAATACAACTACATCTATAGTACATAACTCCGAAACTACCCCTCCTCCACGCAAATCAAATTCTAACACAAGTGAAAATATTCATAACCCCAGAGATATAAGTTCATCAAATCTGCAAAGCATTTCAACACACCTAATCGAAACTACAACACAAATGCAAACAACTACAAATGAACCAAAAGCTACAGTTCCGAATAAACTAAACCCAACTTCAATCACAATTCCCTTTGAAGAACAAAATTTACCTAACATATTTATTGACAAATAAATAATGTTTAAATCAAGTGCAGCCCCTCATTTTTCTAATGGTCCTTAAGATACTTCAGTGGAATCTTAACGGTTACTTAAATAATTTATATGCTCTGCAACTATTAATTAAAGATTTATCTCCAGACATCATTGCACTACAAGAGACACACGTAAAACACAACGAACAAATCTTCCCACCAATGCAATATAAAGCTTACTTCTACAATTCGCCCCTTAATACACACGGCAAACATGGTGTTGCCTTACTCATCAAAAAAACCATACAACACGAAATTATAAATACCAACGAGCATAATCAAGTTCAATTAATAGCAGCAACAATCGTAGCATCAGAAAAATTTACGGTGTGCTCCATTTATATTCCCTCCAACGTTAATTTGCATTCTGATGACTTAACAAACCTATACAATGAACTCCAATCACCAATGGTAATTCTAGGAGACTTCAATGCCTGGAGCCCTCTATGGGGCTCAACCTCTGTAAACACTAGAGGTAAACAAATTGAACATTTCCTCTTAAATTCGAATCTTTCCATTCTTAATAATGGACTGCCTACTCATCTTTCTACTCACAACTCCATCACACATGTTGATATCTCCTTATGCACTTCCAATTTGCTTTCTAAAATCACTTGGCATAGAATAAATGATCTTCATGGGAGTGATCACTTTCCACTATCCCTATCCTTTGGAACGGTATCTCAAAAGCGACCACATAAATTCAGATCCAAATTCAAAACAAAATTAGCCAATTGGCCAAAATTTGAAAATAATCTGATACTACATTTAGCAGATGTTCCCATTAGCAACAATATCAATAAAGAAGTTGCGAATTTGATTAAATCCATTAAATATTGTGCAAACAGCTCCATTCCATCTACATCTCCAAAATACTGCACAAAATATACCCCTTGGTGGTCTAATGAACTGGCAACGCTCCGCGAAATGAAACAGAAAGCTTTTAGCATATTTACAAACCAACCATCATTAAAAAACATGTTAGAATACAAAAAACTGAATAGCAAATTCAAATGGAACTGCAAGCAAGCTAAGATCCAACACTTTCAAACCTTAACAAATACAATCAACCCAAACACACCAAGCCAACTTATTTGGCGGAGCATTAAAAAACTTCAGAGACAGCCAACACAATTCAATATTAAATATCTATCAGATTCCACAGAGAAAGTTATAGAAGATTCAAGAGAAATGGCAAACCTTTTAGCTATGACATGGTCCAGCTACTCAAGCGAATCAAATTTTGACCCAACATTTAACCTTTGTAAACTAAACACAATTAACAAAACCTACAATCTATCATCTCTCACACCATCAGCAAGAATGATAGAAAGCCCCATAACGATGCTAGAACTAAATTCATGCCTCTCATTGCTAACAGGTGATACACCTGGTGTTGACAAAATAACATATTGCATATGAAGCAAATCACCAATTCAATTTAAAACCAGATTACTCGCACTTTACAACATAATATTCCAAAACGGTCTCATTCCACAGCAATGGAAGACCGCTATGATTTTTCCACTTCATAAGCCACATCAACCAGTCAACCAAGTTCCAGGGTACAGACCGATCTCCCTTCTCCCGTGTATTTCAAAAGTACTAGAAAAGATAATCTCACTTCGTCTTTCTTGGTTTCTTAACAAAAATAATTTCCTTTCCAATAATCAAGTAGCATTTAAAAGAGGAAAAAGTACATTAGATATCCTACTTCACTTAGATCAGTTTATTGCTAACACCCTCTCAACTCGTAACCACACATCAATCATTAATATCGACTTTGAAAAAGCTTTCGATACAACTGGTGGACATATGATTTTGGAAAAATTTATGCTATGGAAAGTGGGGTTAAAAACATACAACTACGTTAAAAACTTCCTCACCAATAGAAAAATCCAAGTAAGGGTAAACAGCTATCTATCAGAAACATTTCCCCTTAAAAATGGCATCCCCCAAGGTTCTCCGCTTTCCGTTATTCTGTTTCTGATAGCCTTTGAAGACTTGAACATTTTAATAAAACAGGCAAAAATCTTCAAACACTGCATCTACGCAGACGACTTATTCATTTTCGCAAAGCTAACTGATTCAATACTCTTCCAACACAAATTTAACTCCATAATATTAAAGATTTCAGAATGGTGTCGTAAATCAGGTGCGAAAATGTCACCAACTAAATCCAAACACATACACATCTGTAACAAAAACAATTGTTCGCCTTTACATCTCACTCATGAGAACTTTGTGATCTCTAAAACAAATAATCTTAAGATACTAGGCTTAATGTTTACTAATAAGTACTCTTGGTCTCAGCACATAGCCATCTTGCGAAAATCCCTAGATAAAAAATTAAACTTAATAAAATGTTTGAGTAGTTTTAAGTCAGAAGCTCACCCACACTGCATAATCCAAATAATAAAGTCAATAATGCTATCAAGAATTGATTATGCACTTTCAATTTATGGACACACCTGCAAAACACAGCTTCAAAAAATTAAAACGGTATATCACTCAGCAGCAAAGATAGCGATTGGAGCATTTCGGACGACACCTATTCGATTTATATTAGCGGAAACTGGTCTACCATCAATTGAAAACAGGCGAAATCAACTTACAGGAAGACTTATCTCAAAACTCCTCGAATCAAAAAACTCTATTCTTCAAAATGACGTCAGCTCGGCTCTTTCAAGGAAATCAGAACCAAGGCGCCAATCATCAATTTTACGTTCCTTAAACATGATAAAGCAGTTAGGAGCTTCAATTATTTTCCCAGCGCAAGCCAAACCCAACCCTCCACCATGGACGTTTCCAACACATTGCATTATAAACAACCTAAGCGTTTACAATAAAAAAACAACGAACCATTTAATATACCAACAATCGTTCAATGAAATTGTACAGACATTTAAAACCAAAGGTTGGAAACTCATTTTCACAGATGGTTCTAAAACTGAGTTTAACACAACTTTCGCAGTTACAACGGAAGACGGGAAGATAATTAAATTAACACGGCTGGAAACTTACAACTCCATCTTCACTGCTGAGCTAGAGGCAATATGCACTGCAACACTGTTCGCTGCAAAATCACCTGGTAAATACATAATCTGCACAGACAGCCACTCCTGCATAGATGCTCTTCTGAACCCGAGCAACTTAAACCCGACAATCAGCATAATAAAAAACACCATCTCTTACAAAAAAACTAAATTGAAAATTATGTGGATACCAAGCCATTCGAAGATAGAGGGGAACGAATATGCTGATAGCGCAGCAAAATATGCACAAAACGCTCCCATCCTCACCACGATAGCTTACAACAAAAGAGATTTATATAAATTGATAGATGACCATATAAACGAACTCACATTCTGTAATGATTTTTCTACTTTTCCGATCGAACGCGGAACCGACCTCTCATCGGTTCTAGACGTTAAGTCTGAGTAGTGCCAACGGATGGTACCAACAGGTCAACCAATCCGTGCACCGTAACCCATTCATGCGGTGACTGCTTGTCGGCCAGCTAGTTCGGAGAGGATTTCGGTCGCGGGTCTCCGAATGGATTACGCTCAATTACAATATTTCAGTCACCTGAACTTGCCCGTTTTCCAAACGCGTCAACAACTACTCATCCAGAACGAGAAACCTACATTACGTTAGTTCTGGATGGGATCTATCCACAGATCTCAAATCAAAAACGCTACAAAATCCCATAGGCGCGTTACCGATTCACCGACGCGGTACCGAAAAATATGCTACTCGAACTTAACCCGAAGAAAACTACTCTAAAGAAATGACGAAACAATCAAAGGTACCGCGTACCGCGCGCGACGCGAAACCGACTTCAGCGGATTTGTCGAAACCCTAACCTCGCGACGGCATACCTACCCTGCACTTCCCTTTCACGCTGAAAAAGAACGAGCCACGGAAAAGGAAAGTCGTTAGTTATCTAGCAATTCATGTTATTTTTATTTAGTTCCAAAAAAAAATTTATATAATTTTTCTATTAATATTTCTATTTTTATCTATCCTTATCCTGTAAGCTACTTTAATTAAATATCCTATTTTGTCGTAATCTATATGAGAATTTTATACAAGTAAACATTCGTGTTTAATATTAGGTTTAATGATTATTGAAAAATACGGTTAATAGCCATTTTACTAATCCTTGTTCAAATTTGTTGAAATTGATTTTCTCCTTAATAATTCAAAGGTTAAAAGAGTATGGAACTAATGTAACATAACTAAGCTAAAGTAAAGTAAACTAAGATAATGCAAATTATCGTGTTGTGGTTGGTTGGTTGTCATGTGTTCATATTATTAGTAAATGATTTTTGCTTCATCTAAATACAAAATTAGGCTCAGTCGTTTGTTGCTCGAACAAATCCGCCTTGTTGTGTATTTAAATTAAATGCTCTCTTTGTCGGTGTGCTGTCTACTTTTCGTTCCAGCTTGCCGTTTACGCGTTCTCTTGACAGTTGTTCAGGTTGTTAATTCTGTTGTGTTAATGTAATAATCGATACATAAACTAAAGTTAAATCTTTACATGCTTCTAAATCCTGCAATACATTTAAATTGATGTTATTAACTTAAGTCTGAAATTCTACCGTTTTGTTTGTTTTTATCTAGTGTAATTAAATTTAAGTTGCATATATTGTATCGTTATCCTTTATAATTAAATTAGCTAAATAGGTTTTTGGTTTCTGTTTGATAAAATTTCATTCTCTTATTTATCGTGTTTTCTTAAATGGGTTAGTTGTAGGGTTTCTAGATTATTTGTGTATTATTATTACTAAGTGTTTGTGTTGCTCTAGGTGTTTATTTTAAATGGGTTTATATTTGTTGTAATTAAACGATTACGTCAGGCAATTTTGAACTTATTCCATAAAAATATTTCTTAATATTTTTGGGCCGAATGACTAGGAGAACTTCTAATTTTCTTTAATTCTTACTTTTTTTCAGATTCAATAAAAACAAACACCAGCCCACAACACTCAACTTTCAATAAATATTTAGAACTATATTAACTTGTTGTGAAAATATTTTTCTACAACTAACATTTCTGCATACTATTTAGGTATATGCTGATGTTTCTACTAAGCATTCTGAATCGATGCAAACGGAATGCTTATTCGCATAAAATTTACTATACAATTAACAAAATTTGAGTTTATGTCAAAATGATACCGGCTGTAGTGCCATAACATGAAATTTCGCTTATATATATGACGAAATAATTAATTTAATTAATTTTTGATAGTTACAAAATTTGTTCAGCTTTATGTCATTAAGTTGTAAATATTCAAATGTACAAGCAAATCTTTTCTTTAAGCCAATCACCTTGATATCACGTTTAAATCTCGAATGTAAATATTGTGCAGTTTTATCTAACTATTTTTTTAAATGGAAACCAGCTGACTCTGAGATAAATCCTGATTTCATGTTATGACATCCAGAGTTTAAAAGTAGGTAACGAGTGATATTAGAAACTGTAACCTGAATTGTCCTCCTTTCCAGATATGACACTCTCCTGAGCCGCATTTTTGATAACGTGAGAAGCATACCCGCGAATAACGTTGATAACTTTTAATAGCATATGTTTATACCGTACAATGTACGTTGCTGAATCTTTACAAGTATCGTTTTTTTGTATAAATAAAGGACTTGCGTCGATAGATGCTAGGTATTCATCAATTTTACCGAAGACTGCAATCTGTACTGCGGATTGCAAGCGATATGCCAATTGATCAATCTGAACAAAGTAGCAAGCATTACTTCGAATTTCCGCATTAAGAAGTGTCAAATCATTTTGGTGTTGAATTATTCTCCTACTGGATTCATTAAGAGAAATTGTTTTATCGAAGGTATATTCCCACTTAGTCCGCAGTTCACGCAACGTTAAATTTGATGAGGTGATCAGCCGCTGCATAGCTTCGCAATAATAGCAGCAAAGCTCTAGTGGATCACAATACCGAGTCAGTTCATTGTCACAATTGTCACCGCTTTTCAAAAAGACATCAGACCATTCAAGAAAATTGTTTACATTATCATACGAACGCAACAATTTTCGTTCAGGATTCCTTCTCATAGCTCACGATGGTCTTCTGATGCCTTTCCGCTCACCTAGACAAAACATTCTAATAATTTCTAAGTTTTCTTAACTAAACTAACCTCTTTCATGATTGGAGCCCGCCGATCCTCTTGCTGAGTTTGACAGAGTTCCCTTTTGTTTCCGAAACCTTTCAGCGCGTACAACGAGCTTACCCGGAGATTCTCGTACACTTAACCACCAGCATAATTGGTACAACTATAACATTTCTTGGAAGTTAATGTAACAATTGCCCACTTTTTACGGGAAACACAGAAACTTCACGAATTTTGCGATTCACGACAATGGACACGATTAGCAGACGACAGCAACGAAAAACGAAGCCTCTCCATGTGGCTGTCAAAAATCCCGGTTGTCACCTCGGACAAAACATCTGTGTGTGGAATGGCACGCCATATGGCGGCAATGTGCCTCTCCAGATGTCGCCAGTGGCATAGTTTTCTCGATGGCCACGGTGGAGGGGCATTTCCAGATGGCTATGTCTCGAAATGTGCCGGGGTTGGATTAATTCTATATTTCGAATATTTATATCCACGGATCTAAATATTTGGACAGAAAAAAAAATATTTTCTGCACAACGATATCCGCACGACAGATGAAGTCCGCTGGCACTTCGAGGACATATCCATCTGGCCGGTTACAAGGGTTCGGGATCGGAATCACTTCGATTCCCGGGCGTAGGCGTCACATTACAATCCGTGGAATGGAGCAATACTATCCACCACTACAAAACAGTCAACCCCCTGCGGCAACCCGCGTCCTATCCAAACAAAATTCCACCGCATCAACTCCGTAACTTCACCAGACTTACCGCTGTGCTACAATCAACATAACACAAAATTTGGAACGTCAAGTAACGTAGCGCGCACATAGTTCGCCTACATACGATTCGCGCTTATGTGATCTTGACAGATACGAAAAAGTGTCATTGCGGCAAAAGTAATTGAAGAAAATGGATGATTTCGAATTGATTTTGAATTTTTATGTTTTTGACAATGCGTTATAATTTTGTTGATGAAAGTCTTCAAATATTAATTTTAATTTCAATACCAGAGTCGAATTGTGCTTAACAGGTGAGAACACCTGTTTTCTGCATAATTCCTACAGCTGGATAAAATTTTACTCACCCTTTCAAATGGCGAACAACAATGTATCATTGTCACTTAAAGTAAACAATGTATTTGTCATACTGACATAAAAAGTTCGTTCGATTTCAACTTTTCATGTTGCGTATGTCAGCCTTATGTCAAATGAAGTCAATGCCCTATAAAATATTCGGGTTCAACTTTTTTGACATTTGCTTCATGTCTGGTTATGTTGATTGTAGCTTAGCCTTAAGGCTAGGACACACAAAACTAACTCATGAACACATCCTGCAGAAAAAGCAACCAGAAACATGTCCACTGTGCAATCATCATCTCATCTCTGTCCAACATCTGCTAGCTGAATGCGAAATTGTAAGATCATCCAAAACTCGCTGTAATGTAGAAAATGACTTGATGACATACATATCAACAACCTCTGAAGCCAACATAAAGAACATAAATACATTACTCAATCTATTAAAAATTACATTATAACTTAATCTACTACCAATTATAAATAATATCTCCCATTAAATTCAATTAAAAAAAAAAAAACTATATCTATGTAAGCCTAAGGCCTTTGTTGCTAGCGCTTAAGACGTTTGTTATATTGTAATTTTAATTACTTTGTAACTTTTATTAATAATAATAATAATGGACTTCTATGCGTTGTTGTTATTGTTGTAATGCAGGAATATATACACTACAACTTCGTTAAATGTTGTTTGGTCACCCTGAAATTTTAAACATAGTTCAAACTTACAAAAAGCCTTCTGGACATCGAATTTCATTGAATTCATTAGTACCCTTACGATTTACAAGAAAATGTAATATTGATAAATTATACAATTACTAACAAAGTTGAGAAAGTTTTAACTTCTGGGATATTTGCTGTTGCTGTACTTGCATAGGCCAACTTTCAAGATTTGTTTCAGATTTTTCGGATCAATGGTGTTAAATCGCGAGGGGGTACGCAAAAATTTCGTACATTTCCCCCACTCCTGAGATATGTTTCGAAAAGCTTCATCAAGACCTGTCGTATGACACCCCGCTCGACTTACTTCGATGAAAACTTTTTTTTATAAGAATCAACTTCTTATATGGGAGGCCCTCCTTAAAACTCTCTGAAAATCGTTTCACCTCAAAATATTCAAGAGGTCATCACTTATGACTTTTTTGGTAAGTTTGATGGCTGCTGCTTTTATAGTTTTGGAGAAAACCACTGCTACACACAAATAGACTGGCTGAAGGACGGACGGACACAGGTTATGCTTTCAACAGAGTTTTGTATTTTAGTACAAAACCCTCAAAAACTTTCTCCCTGCATACGAATATGTAGGTAAGGGAACTTCTAAACAAATTTTTCAGAAAATGATCATGTGGCACATCAAATAAAAAATCTTGATGAGCGGATTCCGGAACAGTTTTTAAGTGGCGGTTTTTGCATTAAGGGGTGCAGGGTGAGGGGCAACACATCACAATTTTTGTCTCTTCTTTCACGATAGGCGATTCTGAAGAAAAATGGTGGTAGATCTTCTTGAGCATAAAAACAGCAAATACCTTAACAGACAAAATTTGTTAAATACTATGATTTCCTATTTTTTGTAATAACATCGTTTTGATACCGTTGAGTTCAACGACTTTCAGTACAAATCAGTAAATATATGCAACTATATAAATGTGTTCTAACCTGTAGGTTACATAGAAGTTAAACTTTTTGTTTTAAATAAGTTATAGCTATTATAATTATCATCCATTACAACGACAAAAATAAAAGATACTCTACGTCTAAGGGTTTCCTATTGTAGCAGACGCTACAATTTTAACTGGATCTTCTTCAAACATGCAGTTAAATTAATAGTAGGTAGTACAAGGTGGCGCAAAATGTTATAACTTTTGTCAATGACGTCGTACATGAATCATATTTGATTTTTGTAAGCTAGACAGCTGCAGGATACAAACAGACAAGCTATGAAGCACTATACTCCGCTAGAGCGTCCAATAATTATGTCGATTTATCTGTAACGGTTTTGTATCGAAAGTCATCATGATCGACGAGGCATATTTCCACTTAAGCGGTTTTGTCAACATGCAAAATCTTCGTTTTTGGGGCACTGAACATCTGCGTGTGATGCACGAACAGCCATTACATACTCTCAAAGCTTCTGCAGCTGAAATCTGAAAATATAGGGTTTTGTTCATTCAAATGGGACTAATTTGAAGTATGACTTGAACCGGATAGCAAAAACCGAAACGTTAGGGTGGGGATATGAACACAAGTCGGATACTTTTCGGAAAGAACTATTATAGAAACTCTAGAAAGTACTGATACGCTAGCCTAACAGATTCAGGAGAATAATTTTAGGAAAAAAACTTACTTCAACATTGTAATGCGCTTTTGCTTTAATTTGTACGAAATAGTGATTTTCATGATAAATTTTCCTTTTTCCTTTTGATGGTAGGGATAATTAAATTGTGGCATTACATATCTTCAGTATTTCAGCCACTTTACCTGGCTACCTACCTGAGATCAATTTAATTTCTACAACACAAACTTTCCCTTAGTTGTTACCAAATGTAGAAAACTTCTGAAAATCTACCGAAAAGTCAATCAGGATAAATCCTCAAATATTTTGTTCCTATTCCATTAGTCTAATGCATATTTCACCCAAATAAGCATCATTCCTAACATGCCCTCAATTCCCTTGCGTGCATCACACTCCAATCCCAAATAGCAAACCAATTACACATAAACTAGAAATGAATAATCCTCACACACCTTAATCAGAAAGGAATTTGTATCCATTCATGCCTGTCCACTGAACCTATCTCTCAACTACTCTGTAGATATACTTTCTCTTCATTTCATCAAAATCAATCAGCCACCTAATAATCAAATTTTCCCTTCATCTTTGATATGTCGTCGTCCTTCATAGTCTCGTATCCGTATATCATAGTGTTTTTCATGGAAATTATCCTTAGACACGAATCATGTCAAATTGAGGGACATTTGGGGCCAGGACAAACATATCTTCTGCTACTGCTACTACTACTGGTGGTTCTGGTAGTGCTGTTTGATGGAAGGATATTCAATAGATGTGCAAAGCATGTTGAATAGCGTTTGGTGGATTAGATTTATGAATAAGGGTTGGGCTTGATTGGGGCCGGCTGCCCGGCTGGCTCAGATGGACTTGAGGGAATTCAATCGTATCAAATATCACTTTTCGTGACAATGTGAATCAATTGCAGGAAAAGTTTTGGTTTTGCAAAAGAGTCCAAACCGGGAATGAGATGTACGAGTATGTTAGCTTAGATGATGGTGGGTTTCATATGTTCGTATTGGGACACTCCCTGATGACCTGCAAATGATGAAGAGATATAATGTAGGGATGTAGTATGCATATATTCTTAATTTAGTGATGAAGGAGTTGATTTTGTATGTGGGTATTATGGTCAGGGCTCGTGTAATGTGATGAGCTTGAAATCTTTTGTTATGGGGTTGACTTTCATGTAATTGCTGTCGACTAGGTGGATTGTAACAAAGAGACTACTTCAATTTTCAACCAAAATTCATGAACAGTGCTACTTAATAGCATACCCTTTCTACACATAAAGCTTTGCGCCGAGCAACCCTTGGATATTTCTAGAATTAATTTCACCCATCCATTTTCTACTTCTATACCTGCGAAGTATAAACTTTATTAAAACATTATCAAATGAATAACAAATGTGAAATGCGTAACATATCTTCCTACTTTTTTGTAACCTACTTTCGTTAATGGCTAAATCCTACCATCACCATAATAAGCAGAAGCGTAACAACTTATGCAACCATTAATTTTTCATAACACAAAAAGCGTGTTAACTTCTCGCTATACATCCTTACCAACTCACAATTTAGATACGTAATAACGTTATCATTACCCTAGCGATCACTCTCTATTCCTTCTCTCTACAAGGATAATGTGCGACTATCTAAATTTAAAATGACTCTTGTCGAAACAACCATGTTCATTTGGTGCACACGAAAACCATTTGCACTCGCCTTTTAATAATTAAAATGTCATTTACTCCTTTCTGTGCTGCTTTCGCTATCTATCTCAAAATATGAGGAGGTTTTCACCTCAATCCTTGATATAATTACTCTATCATTTTCATAGCGATCCTTTTGGTGTGGTATGCAAAGTTTCGTCTATGGCAATTGTTCGTAATACAGCATTTATTCGTGAATGGCATAACAAGCCTATCTTCAAGGATCAACCCCTTTAAATATATTACCACCAGTGCGGTATTGTTTTGTTATTTATTGCTACATGTCCCGCAAGGTGTGACGAACGTGATAAATAAGGGTGGCTTATTTTTTTTATTTTGTCCTGAATGAAAACCAGCATTTTAGGCAACAGCTCGTTATAGGGGCTTGTAAGTGTGTTTTTGTGTTTTTTATTTTAAAATACACATAAGTCATACCGAGAACGTCCACTGATTACTTTTGGAAAGATAAGAAACACGCAACATTATTTTTTGTTTGTTTCCTATCAGGATAATCAGGATGCGTGTGTGGGCAGGCTGCCTGGACTGTGGCAAAAAGGAACAAAAGTGGGTTTTTAAAATGTGGTTTGAATGTAAATCATGCAATATAGTAATTAGAATTAATTTTCGAAAAAGAAATATGCAAATGAATTGATGGGTGGTCAGCGTAATTTAGGGATTAAAACTTTGAGAAAAAAAGGAGACATCGAAACGCCCCTTAAAGGATCATGTAAATTCCACGGAATCGATGCCAAGTTCGTTTTCTTTGTTTCACGCATGGCGGTAAACATGTTGTTTATTTTTACATAAGAACGGGGAAACAATTGAAATCATCCATAGGTTTCTTGTTTTTATGAATTTTATTTTTCATGCTTTTGGGGGCTAGTTTTATATCAAGCTAGATCTGTACTACAAACTTTTTTAGAAATAGGCCTAATTGTCTAAGCAATCGCATGAGTCACTGTCACAATTGTTCGCGTTGACTTGAATTACATAATCTAGAATAATTACAATAAACACCTTGCACTTAATCAAAACCATTACATAGTCCAAAACAACAAACTTGAATTACATAATCTAAAATAATCACAACAAACACCTTGCACTTAATCAAAACCATTACATAGTCCGCAGCAACAAACACTTGGCAATAAATATCAACAATTATATCCTCCAAAACAAGCTTTATGCATCATCATGATTGTTCCGTCTCCGTATATTTTTCAACAATTCCTAATTCCTGGGAATTTTCCAGTCTAGTCTGCAATATACTATTCACTATTATAACAAAAAAAACATACAAAAGGACATAGCATTCATTGTTAAGTATTTTGTATTTCTAAAATTAGCGTTTTTTCCCGCAATTAAAATTTTGGGTCCTCTGATAATGAATCTGTCCTCGACGCCGTATCCTTTTTACCTGGTTTCTCTCTACGAAAAACAGAAAAAAACGAGGAAAAGAAAATATGTACTTTGCAACATCCCTTCCTATTTTTTGTTAACCAATCATAGTCCTTCAGTTTCCCACTACAAAAATGTGTAATCGCTAATAGGTTTTCTGGTTTGTAAAAAATTTTGAAAATGTTAGATTCAATTTGTCGGCTCAAGTAGCAACTTCAATCTTAATTTGCGAATTTGTAACTATTACATGTAATGCTTTATAAACTCTGTGCTTGTAAAGAAATCATAACATTTACTCGTTGAATAAAATCCAAAATTCGTTGAAGAAATTTCGCATAGCTATACTGAATTGCCAGTATTCCTAAATCTCGCGGTAAACTAATCGTGAGTACAAAACAATGATCAACAATCATTGCGAAACGTCTCCGCCACATTTGCATCATTGAAAATAAATAACAACAAACACTAGTGGATTTCAATTATTTTATTTATTTGATATCCGAAGCCCAATTCTCTTTTTTCGTCGAAACGCGTCTGCTCACTCCAAGAAGCAAGGCCTGGTGGCTTTTCAAGAAAAAACCTTATAAATTTTGTTCGATCAAGACAATATCAACATAAGATCGTAGACTCGAGTTGTAAAAGTACTAGATTATCCATATAAACCGATTTTAAATCCAACTGAGGGGCTTGACTCTTAGTACATACATTCGACAATACGCGAAGAATGTTGCTACAGATTGGCGATAAAGTTACAATGTGAATGGAAGTTGTCACGTGATTTACAAAGTGATATCAAAGTAAAGAAAATATCATTAAATCAAAAATCATTTTGTACAAAATCTGTGATAAAAAAATGAACTGTCATCTAAGAGGTAGTTTTCATTTTCGTGGAAAATTTTAATTATAAGTTAAGCCAGCGCACACTGTGATGAATGTTTCAATGTTAATCGTCATTTTTTTTGACCTCACGAAGTTTTTAAAGAACCCTGTAATAAATCAGCCCTAAGCCACTGACGACAATCAGCAGGCCGCCATTGACGTCGACGGTTCGGGCGCAACCCTTTAACCACTCGCTGACACTGAACCGTGTTTTGACAGTTGTCAAGAAAAGGAAGAAACAAGGTATAACGTCTGGTTCACACGAGAAGACAGTTCACGTGGAAAGACTTGAGAGTGCGGACATCGGCCGGGAAAAATCAAAACGCGAAAAAAGAAAACACATTGGCTTCCACTCAAGTGGACAATCGTCTGAATTACTTTTTCGCTTTATTGTGACTTCTTGCCACATTTGTTGTGCTGGGTGCAACGAAAATCTTCCATATCCAGCAAAGTGCTGACGTCTAAGTGCTTATCTTATTCCCTAGCCGCATCGCTCGCATTCAAGTTAGTAAAAGTGATTGGTCCTTGTTGCGAGCGAATCGCCAATAGCCTAACTGTAAGTACTTTCCACACTGAAGGCTGGTTGACAGTGTTACGGAGTGCATAAAATATGGGCACGGTGTCATTGAACTCGTGAAGAGTGGCAGTTGCCAAGTAAATCAGCCAAAGGTTGTTGGTTCTTGGTTAATTTGAAATATTTTAATTTTCAACCAGGGCTGAGCCAGGTGCATTTGCTGTTATTACGAGACGACGAAAATCAGCCGAGATTTGTGGTAGGATTCCCTCCTGTTAGGGAAATGCTGATAACGCGTCGGAAACCGTTGCGCACTTGATGGTTCCCGAGTGCTCCTTGACACCACTCCGGGTTGCGGATGGCTGCGCCTCCACCTGCACCATCTGCGTGTCCCATAACAGGCGAGCCCTCGCTAACGTGCAAGAAAGTTCCATAGTAGATTTTTAATGCCGCGTCTGATTATTTTTCAAACCCAACGTCAAGACGGGCGTAAGGCAGCTTCTTCCAGTCCCCCGGAAAGTCCGCGTGGCACCAAGCGGTGCTAACAAGCGCAATACATGTGGAAGCGGCAATTGCAATACGTGCTCTTAAGGTTCGGCCACATTGCGATTTTCCTGTCGTAACCAGCGATTCTTAGACGCAAATACGAACACACTACGAAAAGATTTCCAAAGGAACTTCAGGCATGCGCAGAACTAAAATGCTCATTTGAACGTATGTCTTTGCCAGGAATACATGCGCTAACTAATTTGTGCGCTATGCAAGAAACTTCCATGCTCGTCAGCGTCAAATGTCCAAATGATGTGCACCTGCGCAAGTATCACAAAAACTACCTACTAAACTGGTTTTAGGAAAAATTGCAAATTCCTGCGACTGGCTTCAGTTTAACCATGTGTAACTTGCGACAATTTTGCGACTATATAGTCGTAATCTGATGCATGGCTTAATGGCTCAGCAATCGGCTGTTGTAGGTTAGTTTTAAATGAATCAATCCATGTAAGAAGCGCAAGTGACAGGTGCGTAGATGCATTCTAGCCATAGGAAGCTTGTGTAGCCTCTCGATTTTAATGGAAAAAGTAAATCATACGTAATTAATACTACAATATAACACAGAAGTTTCTAGACGAGCATATCCAGTATTGATTGGATGCGTCGGTTTTCTACGTGGGGAAATATATCAGTTCAAAGTGTTTAGGATTAATTACTTAAAATTAAAATCAAGAAGAGAAAAGACACGTTAATTTAGTCTAATGTATGGATCGTTAAAAAAATCTGAAAAGAAATCAGTAAAATGTGTGAGAAATATTAGAAACAGATCCTCAAACAAAACCCAATCATTTTTACTACGAAGGACTGTTTTAAATAGATGAATGCAAATGTTAGATCATATAACCTGAGAAAATACTCAGAAAAAAAGGAAAATTGCATCAGAGTTTTCCAGTTAATTTTTTTCTAAAAATAGCCTGTAGCTATGTGAAATTTAGTGGGTTGCTTTCTGGTGAAAATAAATTGGGAGCTAAAGTACACTTGATGTTCGAAGAATAATCAACATTTCCAATGCTAATTTAACAAAAAAATAAATAATCAGAGAGAACTGACTCCATACATACATTAAAAACGGTAGTCAACAATTCATTTGCTTAAGAAACAATTAATTTAGCAAAGGCATCGAACAAAACATTGTTACCATTGATATTAGTAAAGCCGATCATTATAAATAATCTGGGTGAATGGCTGCTACGTCAATGCAAGTTCCATAATTTCTAGTTATATAAATATATTTATACCTTTACCTACTCCATTTATGTATTTATATGCATATATCTATTTATATATGATGCATGTATGACTTATTTATTTTTATGAGATTCTGTTTGAATACAAATCGGGATTGAAATTCCACACGCAGTGCGGTAACAAGGGAGTCGCCAGAGGAATTACAAAAAGTCTGTTAGTTTTCTCATTTAATTACTTGATGAAAAAAATTGCACCTGATAAGTTTTCGAAAATTCCGCATTTTGACTGACTGCTTATTTCCCACGCGATATTTTACAAGTCTTGTATGAATTTCAGCTGACTCATAAAAATGTTTCAAATGTTGTGTTTATTTAATTACAAGTTAGACGATTTCCAGAGGTAATATCATTTTGAAAATTATATGTTAACTATCAGGCCTACTGTCGAATCATTCAGCAACTGTGTGAAGAAAATCAATCACAAGTATGTCCTTTTGTATAAATGTTTGCATGAAGTGTGTAGTTTTGGTATCGAGTGCTTTGATCTACAACCTTCATGTTTCAATTATTCCACTGGAATCATGGTCGGAACCCCTTGCTTTGATTACTTAAGATCTTAACTATTTTCGCCGTGAAGGCAGTGTTTTGTCAACATATTCCACATTAATCTTTGAATCTGAGAACGCTATTGAAGATCCATTTCATCAACTGGCATTGGGTGTCTGTCATACGCTTTTAGATTATTCTTTTTATTTCTATCCTGTAAGTTTCAACAACTTACCCATAGACATCATTTATTTCTGGTCGCAAAACAAACTTAAATTGAATATTTTGAAATTTGGCTAGTTCTTCCCAGTGAGATCGAGCCTCATCTCCATTGAATTTAATAGCGAAATGAGCTTCATTTTAGTTTAATTGGCCCCTTTCACATTCAACTCAGTAGGTTATTGATTTTTAAGTGATCGCATCTACCGATGGCTAGATAAGGTTTATAAATAAGAGACTGGAGAAATAAATGAGAGCAAATCAATAAAGTTGTTATACGAAAAGAAACGTAGAAAAAGAATAAAACATCAAAAAGTAACCACTTGAAAGAGAAATAAAATAACTCTAAAAAGAAGCACCTAACAAGAGAAATAGGGAAAAGGATGGTACTTAAGAGTAAATTGACAAATAGATTAATGTAGATTCTGCGTAGAATTAAATAAAGAGAAAAACAGCAAAATAAAAATCTGCTTAAATAAAATTTATAATAATTACAACACAATTATTTATTACGCTTTAAGACAACAACAACAAATGAAATGTTTCATTGCTTCCCTGTTCAATATAAGGATTATTGGCTCTAATTGCCTTACAATCCTAATTATTCTTTCCGCTTTTCTATTAAGGCTTATTTTATTCTTTAGTGAAAAGACATCAATTATTTTTTTAAATGTGTGTTGTAATTAGTATTGTTAGTTGCACTGATTCATGAGATAAAGCCTAAATAAACAAAATGAATTGCTAGGCTAATCACATCTTTCCTTCCAGCTAAACCCTTCTCTTGCAGCAGGAATTTTGGCAAACGGTGAGTCTGCCGCTACGAGTGTAGGGTTCTTGTAATCTACGAATGGCCGGTTTTGCGTTGCCGTCGATACGCGATACCATAATTCGTTTTGAGTTTTTTTTGTTAGAGTAGGATATTTAGTACTTCGCATTAGAGTAGGATATTTTTTGATGCCGCATCGGTGATATTCAGGAGCGCGTATTTTTTGGCGGTTGTTTAGATTCATTTCCTCCGGAATGGTATGGAGTAGTAAATGGAAGTTATTTGACGCATTAGTAAATCGCGCATGTGAACCGGTAGCCACCTCGGAGTAGACTAAGAGTGTCCGGACTTGTTGACCTGAGGGGTACAGTCCGTTGTCACGTTCCAAGACTTCACGTCTAGAACCGATGAGAGGCCGGTTTGGATTTCATTCGGGAAATCTCGACGTTCGAGACGTGTACGAGATTTTTTTAAATGAGCTCTGAACAATCTAAACTGATCACAGCAAGATGGTACCTGCCTACAATTAATTAAAATTAAAAGAATTTAGAATCATTTACGTTTAAACTTGGATCAAACGTAACTGAAGTCATGAAAAAATTTCAAAAATTGCATTGGAAATGCGAACCCAAAACTTCTCAGCTTAAACGTTAGAAATCAGCACTTTCCTAGCAAACTTACTTTTGTGGAGCATTGCTCTATGGATTCAACGATTCCATCGTACTGTACGAAATTTATTCGTTTATTTCCAGGTCTATGATAGTATACAATTGCTGGGAAGTTTTATTTTAATCTTGTCTTTGTAATGATTTTAAACTTTTCAAGTTCGAACCCGGAACCGACCTCTCATCGGTTCTAGACGTTAAGTCTGAGTAGTGCCAACGGATGGTACCAACAGGTCAACCAATCCGTGCACCGTAACCCATTCATGCGGTGACTGCTTGTCGGCCAGCTAGTTCGGAGAGGATTTCGGTCGCGGGTCTCCGAATGGGTTACGCTCAATTACAATATTTCAGCCACCTGAACATGCCCGTTTTCCAAACGCGTCAACAATTACTCATCCAGAACGGGAAACCTACGTTACGTTAATTCTGGATGTGATCTCTCCACAGATCTCAAATCAAAAACGCTACAAAATCCCATAGGCGCGTTACCGAATCACCGACGCGGTACCGAAAAATATGCTACTCGAAATTAAACCGACTAAAACTACTCTAATGAAATGACGAAACAATCAAAGGTACCGCGTACCGCGCGCGACGCGAAACCGACTTCAGCGGATTTGTCGAAACCCTATCCTCGCGACGGCATACCTACGTTACACTCTCTCTTCCCACTGAAAAAGAACGAGCCTCTGGAAAGGAAAGTCTTGGTTAAGTTTTAGCAATTCATGTTGTTTTTTTATTCTAACACATTCATTAAAAATAATCAAAGGGAGTTTTAGCACATCAAACACGAAGTATTATTTCTTCGTCTAAATATTAATAAGGAAGGATAAATTCCAAAAACTAGCATTAATTTTAATTCGGGATACAATATTACGAATACTCTACTATTCAACTTATCGTCCCATACTGATTACGTTTCAACTAATAGTTTAAAGTTAATTTTATTCACATCCCTCCGAAATTACTGTTTTTTTTTTTTTTTTTTGCTTTTACTTTTGTAGGCGATGAATACTTATATTTTGGTTACATGTATCCATTACAAATTTCATCTCGGACAAGATTTAGCGTACAGTTTGTTTATTTGTATAAATCTTAAATTATTTTGTAAGATTAAGTCATTTGAATCAATTTGAGTTTAAACTAAATTAATAAATTGCAATGACATTATTTTTTGTAAATAAAATGTCCTTTAACCTAATATCAATGAGTAAGACGTAATAGATTAAATAGGATTTTGATTTGGAAATTGAAATAAAAATTTTAAATAAGTTATTGTGCCAAATATATTATTCATTCTTTTCCACACGAAATGCAAACTAACTATGAAATTGATTTTTGTTTTCTTCAAACATTAAATTAAGTCTTTAGTATTTCAAGCATGGGCTAACAATTGTAATTTTTATTTGTAATTGAGATTTCGCAAGTGTGAATATTGACAGGGTTGAATTGCTAAAAATGGTACTCATTTTATTCTGGTTTTGATCTTTTAAAGAGGAAATAATTCAAGTTAAAAGCATATGTACTTTTAATTATCCCTTCAAACCAAATTTTAATCTAGAATCAAATCTACGATTGTGACTGTATATGAAGCATCTGTTTCAATTGTGCAGAAATAATTTCACTTTTGAAAATAAAGGAATGTAAGGTTGTTTCTTTTTGAGGCAAAGATAATTGTTAATCTCAATACATCATCCCATCTAAAAAAGGAAGAGCTAGTCTTGATGATATACTCGTTTATTTGGCGATTAATGCGGGCTGCCTCTTTTTACAAATCTCAACTCTTTAATTCACTTCCAAATGAGTCTATATTACGCAATAGAATAACATCCATTGATTTCTTTCATATTTCTTAGTTTCCGCTTTACATGGTATTGGCTTTATATTTAGCTAATACAAAAAAATTTCGACTGAAGCAGCTCATATATTCTTCCATCTTTCACGTCGCTCTAAAAATCGAGCCATTTAACTGGATCACTTTTTTTTTGAAAATACTTCATGCAAATGGTTCAACGGAATTTTCCATTGGTAGCAACAAGATGTGAACAAATTGCGTTATGGTCCTCAAGTCCTAAAGATGCACATTCCTGCGTTTAAAGTAATTGATTCAATTGAATAAAACACTTTCAGACGCCTTTTAGGTTAGCTCTCGAATTTCAAGTACAAGTCAAGGATAGCTAGAAGATTACTCAACTTGAGAAGCCTATATACTGCAAAATTTTACTGCAAGCGAATGGTTATAAAACACCACATCACAGCCCCATCAAGCATGATGATCTTTAGTCTTATTTTTCGCTGCAACGAACCAAATCGGAACTATATATTCCTCAATTATGTACCCAGAAAACTGCTTCTTTTAGTAACTCTTGGTGGCTAATGGGCACAAGAATATACTCGTAAGTATAACCACAGACCTTTAACGTTTCCGCGAGGCATTTAATAAAGTTCATTTGTCAGGACATTAAACTCTATTCGATGCCACTGAATTTAAAGAGGTTTGCATCGAATTAAACAAACACAGACAAGCAGAAAGAAAGAAAAAGAAAATCAATGAGCCTACTATACATATAGTCAAACGATTATCTAGAGAGGCCAATAAACAATTATCGTGCATTAAACGTTAACCAAATCATCATGGAAAGCTTTTCACTTGAGTGGCACATTTAGAGAAGGAAGGTGCAGATGATTACTGTCGGAGTAGACCACTGCTTCATATAATAAATAGGCGACTTTAATATAAATCATATGCGATGGTATTACAAATAATTAAATGGGGATGTTAGGACCGTGAAAAGGAATCAACTCAAAGATTATTACAAATTGAAGTGAAGTTCATCCGTAGAATCAGGGCTAGTAGTCATTATCTCTTATTCAAATGTTTACAATCCCCAGTCCACATCTAAATTAAAGCGTTGGTAATATAGAAGATAATGAATCTTTGACAGACGGTGACATCATTTGTAAACTGAAGATGCGTAAGCTCAAGTTTATCAATTACAACACTGCAACTATTCCTTCAGGTTAAAGGATATTTTGGTTAAAAAAGTGACGTTCCATTTTTATCGGGATCATTTTTTTAGTACCTGTTCGATCCCTCATGTGCCACACTTGTTAGCGCCGCTTGGTGGTTGCTGCGTGCTACGATTTCGACTGCCACGTGGACTTTCCGGGGGACTGGAAGAAGCCGACGCAGGTCCGTCTTGTGCGTTATCGAGAGTTCGCCCGTCGTGGGATACCCAGATGGTGCCGCTGGAGGCGCAGCCATCCGCAATCCGGAGTGGTGTCCGGGAGCACCCGGGAACTGTCACGTGCGCAATGGTGCGCGATCGCGATCCGCATTCCCCTAGTTGAAGCTAAAAAATTTACAAATCAGTCGAGGACCATAAATATTTGTCGATTTACCTGGTGACTGCCACTCTTCCCGCGTTCAATGGCACCCCGCGCAACAGATGTGTTACGAAGTCGCAATAAAGCGAAAAAGTAATTCGGACGATTGTCCACTTGAGTGGGAACCACTATTTTTTCTTTCTTTTTCGTTTTCTTTTTTTTTTAAATTATTTTCCCGGCCTCGGAGGTGTTTTTCGCGTCTTATGTTTAAGAAATTGTCTACTCGTAACCTCTCCATGTGGCTGTCAAAATCCACCGCTTGTCACATCGGACAAAACAGCTGTGTGTGGAATGGCACGCCACATGGCGGCAATGTGCCTCTCCATTTGTCGCCAGTGGCATAGTTTTTCGATGGCCACGGTGGAGGGGCATTTCCAGATGGATATGTCTCGAAATGTGTCGGGGTTTGGATTAATTTTATATTTCGAATATTTATATCCACAGATCTAAATATTTGGACAGAAAAGGAATATTTTCTGCGCAACGATATCCGCACGACAGATGAAGTCCGCTGGCACTTCGAGGACATACCCATCTGGCCGGTTGCAAGGGTTCGGGATCGGAATCACTTCGATTCCCGGGCGTAGGCGTCACATTACAGATATCCAAAAACTAGCGCCATGAATTCTTTTAAAATTGTACCTCTGTAACTTAAGCCATCAAAGTGCGACTTGTGCGTTCAACGAGGTCATTCATTTCGTCGTCGATATAGCGCTACAGTCTGCAAATACTCGAAATCGTTATCCCAGCAAATAGAAACGAAAACAATTTAGCGATTCGACGACCGTTAACACTTCTAATTCGTGAATATGGTACTCGAATCTTTTTTCGGAGTTGATACGATGTCTACTAAAGTAAAAGCTTTTGACGGCTTCAACTTTCTTATCACCCAGTCGGATTCCGTCAGAATTAATTCAGTGTCCTAAAAACCTTAGCTCTTCAGCACAAAATGCACATTTCGATGGTCGCAGAGTAAACACGGCTTTGCTTACAAAGCTAGAAATTTGGTAAGGATAGCTAATCATTCTACTACGGTAATCCTTGTAATAATGTATTCGTCCATATAACTAATAATTTCCGTTGAATTCAATTCAAATTCAAGCAGTATAACTTGTAATATCCACGATGCGCAACGGAGGTGGTGTATTGTCGGGACTTCTTTTCCAGTGAAATCTGATAATAGCCGGAGAATAAATCCAAGTTCGTGAAAAATTTGTTACCAGAAATTTGCGATAATCACTCTTCTACGGTTGGCATTGGATATGGTTATTTTTTGGTTAAAATATTAACAGCTTTATAGTCTACTTAGAGGCGGTCTTCTAAGTTATCTTTTTGAACTGGAGCAATCGTTGATGAATACGGGATTACTTAGTTGAATGGTACCATTCGCTAGAAGTTTTGAGGTGATATATTTTACGTTTGCGTACTTGAACCGATTTTTCTGATATAAGCTTGATTTCTATCATCACGGCCTAACATATTCCCATATCTGATATTGACCCGGCAAAGGATTGACGAGCATTGCTTCTGATCGATAAGAGTGAGCGACTTTCTCATATTGAAAATTGGCTCCAACTTTTTGATTTGGTGTTTTTGTGGTTCAAAGATCATTCATAGAGAATTTGCGCTTAAGCGATCCGATCCCAACAACAATGCATTTGGAAGAAGATTATCCTCAACTACATACACCTTAATTCATTGTTATTGTTTGTTCGTCAATTTTCGTTGAGCAGACGAAACTGCCACCAGCGAATCCATTAAACTTCAGTGACTTACAAGCACTTAGATTGTATTCGTCGAATTCATGAATCAATGATTTCTGCTATCAAGACTGATAAAGGCATCCATTTAACTCTACTTGCTTACTGAGTTGACGTTGCTGAGGTGAGATGGTTTATGTTTGACGGTAAGGGAGAGTTTCCGATCTTCAATAGACAAGAGTTACTTGTGTGTCTGGATTTTAGAACATGGTGTTTTGTGATTACGTTGATGTATTTGACGATTCATGAAAAGGTGTCTCGGTTTCTAGCAATTGTAAAAGATTCGTTGCTTCGGGTTTGTACTTGGTGCATGGCTTATTGTTGCTAGCATTATTGGCGTTGATTCAGCGGTGATAATTATCGACGCTCGCAGCGGCTTCTGCAATAGTAGTAAATCATTCTTTTCTTGCAGTCTACGCAAGAATTCGTATTTTGCAGGTTCTAGTGATTGAGTCCTTCTCAGACGTATCAAACGATCGCTCCTTCGCTCAAACTACCATTTCGTCTTTTAGCACACATTTGGTGAAAGTATTCCGTAACCGTTTCGTTTCGCTTATTCCTCTCACCATACGGGTGTGGAAATCAGCTTCAGTTTCTGTCTTACTGAACTCTCTTTTTAGATCGCACGCAAACAGTTTCCAACCTTTGTATGCTATCTTGATAGAATCCATCCACAGTCTTACTAGTCCTTTTAGCTTTACTTGGACAGCAAAGAGCACCAATCGTTCGTTCCATCCATACACTTCTTTCAGAGACTTGATACACTCCACAAACGTTCAGCATTGATAGAATCGTTCATTTTAATATCCAATTCGGGCAAAATATTAATTAAATCGCAAAGATTATAAGACCCGGCAACGTTGTCACTTAGAGATGGATCAGACTACGACTATATAGTCGCAAGTCACACATGGTTGAATGGAAGTGCGCACACTGCGATTTTCGACAATTTTGTCCAGGTCAGCCGTCGCAGCAATTTGCGATTTTTCCTAAAACCAATTTAGTAGGACGTTTTTGTGATACTTGCGCAGGTGCACATTATTTGGACATTTGGCGCTGACGTGCATGGAAGTTTCTTGCATAGCACACAAATGAGTTTGGGTATGTGTTCCTGGCAAAGATATACCTTCAAATGAGCATATTAATTCTTCGCATGCCTCAAGTTCCTTTGCAAATCTTGTCGCAGTGTGTTCATATTTGCATCTAAAAATCACTGGTTACGACAGTAAAATCGCAATGTGGCCGAACCCTAAGGCTACAAATTTGTCTCGGCGGTTCGTTGCGTACTTCCCTTTGCGTCGCGTCAGTTTCATTCAAAATGTTAGCATTCTTGCGCAAATTTTGAAACTCGGCATTGCTTCTGCTCGAATATAATTCGAGTAAAACGTCGCCCATATTATGTTGCGACGCGGTAGAATGAGGTGTCACAACTACGTTCAAAAAACTCTGCTCGTTAAATTGCTTATTTCACCACGAATATTACTCCTCTCGTCCGGTTCAGATATTTTGTCCGAAGCGACTTCGACGATATCACCCCCGATCGTGGCAGGCATTCGTAAAACAAGCTCATTCCTACCGCCACTTGTCATAATTGTTCCTTCAAGTCCTTCAACGATTCGATCAAAACGAGCGGTATTGAAAAAAAAAAACTTCTCAGAAAAACAGACCGATTGCAAACACGGATAGTAATTGATTTTAAAGGTACGATGTGGTTTGCCGTTGTACACAAAAATTCTGACTTTACAAGTTGGAAAGACATACATACACGGTTTGTAGATGTGTAGATATCCACGGCATGATCAAACGGTCACGAATTGTTTGTTTTTCCTTCGCTTGCAAAACTTTTATTTCATTTTTTTCTTTTCGCGAAAAAAAATTCTTTAGAATCACTTGATTATTCCACTTCAGAGCTGTCAGGATTGGGTTGGGATTAAGGTGGTATGATTTAAACTATTTAATGAAGAATTTCCTTTATCAACAAGACACGACCATCACCTTCAACATTATGAATATGACTGACTGTTCATCTTTCGTCATCGATGTTTTTGGGACCCAGCATTGCCAGATTCGTAGCATATGTTAGATTTTTATTCCTTGTAAATTCATTTTATTTTGCATCCGCGAATTAAATTTGTAGCACATTTTATGCAATCTGCCGCCTCCCGGCAGTCATATCAGTTTGTGCACCCATGAGCTAGTTCCTGATGACAATATGCACACGTTTTGAAACCACCTCCTCAAAAATAAATTTTTTCAAGTCCTAATTTGACTGTTATGCTAGGGGTTAATAATTAAAATCTCTATATATAAAATAGGTAAATTTCTCTCGAGAAATTTACCTAAAAAGCTTAAATCAAAATTAAATAATTTTCATATAAAATATACTGTGGCATATTTATAAATAATTGCTTGTGTCGTATGGGTCTACGCATTGATTCGATAAACTCGATATTGTGTGAATGTATTTCATGTTCCACAAGGGAAAAACTGATTACCAAAAATTAAATTTCATTTTAGTTAGCTTAATTTAAAATAAACTGCTATCATTAAAAAAAACTGACAATTTTTTTCTACAAAGAATGAAATTTTGAGTATTGCATTAAAAACTGGCTAAATAATGAATCAGATAAATTTGTTTTGAAACTTGAAGAACTTTAATGTGGCTTTAAATGAAAAAATCATTGTTCAATTTTTAAGTTTATTATCTGGTCAGTAAATACTTAAACCAAAAATGTAAGGATGTATTTGAGATATCTTTGTGAAAATGAGTTTGCTAGTAGATTATACCACAAAAATCTTCATTCAAGCATGGCTCAATTGAATTTTCTTTGAATTAATCGTGCATTGTTAAATTCCATTGACTTGTCCCTATGGACAATATGAAATAGAATCACTAGCCCAAAAATTTTCGGTTATATATATAATTGAGCTCTTCTTTTATTTTCAAATAGTAAATTCGAGGGATGTTCGCGTTCCATCCTAACCACCGTTTCGCCATTAAATTTCATTTACTGCATTCACTATGTTGACGACATGGAAGACCACCCTTAAAACGGCAAAGCGCCGACAAAAACCCACCAACGAGGCCAGGATCACGCATCGACTATAGATATGCGTAATTGCCCATATGTGCTCGGTACATTTTAACATAGCACTGAGGGGTGAATAACGATGGGCATAGCGCCATCATCATTTTACCTCCCTTTAGAGACCAAAGTCGATAGACACGTAAAAGTAGTTGTTCTTCAGGATAAGGAAACGATGGCGGCAACTGAGTGTGTACCAGTAAATCCCCTTGATAAGTTGCATTTTCACTTAAGAAGTAGACAGAAATGATCCCCACGACTAAATACATCGTAATGATTTTCACCCTGCTGTTTGCAATGCTTACTTTCCTTTTTCGGGACGAGCGACGAAGCTGTTTTCATTCCATTTCCCATCATTTTAGGTTGTGTATGCTGTAGTTTCACAATTTCTTATTCCTATACCATTTTAACTTCGTCTTTCCTTAATACACAAGGGGATGGAATTCCCAGTTGGTTTGTGCTATCATTAATTTTGAATTTTATCTTGAGTTGTTGTATGAAGAGTAAAAATAGGAGAGAAGCTCTTTTAAGGCAGGACTACGCGGAAGATATTAAATAATTTTTAAAGTCGTCAATAACCTTCGAAATGAAAAATTTAAGTCTTGGTGCATTTGTGAAAGAGATGATTTGAAAGAACTTATTAAGCTTAACTTTTTTCAGAAATAAAGAGACAAAACTCCATTAAGGAAATTTTCACAGAATGTGTAAGCCCACCTTTAACAAGATGTAATAGATTAATTTTTTCCTTTTTCTCTAACTGCTCTCCACTGTTAAACATTTAGATTGAAGTTATCGTAAAAAAGCATCTTTAAAAATCCTTTCTAGGGGAACTGGTACATTTTCATTCATTTAAATCCCCTGCCGCTGCTGCAATATACATACGGAACAATTGCACCAAACAAAAAAAAAACTAGAGAAAATAAAAAGATAAAAAGGACGCGTTAGGAAGTTGCACAATGAGTATCATGTGGCGATAAGAGCTCTTCAAAAAATCCACTACAATGCACTTTTGAACTATACTTGCTGGGCCGTTTGTATTCATTTCAAGGATCAAGGACGTAAGATAGGAATTCTCTATATACGAAGGAATGGTGCGTAATCGAATTATCCTTATTGTATGCAAGCGGGTGGTTATTTGAAGAATTCCACGAGAGATGAAAGAGCCTTGAATAGCTTCAATGCATTGTGTTGTGGCTTCTTAGTAGGTAATCCGTTTTCTATTAGATTCAATACCGTGAGTCATTATAATCCTTTAGTGGTCGGTTTGAGTCTTATCTAACAAAAATACATTTACGATGAATGGAAGATCCTTCGGAGTTTTTGTTTTGAAGGGCGTTGCACATTCACATTTCGAAATGATGTAATCGGATTGTGGTGTTTTGCACGCTGTCTTATATCTCGATGTGGATGCCGCCGATGAGGCCATTATCGCTTGAGGAATTGAAGGATAAGGCGATTAGTGAGGAATTGAATACATTCATTACTAAATTTAATTTGCAATGTGATTAAGAACGTCTTAGACTAAATGCCAATTGGATAATTTCTTTGTTTTTAAATTAAATTGCCTTAAATTCTACTCTAATATTTTTGTAGACTATATACATACTACGAGTATATATAGATTTAAAACAATTCCTTAAAGTAAAAAACACATTCGTAATGAGTGAACAAAATATTAAGAACATCCTTCTAACAATTAAATTTCATTTAAAATCCTAAAGTACAAATAAATCTTTTACAATTTGAAATCTAAACTTGAATTTCCTGTGGTAATGGTCACCAAAGGTGATTTGTCGGCATCTTTAAGCAGTTTTCGTTAGATACATCTAAACGGAAATGGGTAGCTTGCATTTAAGATGCAAAGGCACTCACATTCGTTATTTACGAGTATGTTTTTTTTGTTAGAAGTCATGTTTTGCAAGGATATACTGGAAAATACGAATAAATCTTTTGTGTTTATCTGCTCCCATATCCTCTTCTTTTGTACATTGTTTACTTTGACTGCAGCGAACAATTATCTGTAAGTCCTTTTCTAGTCCTTTTCGCAAATGATGGTCAACTATGCAATAGTTCAGGAGAACAGTCGTGCAGCAAATGGTTGAGATATTTTCAAGGATTTAAGGCAGGAATTGGATTTTCAAGAGATTATCAAAAAAAAAAAAATTAGGACGCAGGCACAAGCCAAAATGGGGAAGCAACTGAGTCTACACTAGTATTTCCACGAAGGAAGTTTTTTTCGTAGCACTACAGCCTCTTTTGGGCCTCAGCTTTCTGCAACAAGCGCCTCTAAATGTCTCAGTCCATTGACCAATTCCTCTAATTTTGAAATCCGAGCAGCGATAAGCTGCCTTCGTCGACCGTGTCAGACCGTCGTTTCCTCAGTTTCCCCACTGATCTTCCCCCTTCAGTCCTCTAACGAATACCTTTTTGGGTATCTGTTATTCGTCTGTACAATCCACATGGCCTGCCCATTGTTGCTTCATACAATCGTTGCGACCTCCGGCTCATCAAATATTTCCTACAGCTCATTGTTGTATCGAATTTGCGACTGGTTCCCGACTAGTTTCGCTCCAATTATCCGTCCTCAGGACCAGTCGCTCAAAGACGTTCAACATGTTTGCGGATGCTTGAGTTAGATTCTATGTTTCACGCCCATAGCAAAACATAGGTCTTATGACAGATTTGTATACCTGGAGCTTTGTTTTCCTGTGTGTGAATTCGGTCTTCAAATCGTCAAAACCGAATAAAAAATTTTATTTTCGAGCTGTGTTCTTCGGCGTATTTCGTCTTTTTCATTAGCATTTCTAGTTATTTTGGCGCCTAAATATACAAATTTGCCTGCATTTTCGATATTGTATTTGTCAATTGTGGTATTTTCTGTATTTGAGTTATTTTTCCTCGACTGCATCATAACATTTGTTTTATTCTCATTAATTTGTAGCCCTACTAGATTTGCTTCACTATCGAGTATTAGGAAAAGTTCTTTGGCAGCTGTTAATGACCGTGACAAAATTTTGATGTCATTCGCATATGTTACCATTTGACTTGACTTGTATACTAACGTATCTCTTGTATCGACGGGTAGCTTTCCAATGACGTATTCTAGAGCCAAATTGAATAGCAATGGTGCCAGCCCATGTCCCTGCTTTAATCCGATATTTGTGTCAAAGGCGTCAGTGAGTCAAGAAAGGAAGCCGATACAATGAGATGCAACTATAAGCAAGAATGTAGCATCGACCCACCTAGCGGACAATCTCAGAACATTCGCTGTGAATAACTACTAAGGTTTCACACACAATGGTAATCAAAAAAGAGAGAGTCACAAAGATAGCCTATATCACCATAAATACCTGAGTCCCAATAAGCTTCACTGTAATATGACTGAATAAACGGCATCATTAAGAATCCATATATCTTGGCAGCAAGCAAAGCACTTTAGTCAGAAACTCAGACGAAAAACTAAAAATTGACAAACGGAGAAGGAATAAAAGTACAATGGAAGGCATTGGATCCCTAGTTCCAGCAACAGATAGTACTGAGTAAACAACCTCCTGAGAACTATCATCTAGTGGATGCAATTTGATAGAAGCAGTGAACTTAGCTTCCATAATATCTACAACCAAATGAAGAACCCATATACATGGATATCGTTGTTGGCATGAACACTACTGAAAGAAGTTAACAGGCCTCAGAAATTGACTAGAAACAAATAATGATCCAAATAACAACGCCACCTCCGACGGGGACCAAATAATACTGGTGTCAAAATAATTGAAATTATCCACAACAATGCCAACAACAACGGCAAAATTATAAAAGTCGGACGATACATAGAAAACACACATATCTGGAGTAAAAAAGGTATACCCTGCAATGGCAGGGCAATCGGTAGAGGAGAGCAAAGAAGAGGAGAGGCCTAAGGTTTCGCAGGTGAATGATATTGCCCACATTGCTACCAAAGTAACGGAAACACATTATACTTGCACAAGTGTCAAGAACCACGCAGTTCAGTTCTTTTTCAACGTTCTAAGGAAGAGCAGCTTATCTGGAAAGTGGCTTATCTTAAGCGATTACAAGCTAAACAAGGACACCATGAGCGGCGTTCATGAGCCAAAGACTCTTAGAAGGAACTAGATACTTTGGACGTAAGTGGCTTAGGACAGAGGAAAAAAATATGACCGAGCCACTTGCAATGCGCTAGTCTTGTCAAAAGTAATAGAGGAGAGTGCAGACGAGGGAGAACAAGATTTTCAAGGAGCATACCACTTCTAACGAGAAGTTTCATGTAGTCCTGTCGAAGGCAGTAGAAAAAGTAATTTAAAGGCTTTTCAAAATGGTGAACAAAAATACGCAGCCTCTCCAAAAATCAAAAAATGGAGAAACATTCAAAAAAGTGGAGCTAGACCAACCAACATTGTAAGCCCCCAATGGTCAAACATGCCATCAGTAAACCCTATTCAGATGCCCTGTACGAAACAAAGGGAGCGAATAAGCTGGGTGACGTACAAACCACCATAAGAGCAGTATGACCTGCTCGATCGGGTGATTGACTGGTGGTACTTTGTCCAGATAGGGAATTCTTTCGTTGATTCAGTAACAAGATACTTGTGGAGGACACCACTGAAGCCTTTCTTGAGGATAAGGTAGCGCTGGATGTTAAAGAGTAGGTCGTGGAAATGGGGTTAGATATGCCATTAAACTTGAGTTCCCTAGCTTAACTGAGTTTGCGCTAAAATTAACCAAAAAAACTAGCTGAAGGCAGCACAAAGCTATTATTAACGTTCCTGCAAAAGAAGCAAAACAAATGCATAGCAAAAGTAGAGTAGGAACTAGCAAGGTGATCTGTAGGATACGCTAAGGAGCAGTGCCTCTGTGTAGCTTTAAGTATTTTAATATAATACTAGTGCAAAATGATCGAAGGAGTCTGAAAGGAGGAAATATTCACGTGCAAGACATGCATCCTCTGCAAGGAAGCTGGCCTCAGTATTGAAGCCTTCAATCACATTCTAGGGACAAGGAAGTGTAGGCTCTTCAAAAAGGTCTTAGCCAAAATCAGACCGAGGACATGATAGAAACTGACAAAGATCCTTGCTGGGTGTGATCAAGTGGCGAACGAGTTTGCAAAACCGTGAGGATTAGAAGAGAATAGGCGGCCTGGGCTGTTGCGCCAGAAATTATGATGACTATGAAAAGCTTATACATTTCATCACTAATATGCATCCTTGGACCTCTGTATAAAGGAAAAATTGATGAGCTAAGACAAACTGAATTAGCGGGGCTCGATACAGCAAATGCCGATATAAAAAAATGAAAAATTCAAATAAAATCATACTAAAAAAAGTTTTAACGACAACCTTTGTGCTAATAAACTGATCTAAAAACCTAGAAGACGAAGAAATGAAGGGAACGTTCTACAATCACCTGGAAAGACTAGTCGACTCACTGTCTACAAACGACACAAAATAATTCTGGGTGATTTCAACGCTAAGGTTGGCCATTGGCTGATCGGGGAACAGCTGGAGTATATAGCCTCCACAATAAAACAAATCACATCAGCCAGCGCCTAATTGACTTTGCATGTAGCAGAAATCTAGTCATATATTTGACTTGCTTTCCACATCAACCGATTCATAAAATTACCTGAGAATCACAAAAAGAATAATGAGAGATAAATACTATTCGCAATTGTTAAATAGTTTTCGCCACTTCTACACCTCATTCCAGCCAACCTCTAATATCAAGCGCTTCGAGAATCCCGAGTGTACACAATTGACATAACCATATGACGACCAATGACAGTAAATACTGATCATCACAGTCATCATCTATGTTAACAACGTCATCAACGACAATTATTTATCAATGCAATCTTTCACAACATTGTTTAAGCTTTGCAAAATATGTATATCTTTAGTATATGATCTGACCTCGAAATGTTACACAATCATTAAAACTTCAACGAATTCCCTGCAAATTAAATCAAATAATTACTTGTAGGCTGTAAACAAATCAAACGTCCTTTGCTATAAATTTAAACTACTATTTAGGTTCTCATCACTTGAATAAGGGACAAAATCTGTTAAGCATAAAACCGCGACCAACTAACAAATTCATCGTGGAAAATGTTTAACGTTATAAATCGAAAATATAAATAAATATCTATATTTTGTTTCTTTAAGATCGAGAAAGGTTTATATTATTATTAAGTAGATCTTATGTATTTTTGCTTTATTAATTTTATGAAATTCGCGAACGTTTTTTGCTATCCGAGATATGATAAAAGCAAGCTAGATGGAGAAAAGCAATAGAAAAAACAAGTTGGGTAAACAGACCTACGCTCACGTCGGAAGGGTTTTGTACTCAGCTTCTCAGAAATGCAGTTACCAGCAACGAATAACGCCAAGAAATATGTCAAAGAGATGTGCGCGTTTAAAAAAAAATCCATTGTTTTTCTTTTTTCAACGGGCGCCATTTTATTGCAAACGAACACAAACCACGCAAATCATGGACTCCTAAAAATATTAATGTTATTGCCCTTATTTGACAATTTCAAGAAGATCAAATCAAAACTGCAGTGACTGATTCGATGGAAAGTCCGTAAAATACCAAAATCATGTGTTATTGCTGTTGTAATTGGAGAAATTTCAAATGGCTATAACTTCCGTGTATATCATTCGATTTTCATCAAACTAACAAAGTTTAAAGACCTTTTGTAGGACTACTAAAATATCAAATTTCGTTCAGTTTAAGCGTACCTATACGATTTTATTGGGGAAGATGTGAAATTCAAATATCATACTATTATTAACAAAGTTGAGCGAATTTTGACTTCTAAGGTATTTGTTGTTGTTGTACTCATAAACACCTCCACCTCTGATTTTTTCAGATTTTTCGGATCACAGGTGTATAATTGCGAGGGGGGGGGGACACAAATTGTTCGTGTATTTCCCCTCCCTGTGTGCCCCTTGAAGCAAACCTTGCCAAACTAAGACCTGTTTTGAAAGGTTCTTATCAAGACCTTTCATTTGATACCCATATTGACTACCTTTGATGAAATTTTTTTTCGGGGGTCACTCCCCTGTATGGAGAGACCCCCCTTAAATACTTTATAATTTTTTTTTGTAGTTGAACTTTAAAGACAGCACCACTTTACACCTGCGTTGATGTTTCTAGCTTAAGTAGTTTCCGAGAAAAACTGCTGTGACACACGGACAGATGGACGGACGGACGGACAGACAGGACGCGATTTCAGTAGGGTTTTGTAAAGTTATTTTACAAAAGCCTAAAAAGATAGGGGAACAGCATCTGAGTTCAATAAATTACAAAGTACGGCGTTACGACACAGTCGCGTTCTACGTTTTCTCATGGTACTATCTGCAGTCTTGCTCACTATTTTCTTTTATATATAATATTAACCTTAATGACATTACATGCAAGACTTGATAGTCCTATATCCACACTTTCGTTAATCATTCGCAAAAATAATGCTAAATCTCGTTCACCAAAAATTCCAACATCATAGAAACGGGGGATACACAAAATAATGTTGAATTTTCCCAGAGTGCTAAATATGGACAATCTGGCGTATGTACCATTTGGGCCATTAAGTTTTTTGATTGTTATTGTTTGGAATTTGCTTTATATTCTTTTAAATTAAATAAAGCGCTTTTGACTTTGACTTTGACTTTATGTGGTTTTCCACAACGGAGACAAAAGATGTTAGCCCCTGCCTGGCATGCGGCAAAGTAATATCCTGTCTGCTGGCAGTTCCAACACTTAGGGGCCAGTTCGTGTAGTTCAGTTTGATGTTCTTGTTCTAGTTCTGTGCAGGATGGAAAGATGGTCTTCGACGCGCTGTCCAGTTATAGATGGTCTGGGACAAGCTGGCGCGGGTACAGCAGGTACGCTGTGTCTGAGCTCAGCTACTGAGCGTCGTTCCAGTTGCTCTTGTCGGCTAAAGTATTTGCCCTGGTGCGCGGACCGCTGTGAATATTGCACCGCCTCTAGCCCCTTCGCTGACGTGCTAAGTGCATGCACCTTGCGGCGTGGGGTGAACACCAGTCGCTCTCGCAGCTCCGGCCTGATCCCCTCCCAGAAGACGCTGAAAAACTTAGACTCTAGTATGGGGATCATCAGGCATTCCAACAGCCAGCACAGGACTTCGTAGTAGTCATATACGGTCTCATGTGCCTGTTGGTGTCTGTTCTGGATGCGCTGTTTCAAGGTTTCATCCCCCTCAACTGATGCAAACTCCTGCAGTGCTGGACGCCTCAACGTGTCCCAGTCAAACGTTGGAGAAAGGTCCACAAAGTGAATAACACTAGGGTGCAGCGTGTAACCGCTCTCATATTTCCCCCTAAGTTCAACCACACCACGTTTTCAACCCTTCGCAGAAAGGCACCGATGGTCGTTGGGTGATTCTGCCCTATAAACGTAAACTTCCAGCCAGCCACTATCTGTGCCACTTTAGGTGGTGGAAGATCTGTGGTTTGAGATGGTGGATTTGGAACCTCAGACGGAAGGTAGTTTGCTCTTCAAATCTGGGTCGGCTGGTTCATAGTTGGGTCTCGAGGTCCTCGTGCTGATTGGAATCGCTGTAGTGCCGTCTCGGTTCTTTGCAGCGACATATGAAGGAGTATATCAATTCCATTTCAGTATAACAGTCACCGTAACTTTGGTCTGGTGAGCCATCTTCCAGAACTAAATTAATCTTGAGGTACTCCTTCACAAAGCTAACGACACCAATTCCTCTCACTTCGTCGACCGAACAATCACAGAGTGGATATATTTCATTTCCAATGTGTAAGCAGAGTCGGCATGCATTTCGGATGTCCATAACACGATTCTATTACTGGCATTTAATAAAAGCGAGTAAACTAAACACTAAAATTGAAAGTATGAAAACTTTAGTATCGACAGGACAAAATTTTCACAAAGTGGCGAACTATAACAACTCTCTCAAAAAAATAAAAATTAAAAGTAAACAGATGAATAAATATAATTGAATAAATATGGTGAAATTAAGAAAACGTTAACAAATTTTTATTGTAAATGTAAAAAAATTGTACTTGGATAAATATTAAATTTTCAAGAACAAAAACAATAAGCAGTACCAATTTCGAACTCGGTCTTTCGATTTCACTTTTTCCTTCACAGATAACGTCACCAATTTAGCGCTCTTCTTTTGCTCTATAGGGACTACTCTCTTGCGGCACCATAAGGATCAGGGTTCAGAAGTGCTCTCTGATACCTTTTCGACAAGGTACAATTTGTCTGCCCAGGGTGAATTCTGACCCACAAGCAGCGCGTGTCTTATCATGGATAGTCACGGACTAGCTAAGCAGCCATTCACGTGAAAACAAAATCCATGTAATAAAAGACACTTGGGCACCGCTTGCGTTGGGGTGCAGATCAGAATCCACCGCAAATATGGTGTTGAGGTAACAACTTCCGAATACACATAAGGACTCTAATATAATTTGGCCGTACTGGTCATACAATGGTGGTAAACTACCAAAGTATAAGTCGAAGCAGGTCCAAATGATATTGATGTCCAAGGACAACATACGTCCGGAAGTTATTAAGTTTCTGGGGCACGATTTGTGCAATATCCCTAAGTATTTACCTACTCGCAAAAAATCTGGACACTTTATAGAGTGACCTAGAGACGATAGTCTGTCTCATGCTCACGACTGTTGATACAGCCGGGCTTTTCGTACTGCAGCGATGGGCTGCTGCCTCAGCGAAAGAAGATGTTGGGATCCACCGAGATTGGCCTTTTCTGGGAACGCGTGGATGCGCTGGCAGGCTAGCGTTGCGGTGTCGTGGGACGGGTTCTTTCCCCCAGCACAAGGACCCACTACAAAATAATTTAGCATTTACGCGTCCCCAGACAAGGCCAATCTTGGCAGATCCTTCCATCCTCTTCCGCTGAGGCAGCAGACCATCGCTGCAGTCCTTTATGGACATTAATCAATCTACTTTCACTACAGGATCAACGCAAGCTGTGGGGACAGTTCACATCGTTGTCATGAACGCAATAATAATGAATAAAGTTTAAGAGTTGAATATAATGCAAGACAGGTTAAGGCTTGTGATTAAAAGTACTGTGCACGAAATTGCGCTGATAGATGCTTTCTGTTCCCGCACTCTGTCCGCGTGAAGTGTCCCCAAGAAGAGCGCCACAAGTGCATTTTACTGACTGCAACATTACCTTTGGTACGCGTGAATATCTTTGTTTTGCGCAAGAAATTCGATTGGCCGTATTGCCATCATAAGTCGAAGCTAATGTTTGAGGCGTGATAGCTGTGAAATGTGTTAAACGCCACGATTTAAAGTAATTTTCTTGTGAATTTCTAGCGTGCCTTAGAGTCGCGTTATATAAAAACTGTCTATACAAGAGCATGTCATCGTTCCAAGCCTTTTTGTGACACAATGAGTTTTCACTCCGTTCTTAGTACGCCAACCGAATTCTGGTAAGGTGAAGCGATATGAAGACCCTGCTTTGCATAAAAATTAAGCACGAGGCTCATTGCTTAAGAAATTCCTCAATTCGAAGCAATAAAAAGCTTCGGAAGATACCAAAAAGCAATGAGTTCAGGAGTATACTTTGAGATAGAACTCAGTGATTAACGATCTTTTGCTGATGAAATTTACCGATTGAGATAATGTATATTTTATGGATGGATCGAAGTGCTCACGTGCAAATATCGTCATCGAAAAAGTACAGTAATACGGAAACAAGTGCAAATGGTCTTCATGTTGAAATTTCAAGATGTTTAGGAAACGATGCTCGTTACATTTTCGCAACTTTTGATAATGCATGAACTGAAATGCACTCTTTAGCACAAAAGCGTTGGATTTATGTGTATCTTCTTGAAAGGGTAATTGACTCGGCAGTGATGTATGAGCAAGGCTGAAAGAGGAGAATCGGTTGTGTCTTACCATTCACCCCAAATTATGTCCGGAATGTGACTTGGCGTTACACAAACAATCTGCTGTTTGCATCCTCGTTTAACAAGGGGTCCATCAGATCTAAGCCTAACCAGTGCTTTACAATTAGAGTCTGAACAACCACTTAAACTTTCCAAATCTATCAGATAGTTTGCATCGCTTCCTAATTTGAAACACCGTTTGAAAATCTTACAAGATTTCAGGCAATATTGTGGAATGGAGGGGTAAAGTACCTTGTTTTTCTCCTTACAATATATTTAAAATTTTGAATTATTATATATTTGATGACGAAAATATACAATTTATGTATATATTTAACTTTTTTTTGCTATTCGTTTATTGGTGACGAAAAAAACATCTAAAAATATTAAGGTACTATAACGGAAATTTTTTATCAATAACTTAAAAAAAACAACATTTTCAAAACGGTTATTATTACAAACATTATTTCTGGAAGCTTTACTTAAAAAATTTTTTCAGTGCTGCAAACAAAAAATAAAATATGGATTGAATTTTTAATACTTCATACGACTGAATTTTTACAATGATCTGATAAATTACAATTATTTATTGAATTTTAAAACATAATTTTTTACGGCTGAATTGTCAACAAAAAATTCTTGATTAGAGCCTCAAAAGAAAGAGAGTGGAAATTTAGAATTGGTTATTTGTGAGAAATAAAAGAAGAAGAAATAAAAGAAGAGGAGATAAAGATGTAAAAAAATTCAACCCGAAAATTCTGTCTTTCCACTTTTAAACCCTGACCAGTTATGAGAACCACCATGTTTACTGGCGTCTCCGCTCATGAGCTAGCCATCAGATTAGCTCTCCCCTTTTTATTTGTTACAGGGGCTTGGCCTTTCACATTCGATATGGACCAAGGCAACATTTTTTTGTATTTCGATCCGATTGGGAGGGGTGCGTAGGGGTACTCCTACCGCCTGGATGCCCCAATCTTATTTGTGGGCCGTGATCGTCCTCCACAAGGATGAAATAAACTTGAGTATCACGCGTGGTTAATAAGCTTTTCGTCATCATTTTTTCATACGTAATCCCTTTCGATAGGTTGCTATGGCCATTGGGACTTCAAACACCAGCCAGTTGGTTCCACTTTTGACTTAGGTTACCCTTGATTTCGTAAATGTGAAAATAATTTGTAGTGGCCCTTTACGATGTGGGAAGAGAACCCGCCCCACGACACCGCAACGCTAGCTTGCCAGCCCATTTACGCGTCTCCAGGCAAGGCCAATTCAGTTGAGCGTTGATTCCGCTCGCTGGGGCACTAAGAAATTGCTGCAGTCCTCAAGGGACAATCGAACTTCTTGAAAATCACTATAAAAACCAAATTGACCGTATACTGATCCAACACGTGACGTCCGTACTTACCAAGGAGCCAGTTGTAGCTCATTACTTGATCAAATTAATTTATCGATGTCGTATGCCAAAAGCGTATTTGACAAAGACCAGCCCTCTGCAAATATATGTTATCAAAAGACTCGAAAGGGCGCTCGACAACCAGCTAGCTTCAATCCTATCAGATATATCGCTAAAACAAGCAACGAGCTATGGGTGGAAGTGGAAGCAGCAATTACGACGGTAGTAGAATAGAAGATTGGACATCAAGCTCGGTCCTAAATCAATAATTGGTTCAGTTATGAGTGCCACAATGCGTTAGACAAAAAGAATAAGGCGTACAAAACAAATAGGGGTAGAAAACCAGGTTGAAGAAAGAGCATTATGGAAATCTCAGAAGAGCAGCTAATAAGATAATTACAATTAAATAAAGCAAATACTATGATGACCAATTGAGAAGTATAGATGTAAGTTTAGTGAGCAACAACACAAGAGAAGCCTACAAAGTAGTAAAAAGCCTGAACCATGGCTATCAGCCCAAGACCACGGTCTACCGTGGTAACCTCGGCAGCATCATCGCCAACGAAAACAGAATTAAGGAAAAACGAGCATCATATTCCAAGGACCATCTTAATTACCCGCGCAGCTCCAGGAGATCGGAGCCTATAGATATTCCTGGAGAGCTTCCATTGGCTCAACCTACTCTGAAGGAAGTTTGTTCCACCATCAAAGCTCAAATGATGAGATTCCAGTGAAACTCATTAAATATGGTGGCAGTGGTCTTCACAAAGCCGTCCATGACTCATCCAGCATATTTAGGAACACAAACATATGCCGAACGAGAAGAGCCAATCATTTATATTCTTCACCCACAAAAAATGCGACAAGCTTTAGTGCGAAAATTATAGAATAGTATCACTACTTTGTACGGCGTACAAAATCTTTTCAAATATCTTAAAAAATAAAATCAGATCATACGCCAACATTATTATTGGGGAGCATCAAGGTGGCTTAACAGCTAGCAGATCGGCGATAGACCAATTGTTTACAGTCAAGCAGGTATTTGAAAAATCCTGGGAGTTCAACACAGACGTACACCAAATTTTTGTTGACTTTAAGCAAGCATACGACAGTATTGATCGTAGCGTACGATTCCAAATCATGCTTTGCTTTGGCATCCCAGCCAAATTAGTCCATCTTACCAAAATGACAATGAAATCGACGACCTTCCGAGTCTGCATCAATAACCAACTGCTATTCAATTTGGCTCCGGAGTACGTCATAAGGAAGCTACTTGTCGATACGCGAGGTAAATTACTATACAAGTCGAGCCAAGCAGTAGCCGTTGCGCACAACATAAACATTTTGTCACGGTCATTAACCAAAGAACTTTTCCTCAAACTCGACAGCAAAGCAAAACTAATAGGGCAAATAATCAATGAAAATAAAACAGAGGCCATGACGCAGTTGAGGATGAATATCTCAAATAAACAAAATATCAAACTTGGCGAATACAGTATAGAAAATGTAGGCAAATTTGTATATTTAGGCATTAAAATAACCAGAAATGCTAATGTAAGTGACAACACACGCTATAGAATACAGCTCCCAAATAAAATGTTTTATTCTGTTTTGACAATAAACTTTGATTTTAGCGACGCTTGATGCCAAGAAAAGCTTCACTTCTGCTAGATGAGTGGATATTCTGAAAGCTCTGGAAAACTCTGTCAAACTTCCGGAACATTTGATGCAGATTCTGTGGGACTCATGGCACAAAGAAAGGTCGGTGAAGGATGTAAGTTACATCGGATGTTGCTAAGGGCGTCCGGCCTCCATGGCTTAGACCTATGGAACATCTCGCTCAGTGAGTTGGAAAGCGTGATTTTATTTTGGAAGTGCTTATGATACTAGGATCTTTATTGTAATAACGGCCTCTGAAAATGAAAAGATAAAATAAAATCGAAAAATCATAAAACAATCTAAGCCAATAAAATTAAAATAATAAAAGTAGGTCACTTTATTGTCTGATTTAGATATCTTTTTGAAATGTTAGATGCACCTTTTAATCAGTTTTAGCAATGTTGGAACGAAATTTCTACTGATTGAAGCATCTTTTGACTTTTCATAGTATATTTTCAGGAAATCTACATAGTCCAAATACGAAACAATATCAAATAGTCAAACCTTACCTAGAAGTATACCAAAACTTCTTATCAGCACTTTTCTCTCCAAATGCAACCAAAAACGGAAAGAATGAAAATACAAACGTATTGGTTTACCATCTAGAAGGACACAGGTGATTTGTGTTTTCAAAAAGTGCACCTATGAGCCTGGATATCCTGTCGCAAACTGTCTTAGTCTCTCTTTCTCCGCTCTTCCCTGACCTAAACACGCAAACGAATAATGGTTAGTACAATATGGGCAGTAAGAGAAAACGTACAGTTGGAAGGTGGAGAATAAATTAAAAGATGTCGTTTTCCAAGTGGAAGACCCATCCTAACCAACAAATAAAGCGCAGGAGGAAAAATAAAGTGCTTAAGGGTCATTTGACTGTTTTGCATAAAATACTAAACTCTTCCATTTTACTACCAAGAGGAAATTGTACATTTGTCGCAACGGATAAATTGCCATTTAACAAATTGTGCAGACAATGTGAGTCATATGTGAACAGGAAAACAAAGTGCCCTTATATCTTACAGGCAAGAAGTAATTGCATCTTGCAAAAACAATAAAGTTCGCATATGCAGCGGAGCTGGCACACGGTACTGCTCAAAACCATATCAAATTGCTGCGAGGGATATTGTTCATTAATGATCCTTGTAGACTCTTTCATTTCCAAGAAAAACCATTAGCACCTCATTAACGTGCTTGCGTTGACCCTTGGTTTTCATTTTGATTTTATGTATTCGCTTTGTAATCAAGACTTCAAGGATATTTTTCTCCCCCGGTAAAATATGGATATTTCGATAGGGTGGCAACGCATGTTTTTTGGGAAGCTCATGAGTCGGTGTACTGCTGTTTGATCCCTTCTGCGCAAATTTATAATTAAGAGTGCATTAGAGGGTGGACTTGCAAGATGCCAGGACAGACCTTATATGATTCTAATGAATACTACCATGATACAGGGAAAAATTCATATCCGTTCAACTCACAGTCTTTAACGTCAGGATATATATCTTACATAGAAATTACCTAAAATGAGCCATTTGTGGATGGTCACGTTACATTCGCCCCATTATACAATAATTCACTCTCCGTTAACACATCCTGTAAAGATAGGCTTATCATATTGGAAACATCCTTTTAGATCATTTACGATCACGTGCTACTTTCAATAAGAAGTTGTACATAAGCAATAAATTATAGTCAAAAATAAAAGCAAATCGCCATGAAAAATTTTAAGGAATCATCGGGCGAACTTCAAAAAGTCAATCAGCTCCAAGGAATATACAGCACATCCTTGTGCTCGACACTCATATCGTACTTGAATCTTTTAGTGTTGGCAAAAATTTTGCTTCGGGGGCACTCACGTTTATAGCACGGTTACTTTGTCCACGTCAAAAACATAATCTGTAAATGAAAATCAAGGATACGCTATTACGTGCCCACACCACAAGTGCTCGACTGTTCATTTCAGCCTTCAAGGCTAAAATGAGGATATATGACTATACGAGAATGCACAGAAAAACAAAAACAGAAGCGAAAAACAAAGAACCATTTTTCTGTTGTTAATTTTCCATATTCCTTTGATTTATAGCTTCCAGTGAAATTAAGGAGAGGGAGGATATTTCGCACATAAATGATTGGAACGATTTTCTATGGTACTGCACAGGGGAAGTGAAGAGAATTGTGGGGTTGTTTGGATAACATGAAATTTATGTCGAGTGAAGTGTTGGTTATTAACAAACAGAAGTGGTGGTCACATGTGCGGTTTTCAAGAGGAGATTAATGCTTATTTTTTTCGCAATGGAGTTCTTTTGAGGTGAAGGTCGATAGGAGGGTGGTTAATATCTGAAAATTTATGAAGTATGGAAAGGAATAGAAATCAGTGATTGAAAGAAGGATGTAATTGGAAAGAAAGAAACTCTATGGTGACATTCCAAATCTCAGCGTTTTATTTCAAAGCACTTCAACCATCTATTACGAGTATATTGAACGAGCTCACTCAATATGTTATTGCTTTATTTCGAACTATTTGAAGGTATAAAATTAAGTTTAAATTTTGAAATGTTTTACTTCAAAGGGTTTTATACGTTTTTATTGCTTCCTAGCCCAACGCGAAGCAATTAATTCCTATTAATTGATTACCCACTCATTTCCGATTGCAAGTAATTTTAATTGAAGATTTGAAAACATCAATTTCTAAGTAATGGAAATTGTAATTTTACCTGTTACAATTTAAGTAGTTGTCTTAGATAATTAAGTTCCCCTATTACTCTTACGAAGAAAGTATAGGATATGTATTGAATGGCTTTGAAATGGAAATAGAAGTTATTTTGCAATCAACGGAATCGATGCTGCGTTTAAGAAAGGCTAGAAAATGATTATGAAACATAAGTGATTAAGATTAACATGATGAAATTCAAGATCCAGGCTGGTGTGAAAAAAACTCTAAAAAGTAAATAACTGGGAAAATGCACCCTTTACTTAAACCTATTGCCAGCCAATAAAGCTCAAATTCGGGCAAATATGCTTAACTATAAGCCGACACATTAAATAATTTTGAATATTCTTCAAGTAGAGAAGTTGGAGTGGAAGGTATACCTATATTAGTTCGAATTGATAGGGATCTGTTACAGGTACTCCCCAATGGGATTCGCGACTCGTATGTGAGAACGAAAGTGGAATCGGATCATAGTAAGGCTCTGATCAATGGCTTAGCTTTGGCTTTCGAAATAGAACCAGTGTAACAAAACCTCCTTGGAGTAGGCTGGGCCGAATCTGCTTAGCGAAATCAGGGACGTACGTCAACACGGAGCCTTTGCAATAGGTGCTAAAAGATTATGGAAGAGCTTAGTTTTAAACCAGCGAATCTGCCCCTTGGTGATTGCAGTAGTAAACGTCAAAAACGAATCTGTAGACCACCACTAAAAAAATCGGAGGCGAGAATGTGAACACAAAAATTAACCAGCACAATGTCAGCTTAATTAATTTGTGGGCAACTGTGTTCTAGGCATGGATTTAAGGAAAAACATTGAGAAGAATTAAAATTAAGGTATCAATTCTAAATAGGAAGTGTTGATTCAGATTATTTTTTGTTAACAGGTGAAATTCAAGGAACAAATTTAACTCCTCACATCAGAAAAGAATCTACGTGTTATTCTATAGCAAAAATAGAACAAAGCCAATGATGGCTAGCTTAAAGCTAGGCTAGACACTAACTCGTCACGGAAAATAGTCCGAATCAAAGAGATAACGAATAAAGCTTAAACCTTAACAACGTGGGATAAATCAATGATATGCGAGAAAATACATCCGTAGCCACCAAGCCTAAGCTTCAAAGAATAATATTAAGCAACGAAATTCAGAATGGTAAGGTAATTGAAACCCTGCCAAAATGGAAGCAAACAAAGCAAAAAATATTTTATTCTACTAGGTGGATATACTCTTTTCAAAAGACGCTGATAAAGGCACCGTTGTGTAGTAATTAAGCTGCTGCCTAGGGAAATTGCACGAAAAACATCATTACCAATTATCCAATTTTAATTGTAAATATAAAAATAAAAATACTTCAATTTACTATTAAAATTCGATGACGACAACCTCTTTGAAATACGATTTATAAATATGCATTGCGTTATCTCACATTGAAATCAATGGTTGACGACGAGCAGAGAGCTTGCGAATGAAATAACCGTTGCGGCGGGAGTCTAGTAGAGTTAAGGTAAGTGTGTGCATCAGCTGAAGGAGGAGAGATTATCGTCGTCGTGTTCAGATACCATACGGGGTCGAATGTGTTTAACTTGGAACAAAAGTTCCTATTCTTTGATCATAAATCTCGTCCGACGTATGTGAAAACGCCTGCTGAAAGTGATTAATAGGAATCAGTCGAAGGCTTGTTTCATCTTCGATGAAAATTAGATGAGCTGATGATCACAGCAACGATGTCAATTTACCATCATGGGTTCGGCATGTCCACCATTTAGTAAAAAAAGAATGCAAATTCTTGGAAAAAGTGCATTCAAATGTGTTTTTTGTATAGCAGTCTTGACCCAACTTGGGAAATGCATCAGTGAACATTGTGCAAGCGCAGTTTATTGAAATGATACTCATTGGCAAGTGAATCAGTAGCCAGTTTTCATCGGATCATTTGTTACCAACGTGACATCCTTACATCTTCACCTCCGAGCATTTTGCGGAATAAACTATGGATCTAGTCAGAGCTTTTTTCACTTCATTAGCGTTTATTGAGGCTAAGAAATGCCCTATAGGATATAATTGCGAAGATTAAGAAGAAATTGAAGAGTTGTGGAGTGTGCCAATTAAAACTGTATGTAATAAGAAATATGGAAAATTGTCAAGCATTTGGGACCCTCTGATCAATTTGTGTATTTACAAACAATTAAAGTAATTTCATCAAAATCTTGTGACATTTGTGGAGTTTCTTTTTATTCTTATAATGGGATTTCTAGTTTCTTTATGAGACTAATGCACATCACAATCGCTGCTACTATTGTGGGGTCGTAAATTCAAAGTAGAGAAATACGAAAAAAAACAAAATTTTAATGTTTACAAGGCTTACCCACCCCAAACACGAGCGCTCGTCGGAGGAAGATTGGGTGGGTACCTTTGTGTTTCTCCTTACATATTTATGTATGCAAACTTTTTTCCTATTTTTTCTCACATTTATTTATATACTTACTTTTCTTATTTCCGTAATTTTGTTTCACGCATTTATTTATGTAATTTTCTTTTTTCACGTTCGTCATATAATCGTTTTTTTCCCTCAATTGTTTATATGATTTTCATTTTTAAACCTCAAATACAATGAATAGATAATTAAATTTTGAATTTCGGTCGTTTCATTTATTTGAAAGTCGAGCTAGGTATAAGACCCGCCACGTTGGTTGGCTCCTCCCAATCATGAGCTATCCATCGGGTGAGCTTACCCCTTCTTTTTGCATTACATGTGCTCTCGCAGGGTAGAGTGGCCTTCGACTTGCGTTCTTATTTATGTTATAGTATTATGTGATTCCATCATATAAGATTATAACATTAGCCTGAAACGTTGATGTTTTTTGTTTGCGGGGAAAATTCATGCGAATTATGTTTGCATGAGTTTTTTATTCAAATGAAAAACATCTGGCCACGTCTACAATGGATCTTGATCCGGATGGCGCCACTCTTATTTGGGGGTCATAAGTGTCTCACAAGGCCCAGTTAGTCCTTTGCTTTGCCAATCTTTTCCTTTTAGTAGGTTACCTCGGCTTCTACGCCTGTTGATCCGAATTATACCACAAGTAATTTGTGAATGCGGTTATTTTTTTTTGTAGTGGACCCTTGTGCTGGGGAAAAGAACTCGCCCCACCACACAACAATGCTAGCCTGCCAGCGCATTCACGCGTCCTCAGACAAGGCCGATTTCGGCGAGCAACAATATCCTCGCTCATCGAGCCAGCAGACCATCGCTGCAGTCCTTCACGGACATTTTGTTTCCACCAAAATTCACTACAGTTGGATAAAGCCGTTACGGAAATGGGATTGACGAAGCAAATGCATTATCAAATAGTTCGTAGCCAAAAAGGGGAGCAATTGTGTATAGAGTCAGTTCTGATCGACAAGATGGTATTCAGAGTATTTCTGGGTTAGTGTTCCTACTGGAGATAGATAAGTCATTTATAATGCGGTAAGGAGGCAACGAGGTTTTACTTTAGTGTTGGGCATTTAACACGCCAAGTTTCTAGATTACCCACTGAACACTTCATTTATTAGCTGAGCTTGAAAACCTTTGACTCATAACTTTAATCTAGGCCTTGCTGTTCTACGACATGAGGCATTATCAAGTTGCCATATCTGCGGATGGATTGCTGGAAAATGATCAGGAAAAACTGTACTTTTTCCTCTCAATGACTACCATGCTGTCTTTCCGATATCTCAAATACAAAATTGTGTAGCAGGCATCATATTCCTTTCATCCCTTGCATAATACATAGTGTGATGGCCGTAACTTATCAATCTAATGTAGGTGAAGCTGAAAATATTCATATCCGTTAAAGGGTCATGTTAGGTAGAACTCTATCTCAACATACTTTTAAATAAGCTATGGCCTCAAAGCAGTGATGAGGCATCCGATGAATTTTCGCTTCATATCATTTATCCAGAGAGCATTGATGCTTATTTGCAATCACTTCAGTAGTATGACTGTACGGTATTCATAAAAAGTTGCGTTCTTGCTGGCCAGTGTATGTTGGATCCCACGTAACTTATTAGGCTCCAGTTATTAATTTCAGTGTTTCTTCCTCGCGTTTGTATGAGAAAGTCAAATGAAGATTCCTTGTAGAGGCATGAAATCCATTCAGAATTTCTGCGAGAAGAGCAAATCAAAAACATTTTATTATTTACACTGAGCCAATTATTTAGACTGAGCCAATCAAACTGGGTACGCTAGGCAGCCAACTATACAGTGCAAGTTATATAGTCAGAAGTGGGAAGATATATACCAATTTTTAATACCAGAGTTTGGTTCAAGAGTTAGCTCTTGGATTCTATTCAAAGAAAATGCTGACATTATTCCACAACGAAGCCTGTAACTAGGAAAAACAAGAGCCTCAGCGGCAAAGTTTACGCAAAAACAGTGTCCTAGAAAAATTATTGCACCATGATAAGGAAAAGGCCGCATTAGAAGCAGGCCTGAAATCGATGATAAACCATACGATTGCTCATATAACACTTCATTGATAACAAAGCTTGGTGATTGGAATTTGAAAGAATTTGGAAGAGCAACACTGAAATAAGAGCTCCTTCAATGCTTGGATTTGAAAGTGCCACAGTTCAATGGAATATACATGACAAACCTCGTCTAGAAAAACCACAAGTTTAAATTAACAATTGAAGAGCAGCATATTGAGAACCAAGAACTCAAGTATATTGACATGCCTTCTTTAGTGAACTATGAAGAGAAGAAAGGTTGATCTGATTTTCATACTAGTCTTCCTTATGCTTACCAAGCGCAAGGATCCAAAAGATTTCTAACTTGGATTACAATCCATTTCATTTTTCAGAATACTCAGAAGTGTGTCTTAGCTCATGCTCGGTGGTGGAAGCAGAAAAAAATACCATTATGCTTAATATATCAGGGAACCAAAGGAGTCATCTGTGGATTTAAATAATTTAAAATAACTTTTTTTAATTAAATTCTGATCACTAATCAATTTAAGTATATAATTGAAACTTATGCAGTCTTTACAAAATCAGTATCGAATGAAAACTAAACTTTTTATTTTTTATTAATTGATTTTAAAAATAGATGCCCTTTATAAATTATATCTGTATATGTAAATGTCAAACAAACTTCTTCTTCTTCTTAGCACTACAACTTCTCTTGGGCCTTCGTTTTTTGCAAATAGCGACACCATCTGTCTCGGTCCATTGACCGCGTCCTCCAATTTCGAAATCCGAGCAGCGATGAACTGTCTTCATCGACCGAATCAGACCAGCGTTTCCTCGGTTTCCCCACTGGTCTCCGCCCTTCGGTTCTCACAATGAGTACCTTCTTGGGTATCCGTTGTTCGTCCATAAGGTTTATGTGGCCAGCCCATTGCAGTCCTTGAGAACTCCGGTTCGTCAGCTCATGATTGTATAGAATTCGCCATTGGTCCCCGTCCAGCTTTGCTCCGATTATTCGTCTCAGGACCCGTCGCTCAAAGGCGTTCAATATTTTTGCGGATGCTTGAGTTGGGGTCCATGTCCATGCTTCACACCCATAGCATAACACAGGTCTTATCACAGATTTGTGTACTTGGAGCTTTCTTTTCCTGTGTATGCAGTTGGTATTCAAGATTATCAATACTGAATAAAAAATTTTATTTGCCAGCTATATTCTTCAGCGTATTTCGTCTCTTTCATTTCTGGTTCTCATTGTTTTGGCGCTTAAATACACAAATTCACTCACGTTTTTGATACTATACTCGCCAAGCGTGATATTTTGTGTACTTGAGGTGCTTTTCCTCAACAGCGTCATGAACTTTGTTTTATTTTCATTGATTTGTACCTCTACTAATTTTGCTTCGCTGTCGAGCTTCAGGAAAAGTTCTTTGGCAGTTAGTAATGACCTTGACAATATGTTTATGTCATCCGCATAGGCTAACACTTGACTCATCTTGTATAGTAATGTACCTCACGTATGAGCAAGTAGCTTCCATATGGTGTACTTCAGTGCCAAATTGAATAGCAACGGGGCCATCCCGTCTCCCTACTTTAGCCCGATATTTATGTCAAAAGTTGTGGTGGGTTGGTTATTGATATGGACTTGGGAGGTCGTCGACGTCATTGTCATTTTGATAAGACGGACTTATTTGTATCGAATGCCAAAGCAAAGCATTATTTGGTACAGTGCGTTACGATCAATTCAGTCGTATGCTTGCTGAAAGCCAACGAAAATTTGTGCACGTCTATGTTGAACTCCCAGCATTTTTTAAGTATCTGCTTGACTGATATTTAGTCTTGTGTCTAGTGTTGATTCACCTGCTCTAAAACCACGTTCATACTCCCCAATAATACTGTTGGCCTTTGAGCCGATTTTATTTTCTAAGATTTGAGAAAATATTTTGTACACCCTACAAAGTAGTGATATGCCTCTATAATTTTCGCATTGTAGCTTGTCACCTTGTTTGTGAAAAGGGAATATAATTGATTGGCTCCACTCTTTCGGCATATGTTCTTATTGCCAAATGTGCTGGATGACTTTGTGAACAGGTTTAACAAACTAACTAAGTATTTTTAAGACTAGATTTTGTACATGCATATGTACATGTCAGTTGCTACAATCTGTACAAAGAAGCCAAGCATTAAGAAGATATGGTACCTGGGAGGGAAGGCAGTGCTACCCTGCCATCACGTTCACGCCTCCCCAGACAAGGCAAATTTCGGCGAGCAAGAACATCCTCGCTCGCTCAGGCAGCAGACCATCGCTTGATTCTTTTAGAATACCCTACTTAAATTGCGATCAGTCTGTCCGTCCGTCCGTGTGCCACAGTAAGTATTTTCCCCAACTACATAAGCTAGAAATGAAAATTTAGTGAGAAGGTCAAAAGCGGTGCTTTCTTGAAAATCGCAGTATCACAAATTTTTTATAATGTTTTAAGAGGGATCTCCCCATATAGAGGGTTTACCTTTCAACAGTTTTTATACTAAAGGTCTTGATGAGTAGTTTTCAAAACAGGTCTTAAGCTAACACTTTTTACTTCAGGGGGTGCAGGGAGAAGGGAAATGTACGAAAAATATGTATCCCCCCTCCCGATTGGACATCTTTGTACGAGTGCAAAATCTCATCGAATTTGTTTACAATAGAACATTTTACGAACTTTCCGTTTTAATCTATAAAATCGAAAGCTAGCCCTTAAAATTTTCCAAAAAATTCAAATGCAAAACGCATGTTTTCTGAAAGTTTCATAAAAATCGAGCCATTAACAGTTATGTTATAGGCAGTTGAAATTTTATCTATTACAAAAACAATTACACATGATATTATTTAAATACACATTCGGAAAAGACGCAAACTCTACAGATACACATCTGTAGACTTTGATGAAAATTTTAGAAATAATTTCTAGCCTTCATATGTTATCATGACAACTCAATCATAGAGTTCAGCACCCTGAAAATAAAATGGTGGCATCCCAATATACATCATAACCATATGTTAATTTTCCGAGCTCAATTCATGGAATTTATTCACATGTAAGCCAAATTTTGATATTCTAAAGGTTGATTTTCTTATAATTTTACAATAAACTTCTGGTAGGAGCACTCTCCTGTTACTTTTACTTGTTCGGGCTGCCATCTAGTCAAGGACACTATGGATTGCGTCTGTATATTAGACTGTTTCTAACTTGGCAGTGCTGGTCATCGAAAGAGTGGTATCCATCACTCTCCTTGCTAGAGAGCTCCGCAAAATCTACATGCATAGACACTAGGATGATGGAGAGCACATCTCTTTTTCAGTGATTAGCAATGATGCTGGTTGAGCGATACAAGAGTCATTCTCTGATTTAATCCCAGAGCTTGAACGGACATGGATGCTTTCAGTTTAACCTGCACAAGATTGGTGAGCCACTGTAGAGGTTGATAATCCCCACCACATATTTTTTATCTTCGCAAATTGGGCTAGGCAGCTCGTTGGCTTCATTAAAGAAATTTGAGAGCTCTCACTAGAGTGCCGAATCGGAAAGATGCTGAGATCTGTCGACAAGTGGCGCCGTATATCGGATTACGTTTGGGAAGTGTGAATCTTAAAAGAAGAACGGCTGGGGGCGCTGAGGATGGAAGAGTCTCTTTCCTACCATGCCTTTTGCCCTCCTTTTTTCCTGCTGGAAATGAGGTCCCTGTAACCCGATGGCACCTTAAAACATAGAAAATGGAGCTTAGCCTAAGGTCCTGTGACAAAAAGTTCCAGGCTATGTTCACAAGTTGACAGGGGAGATGTTTATTAGGTAGCTACATAAGCAGTTTGGGAGCTCGACACTCAGGGTATAAAAGATCTTCACCTCCCTACTAAAAGAAATGGTTTCTAGTTCTGCAAATCAGATGGTGTATTTTTTTGACAGTCAACTCGTTTTGAAGCTTAGCCTAGTGAGCTTGCGAATTTCAGCCTCGCAACGTGTTTTGGTTAAGAAAATTGACGCTTAAATTTCAGTTGGAGCTTTTGCTAGGAAATATGATATTTAACATTAAATTGAATTTCCAGCAACCACTAAATTTGACTGGAAACTAGTAAATTCTAGCCCCCTACTTAATAAAACCTTGCGGGCTTCCAGGTTCGTTCAAAGTAGGCACTATTGACGGTGGCGGTGCACTTTCTTCTTCTTTGTCGCCCTACAGCCCCTTTCGGGCCTTCGCTTAGAAATAGTTAGAGTATCTCATTGTCATGATCTAATGTATCGGCACTTCACAAGGTGATATGATCATTATCACGCGTTGGCCGTGTGTCCGTCCAGCACGTATCATAACTGAACAGGCTTATAGTCCGTCCGAAGAACCACTCGAACTAAATCTCGTTGACGCCAACGAAACTTGATCCAGAGACCTTCGGCTTACGGGCTTAGTGCTCTAACCACAAAGCCACGCAGACTATGTGGCGGTGCACTTTAGGTAGTGTCAATTAGCGCTGCACAAACTCTCAGTACCTTTCCCCTTAAAGAGTAGTGTTAACACTTGTGTGAACTAATTCCTTTTTAAACGTTAGCAACTATAAACCTAACATGGCAAATTTATTCAGATAGCAGTTTTCAGAGGGAGTCCGAACAATGGAAGCTCCAATTAATACAGAAAATGATACATTAAAAAGAAAATTGATACTTAAAATATCACTTTAAAAATAAGAGTTCGTTGTAAGGTGATGATGTAACGAAAAAATATGCCCTTTTATCAAGGAGAAAAGTCTCAATAGAACGGAGAAAAAGTCTCAATACGACGGAAGCAATGATAAAGAGGAGTTCTGGTTGACAAAAGTATTCTTGGAAACTAAAATTTTTTCGTGAATACCATCCCTGCCCACTAGAGGAAGTAGAGGTTTCTGTAAGGCTCCTCTATGGACTATAATCAGGCAATGATCCATGGACTAAAAAGATGACATCTACTCGTAATTAGAACTGACATTGTGGGTGATCGGGTATAATATTTTGAATCAAGTTGTTAAGCATGGTATCACCGAGGTGATATATCTGCTTAAACGGGTCTAATCAAATTATCATACCATCTCCATCTTGGGGAAATCTTGGCAGGCCTCGGATAAAGTTCGAAACTCTACTAAAAAAAAATCTAATCAGAGTTGCTGACAGGCGATTGCAGAATCTCCAGAATCGAGGATGTACAAGGATACCCTGGAAACAAACATCGAGGTCCTTGTCAATAAGGAAAAAATTACTCTGCCTAGATCACATAGCAACAAATGGTGATAAAATTGGTAAAAACATTAAATTCACACTTGCAGACTGGTCGGAGCTAGATCTTTGTGTTCTAAAAATTGTCGTCCATGGTCAAAAGTCTCAGTAAGGGAAAACCTACTCATAAAATATTCACATATTTAGACAAGGATCTTTTCAAATCAAAATTTCAACAGTTGCTAACAAATCAAAAAACTGAAAACCTTATGGAGCTCAAAAATATGAGTCCAAGCATGATTCTACCATTGAGAAAAAGATCAGATGTCGGCAACATACATGGATAACAAAGAAAATTATTGAAGCTAGTATTAACAAAAGGAAGGCTTATGAAAAATACAAAAAGAACGCTGAAGAATATCTGTATAACCAAGCCCTAAAATAACCAACACGTCTCATAAAAGAAGCTAAATTTTCATATTACTCCAGGAGATTGGAAAGAGCGGCGGACAGCTCACACGAAATATGGAAAATAATAAGTAAAGTAAAAGGTAATTCATCACCCTGGATCATGTCATCAAGTGCCGAATTTTTTGGCATGGACTCTAACAATGCAGCACGCCATTTTTTTTCTTTTTCGTTTGGGTTAACATCGGCGGGAACTGTCAGGAAGCTTACATTCCCGTTCAGTTATTCTTACATTCCTGTTCAGTTATTCTTACCCCCCTTTTTTGCTTATTGAGGGCAGTCTATTTCATGCATGATCTCATAAAATCATTGAATATTTTAAAGTCAAATATGATCATAATAATACCATTTTCATTACTGGGGGGGAATTCTAGTTTCCTAGCACCTCTTCCGTCAACCTGAGGCCAATTCTGGATAAGGTTCTTAATAGGAAGTCCATAAGCCTTACCCTCTTGTGAATCCCACGACTTCACATACCAACTAAACAAGAAACTTACAGTTAGTGCCACAGTACAATTTAGGCCATTCCGTGGGCAACTATGTATGTTTCATTTAAATCCATTTCTATGTCCAAGTAATTTAGCGAAACCAGAAAAATTGCTAATAACAAAACGGTCAATTTTAGCTAATAAGTTTACTGCTTGCTTCTATGTTACAAGCAAATGTCCATTTGCTTGATGAAAAATGTTGCACTTAAACCATTTCCCACACTCTGCATGATGGGATTGATTAGTTACTTTACCAGAACAGAATATCACCACCCATTCCCGGCAATCGACAACTCTACCTCCTCGGCTATGTTCCGAAATGTGCCAGCCTCATAGGGAAGCCATTTGGTCGTAAATCATAATGACACTCTGCTACTTCTCTCAGGCTATGAATATTCTGTCACTATCCTTGTCCCTTCCGACTGGCAAACGTGGCAGAGCAAGCACCAAGCACGTGTCATCCAAAAGTGAATTTATTACACGATATCTAAAGTTAACGTTCCCTACTACATCGCAGTCAGTGTATCTGCGGTGGCCACTTGTTCGGACGACTTGTACTGAGAACCATGTCGGCAATGGGAAAAATGTTCTAAAGCTCCCTCTAGTAGCCCTTCATCGCCATAACATTCCAATTTTATTTTCAGCACACTAACAGTCGTCGGGTATTATTAGAGAATGGACTTTTCACGGCTGACACCTACCGAAAATTTACACATGTACGGGCCCCGAGTAAAGTGTTTTCACGTCGCCCTCGCATTTCTCCCATCACGTCTTTTGACTTCTGCATCTTTTCAACAAGTCTTGTAGCGGGACTCGACCTTACACCGTCATCCATCCGAGTCACATTTTGTCATAAAATTTATGTTTATAATTTTTTTACAACTTTCCGATAGATATTGCCCCGTTTCGTAATAAATCAAGGCAAAGGAAATTTTCGTTTAGAATAAAATTTAACGGCCGTCGAATTTTTTATGCCATTTTCAAGAATGAAAATTGTTATGTGAGATGATTTTTCTTTTACGAAGTGGTTTCGGTGGTTGTTCCTGTTTGTTCGATCGGAGAATATTGTTTGGATATTTTATCGGTCCTAAATATTTGAATATTGTCAATTTAGTGGCTTATTGTTGGCGATGCAGAAGAAGAGGCCAAAAGATTGTGAATATTTAACTTTTTTATATGATTAGCTTATAGTCAATATGGAAATGTTTACATATGCGCGTAAGAAATAATAAAATTTAACGGTCCAATTCGGACTTATTCTTAGAAATTGACTCTATTATTATAATGCTCCTGATGGTATTAAATTCAATTTTTAATAACATGTTCTTTAGTTAAGATTCTACTAACGTTTAAGTTTTCTGAAGGCTGAATTACGTATATGGTTTACATATGGTATACTTTTTGGCTATTTACTATCCATAAGTAGTCTCAAGAATGATTGATTGAGTTCTTCCAAAGCTCCAGCAGCTATCATTGCAAATAGCATCATCTTGAGAAAATATTATCTTCACTGAATCTCCCTACGTTATTTAAATGTTAGATCTTCCACATAACCACCATAACATTTTATTCATCACAATCATATACACCTAACCATCGAATCGACATTCTGTTGGTTTATCAACATTAAAATATGTAAAATGACAAAAACGAGTTGCATTCATATTAAAATTTTTTATTCTCCTGCACTTTTTTGGGACTTGAATTTTCTTTAACTATGACGCATAAGAGATGTAAACGTTCATATTCATTTCAGATAGCGATTCTAATCCTGACCTGATGAGTCCTTCGCGTTTGAAAGAATAATAAGGAACAGCGTAGTTCACTTTATGCGCAAGACTAACCATAATACCTGAAATAGATTAAAAAGTTCGTTTTGATAACAAATACGTGGGAAAAGGAGTTCAACAGAATCACAGCATTTGGTTTGATAAAAATCTGAATTTGAACATTAATTTGAATATGAATGAAGACAATTAAAAAACTCTTTTTGGTTGTGATATTCTTCGGTAATTTGAATCCAAAGGGGTTCAACTGAATTCTGAAAGATTGAATAAGAGCAATTGGGCTCACATTTTTCTTCTCCTTACTTTTAAGAACATCTGCTAATTGATTGTCATCTAATTTGAATTTTGTCGTAATTTCCTTGAAATTCGTCTCGAATTTTTCGTCAAATATGCATATTCGTCTTTTGTACCATTGAAATTTTTTGCCCAATGGCATCTGAAATATTCTGTTGCGGATTCTTTAATTGATTTTCCATTCTCTCAATAGAGTATCTCATAGTTTCTAGTTAGTGTATCAAAGCTGCCAAATCAACACCAGAGCTGATGTTGAACTTCCTTGAATTTGAGCAATGCGAGGGCGGTTCGGTAAGGACTTAGCCTCAGCGCCCGATGGTCCCACTATCACAACAGAGATCCACTATCGTGTAGTACATTTTTGTAGACGGCTTGTGTTAAAATTTCAGCCGAATCGAATTCGTAGTTTTCTTTTGGCCGAGTGTCCGCGGATTTTAGATAAATGAAGAAAAAACAGCATCGGCTGGTAGTTCGATTGTTACTTTTGGAAGTAAAATCGCGCAGTGGAATCAAAGAGCGCTTGGTTGCTGTGTACGGTGACTCTGTTCCTGCGATAGTGACCCATAAAAATTGGTTTAACGAGTGACAACGTGGCTGTACGTCGGTTTTTGATGAGCCACACCCAGGTGCTGCAAAAACGCCTACCATGGAGGATGCGTGCGCAAAACTCACAAGCTCGTTTTGGCAGACCGTAAATTATAGGTGTACGAGATAGCGGAGACAGTAAAAATCTCAAAAGAGGGGGCGAGTCATATCCTGCATGGAATTTTGGCCATGAGAAAGCTGTCGGCCCGATAGGTGCCACGTCTGCTCACTCCGCACAACAAACGTAATCGTGAGATCACTCCAGAGCAGTGTTTGACACTGTTTAAGTCCAATCTTAAGGGGTTCCTGCATCATTTTCTTTCCGTCAACAAAACATGGTTCAACTGGTGCACACCAGAGACCAAGGAGCAGTCAAAACAGTGAACTTTACCAGGCAAACGTGCCCTGAAGAAGGCGAAGACTCTCCTATCGGCCGGTAAGGTGATTGCCATCGTTTTTTTGGAATTCAAAAGGTGTGATCTACATCGACTACTTGGAGAAACTGTTACGATAGAAATTTCTCTAACGATTAGAGAACATTATTGATCCGCTACAACATAACTTTTCGAATATAACAGAAAATAGAACAGTGGAAACCACAAATTAGTTTTCATAGAAAATGCAACAGTTGATGGAATAACCTAGCTTCCATATAAAATAGAACAGTGGGAACAACAAACTTGCTTCAACAAAAAATAGAACAGTTGATACAACAACCTAGTGTCCACAGAAAATAGAACAGTGGAAACAACAAACTAGTTTTCATAGAAAATGGAACAGTTGTAACAACAACCTAGCCTCCACAGAAAATAGAACAGTGGGAACAACCAACTAGTTTCCACAGAAAATAGAACAGTTAATACAACACTCTCAAATAACAAGGCCATAAAAGATAAAAATATAAGAGAACGCTAAACGGTCACAGAGCTCTACTATGCCGAATCATTGAGCCAATTCGACCCCAAATTGTAAAAAAAGGCCCCGCTTTGCAAATAAAAAGCATTCTTCCACCATGAAAACGCACCGGCTCACACTTCCGTTATCACCACGGCCAAATTGATCGAATTTGGCTACAAAATGCTACCCCATCTAGCGCATTCTCCAGATTTGGCCCCGTGCAACTTATTTTTGTTTCCAAACTTGAAAAAGTCACTGGCCGGGCAATAATTTGCGTCGGATGAGGAGGTCATCGCCACCACGAAGGGATAATCTGCAGATGTCGAGAAAATGTATTTTTCAGACGGGTTAAAGAAGTTGAAGCATTGCTGGGTCAAGTGTATTGGACTAAGAGGAAATTATGTTGAGAAATAAACTTCCACTTTTCAAAACATTTCGTTTTTCTTTTGTAGGCTAAGTAAATATCGGACCGCCCTCGGTATTCATGATAGAGTTATGAAATCACCCTTTTTCCCTTCGGGTGCGGCCACATTGCGGTACGACTGTCGTATCGAGTGATTTTTAGGCACAAATATGAGCACACTGCGACAAGATTTAGGGTTCGGCCACATTGCGATTTTCTGCCGTAACCAGCGATTTTTAGACGCAAATACGAACACACTGCGACAAGATTTGCAAAGGAACCTCAGGCATGCGCAGAACTAATTTGCTCATTTGAAGGTATGTCTTTGCCAGGAACACATGCGCTAACTCAATTGTGCGCTATGCAAGAAACCTCCGTGCACGTCAGCGTCAAATGTCCAAATGATGTGCGCCTGCGCGAGTATCACAAACGTCAAATGATGTGCGCCTGCGCGAGTATCACAAAAACTACCTACTAAACTGGTTTTAGGAAAAATCGCAAATCCCTGCCAAAATCGACCTGGTCAGATTTGTCGCAAACTCGCAGTGTGCCCGATAGTCGCGAGACTATCTTGTCGTAGCCTGATCCATACTTAACTCATAACAAGTTTTACTTGCTCAGCTCCCTCTTTAAATGCACCAGAGAAAAGGACTTTAATCCGTGGCAGTACCCTATTTCGAATGACACTTTAACAGATAAAAAGTGAATCCTAGAAATGTAATACATTTCTAAATTGGCAAAACAACATTTTTAGTCAATTTTCTTGTATATTTTGTATCCGCAGGTCAATTCTCTTTTTTCTTTAAAGGCCATCAGGCCTTGAATTGTTGTATGAGCAGACGCGTTTCGACTACTTTGAGTCATCTTTAGTGTCTAACGGATGTGCTGAAGGGAAGTGGTTTGTTTTCTGTATATTTTGTAGTCTAATTGTTTTTGTTCGCATGTCACGGTTAGGTCCATATAGTTGAGTTGTTTGTTTGTATCTCAATAACTTAACCATATGAACCTAACCGTGACACGGAAACAAGCATGATCAGACCACAAAATATACAGAAAACTAACCATAACTGATCCTACCATATACGTAACATCTAGCCACCCCGCACAACATAAGCTAGCATCGTACAGATCAATGGTGCAGAGACTTCACTCCATCCCAATGACTCCTACTAATTACTTCAACGTAGTAAACAACATTTACAGAATAGCTAATAATAACGGATACAAACAACAAAATTATTCATAATTTAATTAGATTGAATATTTGAAAACATTTACGTAATTTATTTGATAATTGCATTGTTCTATGATCGTTTAAATTTCTTTTATAGAAATTAATATTTAAAATTATTTTCTTCATTTGATATCCACAAAAAATAATATTTAAATATTTAATTATATTTCGGTTGAACAATATTATTCAGAATTAAGGCACTTTTTTTAGGTACGTAGATAGAAAGTAGTTAGGGAGGAGTCTGCGAGAGAAACTGAAAGATTTAATAGGGACATTCATACACAAACTAACAGTACGTGATGCACTGTATGGTTCCAGATCCAATTGTAACAATACTTAAGCTGAATCACTTCGGTTATACAACGTGAGTTGAATATACCTGCATGACCAAAATCTTCCACAAGGGAGTCGACCAATCTATAGTACATAAATTGCGTCACACTTAACAATGCTATTTAAAATTTCCCAGGAGACTGAAAACTATTTTAGTTATTTTGATTGAAGATGTAAAATAAAATGATAAAAGTTTATCCAGTTTATCAGTTCTCTTTGCCTGCGTACATATTTATTCCAACTAACTATAATTTTTCTTTGTAGCCCACGTAGTGTAGTAATTAGAGTACTCACTGCAAAAACTGAAGTTCCCTGGTTCGAATATCATTGATGACAACGAGAATTATTTCGGATGGACTGTTATAAGCCCATTAAGTTATAAATACTGGGTTTCAAATCAAAAACTATCCCAGCTGGGTGAACTGACACATGGCCAATGCACGATACCGACCATATCACCTTTTGTAGTGACAACACATTTGATCAAGATGATGAGATACGATGAATCAAATATAAACTGTGATTTTTTTATACATTTATTGAATAATATTACACACATTGCATTGTCCACACACTTGTTCATAAAAAGATTTAGGACGATCTTCATTCAAATATTAAAAACTGTCTCTTTGGCTAAAATATTTCCTTATCGTTCCAGATACTAATATTTCGCAAGCAATATGCTTCCTTCTTCAATGGCAGAATTTCAAAAATATTGTTCCAGTTGCTAGTATTTCGAAAGCAATATGCTTCCTTCTTTGTGCTGCTTTCAAAATACTAGTATTTGGAACAATAAAGGAATATTTTAGACTAAGGAAATGTTTTAAACCATTTAATAAAAGATTCAATAAAGGCTAAACAAATCATGCTGGGAAGAAACGAAAAAATAAATTTTAAGGCGAGCTGCTAGCCAATTCCTCCATGTGATTCTTTGAGGGGCGCCAACAAAAAATATTTACAGGGGGACAAGGGGACACTGAGGTCTAGACTTTAAAGAGAATGTTCAAGTGTTTCCCAGTCAATTTCTTCCAGTTTATCCCTTGTCAAATCCGAGGTGCACGGTCAAGCATTGTAATGGAGAAGAATGACCTTTTCAATAGGCTTACCTCATCTTCTATTTCGGGAGAAGGTTTTTGCTGACTTTAACACCTGGAAATAGTAGGCCGCCGTCACTGTTTCTTTATCGTGAAGGAAATCAATGAGTAAAATCCCCTTTGAGTCAAAAAAAATCGTTTCAAGCAATTTTCAGGCTGAGAGGCGAATAACTGGGCAGCCTTTATCCTTATCTCGCGGCTCCTTACTCGTCATTTTTGATTCGGACGTATAATGGTGGACCCAAGTCTTATCACATGTGGCGATGCACCTCGAAAAATCCTCTCTTTCTTGTCAAAATCGATTCAGAAGTCTCTCAGTGATCTTCGTTCTGAAATGTTTTGACCCTCGGAATCTATCGAGCACTAATTTTTCTGAAGTCAAGGTAATCAATGAGAATGGATGAAGCACTTTTATAGTTGAAACCCACTTTTGACGAGATTTCTGAAACAGTTAATCAGCGATCACGTTCAATATGCTCTCGAACGGTAACGATGCTGTCATCTATAAGACATTGATCAAGACTTTCGTTTTCGATATGTTCTCGCCTACCCTTGAATTGCCTAACCCACGTATGCACTCGATTCGGAAATTATGTAGCAACCCCAAACTGCGCTTTTAAATGAGTAAAAATTTCCGAGTTTTAACGCATCCATTTGTTAAAAATTATGATGGCGTGTTGCGCGACAAACAAATGTACCTTTTGCCCAGTCATGGCTGTACTAAGAACGGAACCAAGCGTGGCAACTAAATTAGCTGGTTCCCCACTCCTTCTAAACGAACGGCCAAACCATCTATCATCTATTGATATTCTATTCCACTCTGATTATTTCAAACGGTTTTTAATTACGATTTGAATTAAAGGCTCTAATTTTAGATTTGAATTAAAGGTTCTAATTTTAGTTTTCAAAAACCGTGTATTTATTTAATTTCAACAAATTTACATGTTATCCTGAACTCTAGGACTTCTTCAGTGCAAATAACTTCTCTTAATTTAGTGCCTAACTATTTATACCATTCACAGTTACCTGACTAATAAATTTTTAATGTATTGTATATATTTTAACAATTTTTGGAAGTATTACCTAGGTCTTGATCAGATCACTTAATAACAGGAAAATTATTTATTCCTATCGTCTTTTCAATGTCTAATTCACTGATCTTTCTTACCTTTTATGACTTTCAGATTGTTCTTACTTATCCCATGGTTGATTTTGATCGCTATTGATTTTACCTGTTGCTGTTTATTCTTTTTCCAAAGTTCGATGCATTTTTTATGTTCTTCGAATCTAACCACAGCTAACCTCTTCGTTTGTCCTATGTATATTTTAACGCACTCTTCACACTTAATTTGGTATATTCCGCTCTTATCCTGTTCTTCGATTCAATCCTTGCGTTGCCATACCAATCCACTAGCTCATTATTTTCGAACATCTTCCTCAACGCTTCATGCATCTCCGAAAACACAATGCTTATTGTTCGCACTCTTTCGAAATCGGTCTCAGCACTGTATATTTTCTTTTATTAAGCTTTCTTCTTTTTTGGCCTAGTCTTTTGTTCGCTAATAATAAGTCAGAATATCAAATTTCTGAAGCTATGTAATAAATTCAAAATGGTTCCAAAATCCTATAAGCTGGTTAAAATTTCAGGACCATCGATGGCAGATCTACATAAAATACTGGTCGAGAAAGCGGCTATGCAGGAGAGCCTAAGGAAGTTGTAGGCGAAAATAGACTTTACCACGAAAGAGGCGCACATAGCATATCTGAAATTATGTAAGGAAACAGATCCTCTCCACACTCAATTTGGTATATTTCACTCTTCATCTGTTCTTCAATTCGATCCTTTTCGTTGCCAAGCCAATCCAGTAGCTCATTGCTGCTTCGCAGAACCGCTTCTATATAGAATTTTTCGAACATAATCCTCAACTCTTCATGCATCTCCGAAAACACAATGCTGATTTTTCTGCACTCTTTCGAAATCGGTTTTAGCATTGTATATTTTCTTATATTGAGCTATCTTCTTTTTTGGCGCAGGATGTTGTTGATCGTATCCGCTTTATACTCATCTTTAGTTTCTATATTGTACTCTAACTCCTTATTAAAATTTGCTTCACTCATTGGTACCATCTGTAGCCGGTGTACCATGCTATGGTACGCTGCAATTTATGCTCATATGGGTGGTGGGAAGTGCTAAAAATTGTCCTTTGTGTAATACTCGTAGTTATCTTCCTATGCATTGACAATTCTATTTCGTTATTGTTTCTTGTCAACATTAAATCGAGAAAATGTAGTTTTCCATCGACTTCGACCATGAATTTGATTTGCGGATTAAGATTATTCATGTATTCTAGTTGATTTTTAATTGCTGTGCAGTTCATTATGGATCAGAGATAGTGGATTGCTCATGGCTAGTCCTCCTGTTGTTCTGTAGTAATCACCTCGGAATACCAAAAAATTCTCATTCATGCGAGCTTTTACTAGTTTTACGTATATTTTTTAACTTTTTCTGCCACTCTGTTGATTGCTAAACTTCCTTCAGCCATATTTCAAATTGATTTAAAGCCTGTTTCTGTAGTATACTTCGAAACAATGCTTCCACATCAAATGGCACTATAACCTCATCTGTACTCATTTTCTCCACTCTCTTAAGCAGTTCAATTGAATTTCTGATACTATTTATCCCGTTAACTGCTCCTAGCTTTTTACATTTGTTTACCAACCACTTGCCTATTTTATAAGTTGGTGAATGAGAGTCAGGAATAATTATCTTCTATATGCACTTTAGGCCGGCACCTAATTCGTGGTATTCTGGGATACAACATTTCAAGTGGCTCACATCTCCTAAAGTTGTTTTAACTTCCTTCAGCACTTTATCCACTGGTTAAATAGAATCTTGAATGAGATTTTTCTGATGTTTAAAATATACGCCAGCATTAATTTTGTTTCATACTTGCCCATCGTAATCTGTCTTATCCGTGACAAATATTTTGTTAATCTTATCCGCTTTAATGTAATAATCATCATCATCATTTATGACGCGACAGCCCAAGCCAGGCTTTGGCATCCAGGGCTAATTTCCTCCAATCATCACGGTTCCGCGACCCTGTTCGCTAGCAAGAAGGATCTGCTGTCAGCTTCTATTGTGTCTTCCTATCGAGTCTTTGGTCTTCCCACTGGACGTCTATTTTGTGCTCTACCTATCAATGTTCATTTGCGTAGCCGGTTTTCTTGCATTTTTTCTAAATGGTCCGCCCATTGCAATTTACATAACTTTAGGCAAGAGGAAACAGGTGGATTATCAAAAAGTTCATACAACTCATCATTGTAACGAAGTCTCCACTCTGTTCCTTGTTATACTGGGCTGTAGATTTTCCGAAGCACTTTTCGTTCGAATACGTTCACCTCCTTTTCGAATTCACTCGTCAGGGTCCTTATTTTACTTCGATATAGCAGCACAGGTTTTACTAGTGTGTCGTAGATGTAGAGCTTATTTTGCCTGTGCACAACTCTAGATCTTAGAATGTAAAGTACAAAGTAGGATGCTTTATTTGCGGCACGTATGTGGCGTCCAATCTCGTCCTTTTTGACGCCTCTTCTATTCAGGTTGGCTCCAAGATACACAAAATTATCCACACTTTCAAAGTTGTAGTTGCCTACGGTCAGGTTTTGTCGAACTTGAGTTTGCTTCCTCGTTTGAGTCATGGATGTAGTTTCATTTTCATTAGTAGTAGGTTTCTTTGTTTTGCCTCAAGTTCTAGGCTCAGAAATACTCCTTGGGCATTTGAGATTGAACGTGCCATAATATTAACGTCATCAGCATATGCTACCAATTGTGTGCACTTGAACATTAGTGTATTAGAGGTTTCAGCTGATGTCTTCCTGATGACATGTTCCAGCACAACGGGGAAAAGTCCATCCCATCCTTTTAAGCCTGATTCCGTTATAAAGCTGTCTATTAGTTCACCATTTGCCTTTACCTGGGACTCTGCATTCAGCATCATGACCTTGACCCTGTGGACTAGTTTTGTTAGGATGTCACAATCAAGCATTATTTTGTACATCGCGTTTTTGTCGACACTGTCGTATGCTTGATTGGAGTCTACAAAGAGTTGATATACATCGATGTTATATTCCAAACCCTTTTCGAGCACCTGTTTTACTGAGAATATTTGGTATATAGTAGACCATCTGCTTCGAAAGCCTCTCTGAAAGTCTCCTTTAGCACTTTCATAGCACGGCTTTAATTTTTTTCTATGATTTTGCTGAGCACTTTTTAAGACGTGCAAAGTCGAGCAATGCCTCTAGAATTTCCAGACCCTAATTTGTTTACCTTTTTGTTCGCAGAACATATACTTTTCCACTTGTCCTCTGATAACTGCTCCTCTCACCATATTCTGCATATAAGCCGATGCAGATGGTTGTTCAGTTGGGGACTGTAATGATTTTCTACTTTTCAAGTTCGAACGCGGAACCGACCTCTCATCGGTTCTAGACGTTAAGTCTGAGTAGTGCCAACGGATGGTACCAACAGGTCAACAAATCCGTGCACCGTAACCCATTCACGCGGTGACTGCTTGTCGGCCAGCTAGTTCGGAGAGGATTTCGGTCGCGGGTCTCCGAATGGGTTACGCTCAATTACAATATCTCAGTCACCCGAACATGCCCGTTTTCCAAACGCGTCAACAACCACTCATCCAGAACGGGAAACCTACGTTACGTTAGTTCTGGATGTGATCTCTCCACAGATCTCAAATCAAAAACGCTACAAAATCCTATAGGCGCGTTACCGAATCACCGACGCGGTACCGAAAAATATGCTACTCGAAATTAAACCGACGAAAACTACTCTAATGAAATGACGAAACAATCAAAGGTACCGCGTACCGCGCGCGACGCGAAACCGACCTCAGCGGATTTGTCGAAGCCCTACCCTCGCGACGGCATACCTACCCTACACTCTCGGTTCCCACTGAAAAAGAACGAGTCACTGAAAAGGAAAGTCGTGGTTAACGTTTTAGCAATTCATATTATTTTCTTAGCCTTATCAATTTAACATTAGTATCAATAAAATGTAATATTTAATCATTATCTTTTTCAAATTTCAAATTTCCTTGCCATTATTAAAAATAAGAGCAAATACAATAATAATATTATAGTATTAAATCGATAAACGTATTAAGAATAATTTATATAAAATACAATAAATGTTTCCTTCTGTTCCGTTTTATTCATTTCTACTTTATTTTCATTGAATTCTATACTTTTTAATGTTTTCATTTAAAAATTCTCAAGGGTAAAAATTACGAAGACGATTTCCTTAAAATTGATTTGATAATTATGGTTTCATAATTTTCATCCATTCTCATAACTAGATCTTGTTTTGAATCGGAGTTTATCCCCGTTAAAAATATTAACAATTTTCTCTCTTATAATATGTGTCTGTATAATAATTTCACCAAAAAATATTTCCCTTTATTTTGCTACACGAGAATTTATTTTACTAAAGCGTAAGAAATATTTAAACGCGTTTTGCAATTGTTGAAAAGAACGTGTGTATTTGTAACTACTCAAAACAAAAACAACAGACAAATTCCCACTTATTAAAAGAAAATTGTCTTAAAAAATGTTCCTATATCTCTAGCAAATTATGCACTTGTTGTTTTTAATTATTTTTACTTCATTCATTATCAAATCTTTTTTTTTTGTCTATAGTATATAAATAGTCAAAGAGACAATATTTGAAATAACAAACACAAAATATATATATTTCATAAGATACATGCATGGATAATAATCAACCTTATACGAGTAGATATGCTTTTGCAGCCGTATAAAATAAATTCTTTAAAATTACGCAAAAATAAGATAAAAACAGGAAATCGGAAAAACATTATTGTTCATAATATTAATTGTTTCATTAAAAATAATAACATCATAATAGTATAGTATCGTAGTAATAGTGGGTGTGTGTGTATATGCGAAATAAAAATTAAATTAATTCCTATGTAATAATTATCAACCCCCATTGAATGGATCTAAAGAATGCTTGCTTCTTCACATCTTCAGCATCCCGCTCCGATGAGCCCAATCTTCTTTCAGGATTCTTGTGAAGCAGCCTACGCATAATTGCAATAGCTTCTAATGGTAAAAATCTAGGATATCTGACTTCATCATTTACAATCAAGTCGAACACTTCTTCCTTTTACATATTTGGCCTGGTAGTGACATTTGGTCTGCGAAGAGGTTGCCGCGTTGAATAGGATATGCGAGCCATCAGTTACGCGTATTATATTGTAATTGAGGCAGATTCGGGACAATAAATTTTACTCTGTATGTCTACACCTTTTCATAGCGGTAAAGGTGAGAAATACAATAACAAATTGAACGAGTCGTCTGTACGTGCGAGCTTCGGAAAACAAATAAGTATCGCGGAATCGTTCTGCCAATATGGCCACTCAGGAAAGTGTTTCGCGACAGGCAACTGCAACACCTGGCAATGATAAAGCCGATCACAAAGCCAGAATGGATGGTGGACTAACTGGCTGCATCCAATTCGCGCACGCAAAATAAATTTACAAATTGCCTTTAACTTCTGCCACTGCTGATGGTTTTACAGCACTGTTGCTTTCACCCGCATGGTCACCTTTCGCCTGACTATTATCTTCTGGTGCCTTTCCGCTCACCTAGACAAAATATTGCTAATATTTTCTAAGTCTTTCTTAACTAAACTAACCTCTTTCATGATTGGAGCCTGTTGATCTTCTTGCTGAGTTTGACAGAGTTCCCTGTTCTAGCCTGAGGCAATGTTCCGGTGAATTTCACAAGTGTTCGATGTTCCCTTTGCAGTTTTCTTGAGTACGTTTCGCTCCGACCAAATCCTACACACAAACGATCGTCAACGAAAGTATGTTAAGAGGTAGAAAAGCACTTGAAACGTTCTAGACAGCACAACCTACGATCACGAACCATCGATCACCACAAACAGTTCTTTTGTTTTCTTCGCCGCCATGTGGCTGTCAAAATCCCAGGTTGTCACCTCGGACAAAACATCTGTGTGTGGAATGGCACGCCATATGGCGGCAATGTGCCTCTCCAGTTGTCGCCAGTGGCATAGTTTTCTCCATGGCCACGGTGGAGGGGCATTTCCAGATGGCTATGTCTCGAAATGTGCCGGGGTTGGATTAATTCTATATTTCGAATATTTATATCCACAGATCTAAATATTTGGACAGAAAAAAAATATTTTCTGCACAACGATATCCGCACGACAGATGAAGTCCGCTGGCACTTCGAGGACATATCCATCTGGCCGGTTGCAAGGGTTCGGGATCGGAATCACTTCGATTCCCGGGCGTAGGCGTCACATTACAGGACCACCACTCTGACGTAGCTCAGCTGTCATTCTATCTATTCCAGGAGTCTTATTTTTTCTGAGTTCCCCTACTGCTGCCTGTACTTCGTCTTTGGTTAGTGGACCCCTCACCCTGCTTCTGGATTGTCAACATCTTCAGTCGTTGTTGAAAATGCTGTGAATAGCTTCTTGAAATATTGCAGCCATATGTTTTTGATATTGACTGGGTGCCAATCGCCTGTTTCTGTTACCCCAACTCTGACTGCCTTCAACATGGTTTTGATGTCATCATTACTTTTTCCCACCTGCTTTGATATCTTGATGCAATTTTCCAGCACTAACATGTATGTGGACGCCACTGAGCTATCATTTAACTTATGTATCTGGTACGTTGGAGTAAATGATTTTTCTTGTTTATAGCTCTTGGATATGCGGCATTAGAATTCTCCCCTATAAGGTAGTGGTCCGAATCACATAGTGCCAGAAAACGAGTGTGAGTCGAGAATGCTGGTGACGGCTCATTTTTTTTTATGAGAGCATGGTCGATCTGGTTGATGGTGCGACTGCCTGGGGATGCCTACGTTCTCTTCTTCTTCTTAGCAGTACAGCCGCTTTCGCGCCTTCACTTCCTGCAAACAGCGCCTCCAACTGTCTCGGTCTATTGACCACGTCTTCCAATTCAGAAATCCGAGCAGCGACGAACTGTCTTCGTCGACTGACTCAGACCAACGTTTCTCCGGTTTCCCCACTGGCCGCCGGCCTTCAGTTCTCCCAACGAATACCTTCTTGGGTATCCGTTGTTCATCCATACGATTCATGTGTCCAGCCCATTGCAGCTTCCGCAGTTTTACAATCCTTCAGACCTCCGGTTTGTCAAAAATTTCATACAGCTCATGGTTGTCTCGAATTCACCATTGGTCCCCGTCTAGCTTCGCTCCGACTATTCGCTTCAGGGCCCGTCGCTCAAAGGCGGTCAATATATTTGCAGATGCTTGGGTTAGGGTCGATGTTTCACATCCATAGCATAACACAGGTCTTATCACAGATTTGTATACTTGGAGCTTTGTTTTCATGTGTTTGCAGCTGCTCTTCAAGATCGACAGCACTGAATAGAATATTTCATTTGCGAGCTGTATTCTTCGGGGTATTTCGTCTCTTTCATTGCCCGTTTTCGTTATTTTGGCGCCTTAATACACAAATTCACTAACATTCTCGATACTGTATTCGCCAAGTGTGATATTTTGTGTGTTTTTTCTCGACTGCGTGATGAACTTTGTTTTATTTTCATTGATTTATAGCTCTACTAGTTTTGCTTCGCTGTCGAGTTTCAGGAAGAGTCTTTTGGCAGTTGTTAATGACCGTGACAGAATGTTGATGTCGTTCGCATAGGCCACTACTTGGATCGACTTGAATAGTAATGTACCTCACGTATCGACAGATAGCTTCCATATAACGTTCTCCAGAGCCAAATTGAATAGCAATGGGGCCAGCCCATCTCCCTGCTTTAGTCCGATCAATACTGTCGTATGCTTGTCTGAAGTCAACGAAAATTTTGTGTACGTCAATGTTGAGCTCCCAGCATTTTTCAAGTACCTGCTTGACTGTGGACAATTGGTCTATTGTTGACCCACCTGCCTTAAAACCACCTTGATACTCCCCGATAATACTGTTGGCGTATGATCCGATTTTATTTTCTAAGATTTTTGAAAATATTTTGTACGCCGTACAAAGTAGTGATTTGCCTCTATAATTTTCACACTGTAGCTTGTCACCTTTTTTTGTGGATAGGGAATATAATTGATTGGCTCCATTCTTTCGGCATATGTTCTTGTTGCCAAATGTACTGGATGACTTTGTGAATAGCTTGATGAACACTACTGCCACCATATTTGATGAGCTCCACTGGAATCTCATCAATGCCCAGCGCTTTATTATTCTTTTTGGCTTTGATGATGGAACAAACTTCATCCAGAGTTGGTGGGGCCAATTGAAGCTCTCCGCAGCCATCTATAGGCTCCGATGTTCTGGAGCTGTGCGGAGGATTAAGGAGGTTCTTGAAATATGATGCCCATCTTTCCTTAATCTTGATTTCATCAGCGATGATATTGCCGATGTCATCACACAGAGCGTGGTTTTGGGCTGATAACCACTTTTCAGGCTTTTCACTAACTCGTATCCTTGTCTTGTGTTATTGCTTGCTAAACTAACATCTATACTATACTATACTTGGTCGTCATAGTATTTTCTTTTCTTAATCCTCATTATCTTATTCGCTACTCTTCTGAGATTTTCATAGTGTTTTCTCTTCGTCCTGGCTTTCCTACCTACGTATTCTTTGTACGCCTGATTCTTTTTATCTAACGCATTCTCGCACTCATCATCGAACCAATCATTTCTCTTGCGCCGGGCTTGATGTCCGATTGTGTGTTCTGCCACGGTCCTGATAGCGACTTTCGCTTCCATCCAGAGCTCGTTGCTCGTCTTTAACGATGCGTCTGATAAGATGGGAGATAGCTGGTTGTCGAGGGTCTTCGTGAAATTTTCGGCCACATACGCCATTTGGAGCCTTTCGATGTCAAAGTTTTGTAGCAGGCTAGTCTTCGCTGAAATACCTTTGACATATGACATCGATAGTTTAATTTAATCAAGTAATGATCTGAGTTACAATTGGCACATAGGTATGTACGGACGTCAAGTATGCTCGAGGTCCAACGTTGTTGGATCAAAACATGTTCGATCTGGTTTTGTGTGTTGCCATCCAGTGATACCCAGGTGATTTTATGAATTCGTTGATGTGGGAAGCAAGTCGAACGTGTGACCAGATTCCTGCTACATGCAAAGTCAATCAGGCGCTGACCGTTGTCATTTGTTTCATCGTGGAGGCTATATCTTCCAGTCGTTCCCCGATGAGAGATAGCTCAATGCCAACCTTAGCGTTGAAATCACCCAGAATAATTTTTGTGTCGTTTGTGGGCAATGAGTCGACCAGTCTTTCCAGGTGACTGTAAAACGATTCTTTCGTTTCTTCGTCCTTTTCTTCGGTCGGGGCGTGAACATTAATCAGCCAGATTATGAAAAATTTCGCTTTTATACGGATCGCACACAACCGCTCATTGCCTGCCTCAAAATCGATAACGTGCGATTTGAACTCCCTACCCACAATGAAGGCCACTCCGAATTCTCGTTTTACAGTAGACTTCCCACTCTTAAATATTGTGTGCGATCTCATGTCTTGAATGTCGTTTTCAGTCCAATTCGTTTCCTGGACTGCCAGTATTTTGTTCTCATATTTTCCCCAATTAAATCATGCAGGTACCCTCAAACTCAAGGAAATTCAATATTTGAGTAGTTTCACAAAATGTCCTCATACTTTGCAAGTTTAATGAAAATCGAATGATATACGCCGAAGTTATAGTGATTTGAAAATTCTCCAATTACAACAACAATAACACATGATTTCGGTATTGCATCGACTTTTCATCGAATCAGGCACAGCAGTTTTCATTTGATCTTCTTCAAATTTACAAATAAGATCAATAAAATAACTTTTCCTGGGGAATCTATGATTTGAGTGATTTTTGTTTGCATGCAACAAAATGGCGACTATTGAAAATGGAGGAACAACGAATTTTCTTTAAACGTGCACATCTCTTTGACATATTTCTTGACTTTTTTCGTTGATGGTGACTGCATCGCGGAAAAGTTGGGCACAAAACCCTTGTGACATGAGCATAGCTTGTTTTTCCATTGTTTCGAGGGCTCTCGCCTGAGATGATTGGCCTTCTACTTTTTTCATGGCCAAGTCAGCATTTGGACTCTTGCTCTTGTTGGAAAGTGTGTGAAGGGGCACCAATACCACTCGGATGTCCCACTCTTTGTGAGTCGTGAAATCCACTGCAAAAATGAATTCCGATTGGACCTCGCGTTTGGGTGATTTGAAAAAGTCGTTGTATCTCGTTGTTCTATCCTTCGGTTGGTTACCTTGGCCTTCGACACCTGTCAAATGGACTTAATCTTATCTTCGAAAAATAAATAGAGGAATTCGTAAGCGTGAAATTTTTTTGTCCTTGCACTGGCGTAAAGAACCCGTCCCACGACACCGCAACGCTCGCTGCCAGCACGCTTACGCATCGCCAGGCACCAATTTTTCGCTCGGAGAGGCAGTAGTCCACCGCTGAAGTCCTGAACGGACAGTTTAACGGTGAGAAATATTGATTCAAAGACTTCAACAAGTCAGGCTCAGCAGACTGATAAAACATATGTAGTGATCTTTATGCAAATATTCGCATCCTCGAGAGGTGATTATATTTTGCATTTATGGGGAATGGCTACGATTTCCCCGTGAAATGCTCTAAAACATTTATTTCCTGAAGAAAACATCAAGAATTTTTTGCTCCACCCCAACGCTGTAATTAGTTTAGTTCGTATCGTGTTTTTAGTCCCACGGTTATCTCTGCCAAACAGGGAGGCCGTCCACCCTTTTACAAAGTGGTATCACTGTGGATACAGGGTAAGCCACAGGTAGAGCAAAAGCTTAACCTAACCTAGCGCATGCAACTTCTAGTAAATCGATGTTAACTTGCGCGGTCTTTTATCAAGGGCCAACGGTTGTGACGATCGTGAAAACAGCAACTTAAGTGTATAACTTCATTCTAACTGAAAGTATTTTGGGAATTTTTTTGTGTGAAGCTTGAAATTGAAAATATTGCATAGAGATTTTAAATTGAATGGGCCTAATAAATTTGCAATTTATCCTTGCATCATCTCATGTCTAGTCACAGTTTCATGTTCTAGAATATTCAAAAAGAATTCGGATGCGAGTAGTTTCCTTATATTTGCTTAACTTATTAGCAAACAATAACAATCAGATTTAGTGGCAACAAAAAATCTGAAAAGAACAAAATCAAATTTTTATTGCAAGCCATCTAGCTAGCCACAACGTGAGATCCTACTTACAAAGTCCCCATTGTGTGAGAAGATGAAAATCACCTGAATTTCGATTGTAGAAAATGCACGGAGACACAAAACGACACGACATTGCAGTGTAGCTGCTCCTAACTAACAACTATCTGTCCCACGAAATCCAGAGTGGCGATATCTTGGCTAAAGTTGGAAGCCAGCAGCAGCTATTGAGTTAACCAGCATCTTTGCCTTTGTTTGGCAGAGCTATCGGCAAACAGCATGAATTCTATTCATCTCTCTGCTGGCTACTGCAGAACACCTCTACCACTATGGCCTTTCTGTTGGGTCTTATCAACCTGTTTGTCTAAGACATCCTGCGCGAAGGTTGTGTTTGTTATTCATTTCGATGACCTTTTGACTACTAGTGTAGTATTTTATTCTAGCAGGGGGGAGTGGTTGAGAGGTAGGTGCATAGATATATCGACAAGATAGGTTGATTTGATTTTTTTAACATTTCTGCCCAAGAATTTACTTGTGTTACCAGGAAACCCTATTGTAGGAACTGATCAACAACCTACTTAATTTAAAAACTAGTGCTAAATTTTTCCATTTTCAATTAATTAAAAGTATGTTTTTATTTAAATCTGCTTGGAAAAAAACTAGCGTGCACATAATCCAACATGGTACCACCTAACACGATTTATTTCCTTTTAAAGGTTCAGCAAGAGCCGGACACTCACCATTATTTAGTAATTTTGCATTTTCCTGCATTAATATTCCTAGCTGCGATGCAACCAAGCTCATTTACATGCAATCGTTGTCGAAACGACAACGGGACACAAAATCGAAAAGAAAGCGCATCGTTCTAACATCCCCATCGAATTAAGCAACTTGCAGTGGACAAACCAATTCTAATAAAACAAACAAAATACGACAAAGATTTGCACGAACTCTACTTTGTTCGCTGCATCCAGCATCCACTTCAGGTGAATCTTTGAGATGCATCGCTTCTGCATCTCATGAAAAATAGTTGAAGTGCATGCAGCAGAGCAACACGATGGCTTGTAATGGGAAGCAGATTTTTGCTGTTTTCCGATTTTACTTTTTATTCTCAGGTGCTCTTTGTTCAATGTGAAAATTTCCAACTGCTGTTGGTCCGAGAGATATGTAAATAAATTTTAATTCGGAGGACATTCACGGACGAATGGCGAATAAAGTGAATAAATAGCGAATTGATGGCATCAGAAAGAAAATTGCGGGCAAGGTGCATTTTGATTTGAGATTTATTGTGTGATTTGTGGAAAAATTAACATTTTTGCATGTGTTTGGATCATGGATGTGTGAGGAAGGATGGGAAAGGAAATTTTTTTCAGTGGAGTTCTTCCACTTGAGTGAGCTTAGGGTATTCTAACAGATAGAAGATTAGAATGGTTTGTGTACTGATTATTCTGAACAATAAATTGTAGATACAAGTGGCAGATTTAGTAAGTTTAGGATTGCAAAGTAATCATGAATTTTCAAGTTAGAATAAAGATTGAATAGAAATTAATTCGTTTGTTCTTATTCGTTATTTCGTGACTAGGAAATAGAGATAAGAAAATAAGCTTGTGAAAACATTTAAAGATTAAGTAGAAATAAATCCATTCGAAGGAAGATTTGAATAGTTTATAGTATATCTGATACTTGAGTAATACTTCCAATGCTCGATTGCCGATTCTACAGGGCCGTCAGACCGCAGAACCGAACGCGTCCCCAGGTTGCGGATGAAGAAGGACCTTTCTCGGGAAGTTTGCTGTGAACATCCAATGAACAGCTGTGGACAGCGGTCGGCAGAGGAGATAGAGTGTCAGGCGTTACTGCGGTCACCACAAACACCCGAGTGTCAATGATCTTCTCTGTGACATGAGGAAATATATGGCGTCATCAAGTATCCATGTATCCTAGTGGGAAGGTATGTTAAAACGCTATGAGAAGGAATCCAGCCAGAAAACCAGTGATGAAAGTCGAGAAAGGGGAAAAAGTTACTGTGCAGGGGGTCACAACCCCAGTACCAGTGGCAGTGGAGAGAGAGTGAGCAGGCTCCCGGCCGTCGTTATCCAGTGACTGCAATGTTATAGAGGTGCGGACTTGGCCTGTATAACAGATACCCCTACAAGCGAGCATGAAAAAAAACTATTTACTTGGAGATGGAAGCTGCCTCGGACACCTCCTCGTAATGATAGCGCACAGATGATGAGTAAAACTATAAAACCTATCGATCAAAGATCGCTTGATATAAATATTGAAGCCAAATATCACAAAAGCACCTGCGGAAGCTCTGAATAACGTTACAACCTGTGCGGAAGTGGAGGCCAATATCATAAATCTTCATGATATCGACCATCAAGAGAAGCAAAGTGATGCCCAGCACTCAATCTAATCCTTCTAATAGGAAGTTAGAGAAAGACATATGGGCTAAATGCAATGCAGTATTGAAAAAGATCATCCAATCAATGACTCAAAAAAACATCGCCCGGAAATTCACAGACGGCGTTCTCGAGTTTGACGAAATGTTCAATTCAATAAATGCATGCTGGTCTAACTGGAAATGAGCTGAGCATGAAATAAACGTAGGGAAGAAACCACTACTCCTTACCAAAAACACCACGGGTATGCCAACAAAGGAGCAACAACGCCCTAGAATCGAAACTCCTTCTGATGAAGTCGATCACTCACTGAGCGAATGGCAGACAGTTATGAAGAAACAAACGGAGGTGCAAACCAAGGCTAATGTAGGAAACGAGGATCTTGGTAATGAAGATTCCTTGTAAATAGAAGAGAACATGAAAGAAAAAGCCTCGTAATCCTGGAAAGGAAGCAATTGTTATCAGAAGGGGGAAGACATACGAAGAAGTTTTGGTAGCAACCTGAACATTAGTCCATCCAGAGGTCTCAGATACGGAAATACGGCGAATAAGAAAGGCTGCTGATGGTAACGTCTTACTAGAGCTAGAAATAAGTGAGGACCATGCCAAGCTACAAGATAATATTAACGGGATGGTTGGAATACAAGGGAAGGTTAAGGTCCTCAGGCCAACAACGAAAATTGCACTAGCCGGCCTGAACTGCTTTACTACTGCGGACGAAATTCTGTAATCTGTTCGGTGCGAGCTCATCGCAAACATAGTTGGTGACGCAAAAGTTTTACTTGCCCCAAATAACAGAGAGAAAGGGTTGACGACGTTTAACTTAAAGCGGATAAGGTTTCCAGGCTGTTAAGTGCTGGATGAATAAGAGTTGGTTGGATAAGCGTAGAAATCAGAAAAAAATAAAGGTAATTCGTTGCTTCAGATGGCTAGTCTTCAATCATACCAAAGGAACATGTAATGGCCCAGACCGAAGCAAAATATGCGACCTAGTTATATAATATGCAAAGAAAAGCATGGTTGAAAAGATTTGGCTCATGTCGTTGGTTCTGGTAGATATCCTACTTTTCAAGAAGCTTTGAATGCTCTAAAACGTAAACGAACAGATAGAAAATGAGAGTCAGTTAAAGCAACTTTCAACGATGCAAGGCAGCGAAAGACCTATTGAAACAGCTCACTCGGGAAACTTAGACACAACTAGTGCTAATCAAATGAAATTCCAGCAACTGGTTCATGGAATTAACTGAATATGCTGCTACCTGCATTGTTGACTCTACGTAAGTCTGTGTGCGCAAAAATGGTTGCATTAATGGGTTTGTGTAGAAAAGAATCACGTATATGAATATTGTTAGCTATTGCTTGTCACCAAATGGCTTTATAAGTGTTTTTCAGGAGAAACCGGTTGACCTGGAAGATGCGCTGCGTTATACGCTTGGGAAATTATTGATAGGAGGCGACTTCAACCTGAGGGCTTTAGAATGGAGAACCCCTCGTAATAACAAAAGAGGAAGACTTATCGTTGAAATATCAGCCAGACCAAGCTTAATAATTTTCAACGAATGCTCAACTCCCACATATCAAAGTCCAGGTTTTGGTGAGTCAATCCGAGATGTGACTATGTGAACATAACATTCAATCCTAAAAGCAGAACCAAAGAAATGAATAGACTATGTAAAACCTATGATTGGATTGTTGGCAAGCTGGATAAATCTAAATTTATTGGATCAATAAATACATCAAAGGGGATTCTGGTTGAGACTCACGCAGCAAAACAGGTTAAGACCACTATGCTATACATTCGATGAGCATGATAAAAAGTAGACTTACTGATGGACTGATGAAATTGCAGCCGTCAGACAAAATGCCCCCGTACTTCGGCGTAGAGCACAATGAGCAAGAAATAGGCCTGAGGCAGCAATACTTGCTGCGGCACACCTTGTAGCTAAAAATCGCTCTCTAGGGCGATCAAGAAAAGCAAGGCGCTGAAATGGTTAGTGCTATGCCAAGATATAGACCCCGACCCATGGCTACAGTATTGTAACACGCCTGCTAAGCGTTATGAAACCCAGCAGCGTAATTGAAGCCAACGATTTGTGTTATATTGTTGATGCTCTATTCCCAACACATCAAGAAAGGAGGGATGAACCGCACGCCCAACTGGAGTGCAATATTCCTGAGCTCACTGAGTAAGAACTTTCAGATGCCATTTTGAAAATGAAAAACAGGAAAGCGCCGGATCCTGATGGTATACGAGTAGAACCAATTCAACTTGTCGCCGAAAACGCTCCAGAGCTCCTTTCGCAAATGTTTAATGCCTGCCTTTCGACTGGGACATTTTCGACTCGATAGAAAGTGGCCCGACTTTCTTATACCTAAAAACAAAGGTGATTTGCGTTCCCTGTCACTTTACCGACCACTTTGCATGCTGAATACTTTTGAAAAACTAATTGAAACCATATTGAGAGCAAGGCTTAAACGCAATAAAGGCTGCAGGTGTCCTTTCATTAAAACAACATGGTTTTCGAAAAGAAAATTCAACTATCAGTGCACTCTACGAAGTGGTGAGCGCAGTAGAAATAGCAGAAAAAGCTTTCCATCAGACCAGGCCAATCGTCATTCTGATTACTCTGGACGTAAAAAACCTTTAACTCAATCAAATGGATTGATACCCTGAATACCCTTAAGCGTAGATTTTGCATACCAAAATACCAGTACGCTGTGATAAGTGATTATCTTAAAAATCGATTAGTAGGGATCACGGAAAAGTAAGTTGTGCCAGCTTTTTCAGGCCACGGGTATTTTCGAAATTATCTGCATCGAGCGGAGAAAGTACGAGGGAACTCCCAAAAGTTCCCAACCTGACTTATGAATACAGGTAGTTTTAAAAAAACAATTACTGCGATTAACAATACCACCTTTCAATAACTTAATGTGAAAAATTCATAACGGTACGTTTATTATTATTTTTTTACAGGCATCCAATGTGTACGATTTCAGTGAATTTGTTAATATGGAAAATATCGGGAATCGTTATGTGATACAATACTTTCATTTGAAAGGTCTAAGCAGAACCGATATCAAAGCCGAGTTGGGTACTACTCTGAAGAAGTCTTTTCCTTCGTTTACAATGGTTAAATATTGGGTAGCTGAGTTTAAGCGAGGTCGTACGAGCTGCCAAGATTAACACCCCAGTGGTCGACCAAGTGAGGTTACTACGTCAGAAAATGTGAAGAAAATCCACAAAATGGTAGTGGATGACCGTTGACTAAAAGTGCGCGAGATAGCACACATGGCAGGCATTTCAAAAAGTGATGTGCATCGCATTTTGGCCGAAAATTTGGACATAAGAAAGCTGTGCGCAAGATGTCACAATGGAGCACAAACAGCAACGTGAGGATGTTTCCATCGAGTGTTTGACAATGTTACGCAGCAATAAAGACGAGTTTTTGCGTCAATTCATAACCATGGACGAAACATGGGTGCATCATTTTACACCTGAGATCAAGGAGCAGTCAAAGCAGTGGACTGAAAAGGGAAAACCGGCCCCAAAGAGAGCAAAGACAGTTCAGTCAGCTGGCAAGGTCATAGCATCTGTTTTCTGGGATGCGCGTGGGATAATATTTATTGATTATTTCGAAAAAGGAAAAACCTCGGATTATTTTCTTTTTCCGAAATTGAAAAAATGGCTCGGCGGCAAAAGATGAGCCAACAATAAAGAAGTAGAGTAGAAGTTAATAGCTATTTTGAGAAGCTTGAAGGTTCCTACTATAAAGCGGGTATCGAAGCTATTGAACATCGTTGGGAAAAGTGTATCGAGCTGAAAGGAGAATATGTTGAAAAATGAAAACATTTTCACAATTTTTCTTACTGTTTTCTTTGTCGGGTTGGATACTTTTGGGAGATCTTTATAGTTGTTACGGCGTAGGAAAGTTGAATGATACTGAGCACACATTTTTCGACTATGGGCGATTCATAGCTCAAAGACTTGCACTAAACAAATGTAATGGTGCCAGCAAACCACACACGATTGGCGGAAGTATGTTGAGTAGTGCGAAAAACCGGCTACTAGTTTCCCAGCACGCTGAAACAGTTCTACGACTGAAGCAGCAGGAAGGATGTCTTGTGAACTCTCAACACAATGACGGATGAACAAGAAAGCTAGTGGACACCTGAAGGTGACATGTACTACCAAACTGAAGCAATGCGAAAGAGGTTTCCAGTTTGGGTCTCCACTGGTCGGCAGGTTGGGTTTTCGTGCTGGTGAAAATCCCACATATTTTAGGCAGATCCACCAGATTTTCTATTTGCTGTCCATCTACTTGTTCAAGGTTTCCCCTTGCCTAAAACAAAAACCTTCAAATAAGGAGCTACCAGCATGCATTCGAAATCCTTCCTATAATTAGTGCTATGTGAAATAAGTTTCAATTATAACTTATTTACAAGGACATAAAAAGTATATTGTGTACAACAATAATTTCGGAAGCAAAGCACCAATTTTCATGTCGCATTCTCACTTAATCTGCAATAAGATAAAAATTTAATCGCTTCTATTATGTTTTCCAAGTTAACTTTTTGAATTATTTCCATTAAATTGTTACTAAAACTGAATCGTTGCTGCTTTGTTTTTTGCAACTAGTAAAAGTGATTGACTGAGCTTAATCGCTACTCATATACAGGAACAATTAGATAGAATAGAAGCAAATTGTTGTATATGATTTGTTTTTATTTCTGGGCTGCAGCAATGGACTTAAATGAAAAATAATGAAGTTCATTGTTGACCCGGAGGGTCAATTAATAGAGTTGAAAATTTTTAATGTCGTAATCTATATCAAGGGAGCGAGTTCGTGGAAGTTAGGAAGACAAAAGTATGCTCCTGTCAAAAAGGTTTTGTACTCAATATACGATACGCTGACACTAATAATGATTACCAAAATGACAATCGTAATGACATCCCGGCCAAACTAATCCATTTTATCAAAATTACAAACACGTCAACAACCTCCCAAGTCTGCATCAATGACTAAATCACCGACGCCTTTGACACAAATATCGGACCGAAGCAAGAGGATGAGCTGGTCACATTGCTATTCAATTTGGCTCTGGAATATGTCATCAGAAAGCTACCTATTGAAACAAGAGGTACGTTATTATACAAGTCGAGCCAAGTCTTATGCCTATGCGGACGACATCAAAATTTTGTCACGATCGTTAGCACCCGCTCAAGAACTTTTTCTCAAACTTGACAGCATAGCAAAACTACTAGGGTTACAAACCAATGAAATCAAAACAAAACTCATGACGTAGTCGAGGAACAATACCTCAAATATACAAAAAATCTGATTTGGTGAATACAATATTAAAAATGTGGGCAAATTTGTATATTCGGGCGCCAAAAGAGCGAGAACTGGTAATGAATGAGGCAAAATGCACCAAAGAATACAGTTCATCCAGAAAATATTTTATTCAGTTTTGATGATCTTGAAGACCAGCTGCATACACAGGAAAACAAAGCTCCAAGTATACCAACCTATGATAAGGTCAGTGTTGTGCTATGAGTGTGAAATATGGGCCCCAATCCAGGCATTTGTAAATATATTGAAAGCCTTTGAAAGACGAGTCCTGATACGAGCGAATCTAAACGGAGACCAATGGCGAGTTCGATAAAACCGTGAGCTCTATGAACATTTTCACGAGCCGAAGATTTCAACGATTGCAAAACTGCGAAACTGCAATGGGCTGGTGAGGTGAATCGTGTGGATGAACAAAGAATACCCAAAACGGTATTCATTGGGTGAAATGAAAGGTGGAGACCAATGGGGAGACCAAGGAAACGCTGAGCTGACTTGGTCCACAAAGACAGTTCATTTCTGCTCGGATTTCAAAATTGGAGGATGCGGTCAATGGACCGAGATAGTTTGAGGCGTTTGTTGCAGGAAGTGAGGGGCTGTAGTACCGAGAAGAAAAATAATTAATAAAATAAAGAAAAACTCCATCAAGATGTACATGTATGTAAGAAAGAGATATTCTAAATAGCTTTAACTTACGGAAGTACGCTCCAATTTTCTTAAAGTATACATATCAGTAATTGCTTAAACATCGAATTGCATTACATTTATGGGCAGCCATACGATTTTATGGAGTAAATTCTATTTTTATCAACAGTGAGTCATGTTCGATTCCCTAAGTATTTGTGGATGGTGGCCTACTTATTTTTTTTTTTCAAATTGTTCGGACCAAAAGGTGCCCACGTGAGAGAGGGGTGACAACAATAGTTCATACGTTTTCCGGTCCCTGCATTCTACGAAGCAGGTAACACCGTTTACAGACCTGTTTTGAAAAGCTCCCATTGAGACATTTTGTTTGACATTGCACACAACTATCATTGTGAAAAAATTCTGAAAGGTTTTCTTTTGATATGGAGCACCCTTCCCTTAAAAATCTTTTGAAACAAATATTTATATTACAATTCTCAAGGCATCATCAATTCTGTTCTACATACCAAGTTTAGTATCTGCAGCTACTACAATTTCAGAGAAAAACTACTGTGACCCACAAACGATTTCAATGGGGTTTTGTAAGTAATAGAAAACACTTAGCAACGACCTTTTAAACAATAAACTTTATGTGAGTAGTATAAACAAGTATGGCAAAAGGCAAAGGCAAAAGGTGGGTACACTACTGAGTTTACGCATCTCAGACCAGATATCAAGCTGTCAATGATGTTCCTTTTGAAATTGATTGCGAACACATGATCCCCGAACTGCATTTTCCACCCAAAGGTAAATGATGATATATATTATAATTTCTCTACCTAACAATATATCGAAAGTATCATGAGTTAACTCCCCCTTGATAACCATGTCAAAAATTGTTTAATATCTACTTACAAAACTAAGAATATAGCATGCTAGACCAGTTTTACAAATAAAGAAGGGAATTGTGGATTGCCTTTGGATGCAGATGGTAACGACGCAAGACGATCGTGTGTTGCTTAGGGATCTATCCTTGGTCCAGACTTACGGAAGTTATATTACGATGGGCTACTGAATTTGGAGATACCAGATGAGTCTCGCTTGGTCACCTATATGGATGATGTTGCGGCTCTAGTTGCTGGACGCAACTTAGACTAGGTATGCTATTGCGCCAAGTGGGAGACTGGATGACAGCTTGCGGGTTCAGTCTAGCTCTGGAGAAAACCAATGTGATCATTTTGACAAAAGGAGAATCCCTAGAGTAAGGATAATCAGTATTACAGATATACTTACCGAACCAAAGCCGGCGTTGAATTACTTGGGGCTACTGATAGACTCAAAGATGAGTTTCTCTGAGCAAATTAGGCCAACAGTTGATAAGAACGCTTGAGTCATTTTGGCTGTGAGTTGACTTATGGCCAACGTAGGGAGGACCTAACCTATCACGAAGACACCTTTCGAAGAGTGCTGCAGGGCCAGTGCTACTGTACGGAGGAGAAATATGGGGCGATGCTCTCAGTAAGTGGTGTACCAAAAACGCTAGGTACAGGTACAGAGAAGAAGAGCACTGAGGATAGCATCTTCATGCCCGGCAGTCTTTGAATCGGCTGTATGAGTTATTGCAGGCATGATACCTGTCACCTTTCTTACGAGAGAGCGTCGTATTTTTTACTAGTGTCGAAGTGAGGATGCGAGGGAGAGGGTTACCCGCGAGGAGAGATAGCGTTCGCTCAATTATTGGCAGCAGTCTTGGGTGAATCGCACGAAAGGAAGGTAGACTGCGTGGCACATCCCAGTTTTGAGACCGTGACTAAGCCAAGGGCATGGTGAGACTGACTTCTATCTGACCCAGCTTTTAAGTGGGTGCCTACCAAACATGGGACAGGCTGCAACAAGACGTCTACTGGGTGACAGGAGAGCCCACCCCAGATCGTATAGTCGTGGTGATGCTTAGATCGGTTGACAAATGGAACCATGTGGGGTTGTACTCGTTTGTTCAAGCAATCCTAAAATATATAAGGGACTCACAGCAGCTGGGGACGTTGGGGCTGGGGGGTCGCTTGTGTAGCAATTGCTCCATCCCCTCCCACTAGAGTAGGAAGCCCCTGCTTGAAAGCACCTTACGGCAAAGCAAAATGAAACCTGTCCCAAATTTATGTGGCAAACGATCCCAGGCTAGGCTTCTCAGAGGAGGTGTTGCTCGCAAGCATGGGAGCCCTGCAGTCAGGGCATAAATGGTATTCACCTACCATCTACAAGAAAAAGGCTATCAGTAGCTCTTTGTGCTGCTTTTCTTCTGTTTGTAAGGGAGTCCTCAGGTTGAACAAGCCTAAAGGTAATCCTGAAAAAAATATTGTCTCTAATCACGTTACTTGTCAAATGTTCCCACGTTAAAATCTTGTTTTTTTAATCGTTCCTTTATTCAGACTTGATATATCTCTCTGAAAATTATGGTCTGCTTTGTTGTCCTTCTGTGAAAGATATTTAATGAATTCTTGCAAGATTCAAAATAAATAAGATAATAAAAAGAAAATGAAATCAATGAAACGGTGAATTTATTGACACAATGAGTGCCAAATATTCAAATTTGTCCATAAACTGACATTTTTGAATACTTGACTGCAAAGCTAATTTCGAAACAAAGAATAGTAGCAGGAGAGTCTCCTTGCCAGAAGGGTATGGTAAAATATATAGGAAATCGAACAACGGCTTTTGAATATCAAAACTTGACTCATGCATAGAACATAGATTCCATGAATTGAGTTCCGAAAATTAATATACAATTATTATGTATTTTAATTTGCCGCCATTTAGTTTTCAGTGTGTTGATCCCAGTCTTCGGGTAGCCATGATAACATATCAATTTGCAAAATGTTTCTAAAATTTTCATCAAAATCTATACACGTCTGTAGTTTTTGAGTCCTTCGCGAACGGGTATTTAAAAAAAATTTGTTCAAGGTCAACCTTTGTATATGGAGAGAACCTCCTTATACACCTTAAAATATTTTTTTGTGCTGCGAAAATGGACGGATGATTTTATTATGGTATTTTCAAATTATTCTACAATACCCTAAAAAGATTTGAGTTTGAATTATATACGACGTGCAAAAAAATTCATAACAGATTCATAAAAGATTTTGCAAGTAGAAATACATAACTCCTGTTTGGTATGGTTGCACCCTGTGATAATTTCATTGAAAATGCAGGTGTAGATGTAGTGACAGTAAATGGCGGGAGATATTTCAAAATGTCGAGAATTATCAATAATTTGTGAAAACATTATTTCGAAGAGGATTTCCTATGTAACGTTGGGATCATTAGCATCATATTTTAGTTCGTATATAATGTCATGAATTGCAACTAAAAATTGGTCTTCAATAAGTTGCGATTTCATTCTTTCGAACTATTTTTGCGCGGAAAACTCAAAATCTTTGTGCTACGCCCAAAAAACTCAAGCTTTTTGTAATCTTGACTTAATATAGGTAATATAGGCCGTTACCATGCCACAAACATGGGGCAAACCTCGGACTATGCTAAATAGCATAGGGAGCAAGCTTGCCCCGATAGACACGAATAGTTCAGACATTGTCTTTCAGCCACCAATACCTAGATCGCTTTGCCCCAGCCCAACCAGCCTCAACGAATCTAGCAAATGAGTTTCTTCATTAGAATTGTTGGTCTCGTGAACTCAAATTCAGAGGATATTTTATTTTCTTATCGATGGCCCGTCTATATATATGATATATGTTTTAAAAACATATCGATTCATGTCCAAATACACGAATGCTTTGGGAAGAATGAAGCGATTAGTGAGACAAGTCGCAATATACCCGCCTGTAGGGTGGAACGGCTGTGAGATCCAGGGGTTTTCCTTTGCATAGTTTAGAAGTTTAGCTCATTATTGCTACATATAGTATTGTTGTTTGTTTGCGTTAAAAATGAGGAGTAGATATCAATATTTAGGAAAGGTATATATTATGTTTATCATATTATGTTTAGAGATAAGGTTTCACGCTTTTGGTGGGAATATTATACCATTTTTCAGTATAAGGCAAAGTTTTTGATTAATTTTATTAGAATTAGGTTACAGCATATTAGGTACAGAATAAAAGTTTACTGTTGTGTTAAAATTATAAATAATTTTTGAATAGTGTTGGTGGGTTTTTTCTCATTTTTCCAGTTAAATCATAAAATATGTAATAATTTTAATTACTAAGAGAAATGCATGAAAAATCATTTATGAGATTTCATCATCAAAGTACTCATCAGATGCTAACTCCGCCTGCGATGGATTAGCATGATCTTAATTTAGATGTTAAGTAATGTTCATAACTTTTTAATTGAATTTAAGTTAAACACATTTGATTTTTGAATTAGCTAGTTATGTCGAATATAAATATTACGCTCACTTGTGAGAGTCATCCAGTGCTTATTAGGCGACAGGTTATTAGCTGGGCTTACTTAGCCAACATAACTAATGCATAAATCACGTGAAAAGAGTTCTATGCGAAGATGGAAAATTTTTTTATTTTACTGGGAGAAAAGCATATGAGATTTCGTCATCGAAGTACTCATCAGATGCTAACTCTGCCTTCGGTGGATTAACATGAACTCAATTTAGGTGTTAAGTAATGGTCAGGTGAATTTCGCTTGAAATTCTTGACTGATGGATATATTCTGACCTTATTTTATCCTTTTTGGCCACAAGGAGCAGCAATTGGAGCTGTAAAGCGCCTAATACACGAGAATTAAGTGCCACCAGGCGAGTTACTTTATAGCCATGGATCATTCTCAAGGAAAGAGCGTTTACCGAAAGGTGACTAGAGTTCTTAAACAATCGAAAACGACTTAGAACAACGAAGAAAAACATAACAAGTTGGTTAAACAGACCTACGCTCATGTCAGAAGGGTTTTGTATTCAATTTACAAAATGCAGTCACCAGATCGAATCAAATCAAGAAACATGTCAAAGACGATTTTATTGGAGAAAATATGAAATACAAAGATCATACTATTATTAACAAAGTTGAACGAATTTCGACTTCTGAGGTTTTCGGTATTGTTATACTCATAAATATCTCCCTTGATAATTATTTCAAATGTCCATTCGCGACGGAGGAAACACATTTTTCATGTATTTCCCCCCTGAAGCAAAACCTGACAGTTTAACAACTGTTTTGAAATGCTCCCATGAAAACTTTCATTTCATACTCATATCGGCTACGTTTGATGAATTTTTTTTTTCAGGGGCCACTCTCCTGTACTGTTATCATCGATTCATGGCCTATTTTTTCGAATCCTAGAATCGTTACAAAACCCTTTTGCTAGGAGCTCTCTCCCACCTCTTTGACTTGTTTCACTTATGAGCATTGATTGTAGGTACTCATCTTCAGTCATTAATTAAATTGAATCAAGTGTTCAAAGCATGCACCTTAAACGTTGAAGTTGGGAAAAAATAACTCAAAATTATTCAATCTTCGCATTTAAAACAGCCACTATTTGGTTTTACGATTACTGATACCACTAGCTGAACCGATTCTCAAAGGTATACATGACACCTATCATTCCTGAAATTTTCATGCAAATCCTAGCAAAACTGCAGTGTCGGTAAAAAGCGCATGTTGTTCCATAGCCATATGTTGCCATAGTAATAAATGCAGCGCATATTGTTCCATAGTAATACAGGAAAATTTAAACCGCTATAACTTCGCTAAATATGATTCAATCTTTATGGAACTTTCAGGATAAATCAACCTTATAAATAGACATCTACGTACTGAATTTCATTGAATTTAAGTGTACCGTTAAGATTTTATTCAAGAAAACATAAAATCGATAAATCATACTATTACTAACAAAGTTGAGTGAATTGCGACTTCTAACGTATTTGTTGTTGTTGTACTCACCAAGGCCTACATTCCTGATTTTTTTCAGACACAAATTTTCCGTGTATTTCCCCTCCCTGTGCGCCCCTCGCAGCAAATTTTGCCAAACTAAGACCTGTTTTGAAAAGTCTCCATCAAGACCTTTCATTTGATACCCATATCGGCTACCTTTAATGAAATTTTTTTCGGGGGGTCACTCTCCTATATGGGGAGACCCCCCTTAAATACCTTATAAAATTTTTTTGTAGTTGAACTTTGAAGAGATCACCACTATACACCTACACACAAAATTTGATGTTTCTAGCTTAAGTAGTTTCTAAGAAAAACTGCTGTGACACACGGACGGACAGACGGACAGACTGGTCGCGTAACTAGTAGGGTTTTGTAAAATTATTTTACAAAACCCTAAAAACGGGTGTTTGAAATAGAGCTCTTAGGCTCTACGGGGTACTTTAAACACAAGTGGCTTAAGACAAATCAAGATCAAGAGGTTAAGCCTTCTACCAAAGTGCCGGTTACTCCAATGCATTTCACTAGCAATAGTCTGGCCTGTAGCTCAATTGATAAGAGCCGAGAGATAAAGAGAGAAAATGAGACACTGATAGGGGTTACTACCGTAGACAAAGGGTTTAGACAGCGTTCCGCTCCCAAAAGTTGACGCAAACCTTCCTCAAGGTGAGAAATAAAAGAAAATATCTGATCTGACATGCAAAACAAAAACTAAGCAAAGTCACGACCCCTATGCCAGGCACTGCTTGTCAAACGAACCGTGTGAAATAAAGAGATCTATCGAACCTTATGGTACCCAAATTTTCATTAAAGCAATTTGGTTAATCCAGTCAAGTCACACAGTTAAATCTGGACCTGAAATCAACAAGACAGCTGCATTCTACGATGAGATCAAAAGAGTTCATCATCAGTGGGCAACTGCAGTCTTACTTGATCCTGTGGCAACTCTCAAAACCAGAGACATTTGTAAACTTGACATTCGTAAAAGGGATCAAAGGATTTTTCTTGGTTAAAGTGGAGTCAAAGAGTTGGGAAAAAATAACTCAAAATTATTCAATCTTCGCATGTAAAACAGCCACTATTTGGTTTTACGATTACTGATACCACTAGCTCCGATTCTCAAAGGTATACATGACACCTATCATTCCTGAAATTTTCATGCAAATCCTAGCAAAACTGCAGTGTCTGAGTCGGTAAAAAGCGCATGTTGTTCCATAGCCATCTGTTGCCATAGTAATAAATGCAGCGCATATTGTTCCATAGTAATACAGGAAAATTTAAACCGCTATAACTTCGCTAAATATAATTCACTCTTTATGAAACTTTCAGGATAGATCAATCTTATAAATAGACATCTAAGTACTGAATTTCATTGAATTTAAGGGTACCGTTAAGATTTTATTCAAGAAAACATAAAATCGATAAATCATACTATTACTAACAAAGTTGAGCGAATTGCGACTTCTAACGTATTTGTTGTTGTTGTACTCACCAAGGCCTACATTCCTGATTTTTTTCAGATTTTTCGGATGGAAGGTGTCCAATCGCGAGGGGGGGGACACAAATTTTTAGTGTATTTCCCCTCCCTGTGCGCCCCTCGCAGCAAATTTTGCCAAACTAAGACCTGTTTTGAAAAGTTCCCATCAAGACCTTTCATTTGATACCCATATCGGCTACCTTCAATGAAATTTTTTTTTTCGGGAGGTGACTCTCCTATATGGGGAGACCCCCTTAAATACCTTATAAAATTTTGTTGTAGTTGAACTTTAAAGAGATCACCACTTTACACCTACACACAAAATTTGATGTTTCTAGCTTAAGTAGTTTCCGAGAAAAACTGCTGTGACAGACGGACAGACTGGTCGCGAAACTAGTAGTAAATATCTGATCTGACATGCAAAACAAAAACTAAGCAAAGTCACGACCCCTATGCCAGGCACTGCTTGTCAAACGAACCGTGTGAAATAAAGAGATCTATCAAACCTTATGGTACCCAAATTTCCATTAAAGCAATTTGGTTAATCCAGTCAAGTCACACAGTTAAATCTGGACCTGAAATCAACAAGACAGCTGCATTCTACGATGAGATCAAAAGAGTTCATCATCAGTGGGCAACTACAGTCTTACTTGATCCTGTGGCAACTCTCAAAACCAGAGACATTCGTAAACTTGACATTCGTACAAGGGATCAAAGGATTTTTCTTGGTTAAATTGGAGTCAAAGCAAAATTAATTCGAAAACAAGAGAGGAAAATACGTTGCCGTCGTGCATTTAACGAAAAAGAACGCTAAAAGATTTCTAATGAACGGTGAAAATACACTAGAGGATCTGCTAGATACGGCAAAAAGCAGTTCCTCTCCGCTGTTTTAAGTACCTTGGATATGGCCACCCTGTATCGGGCTGCAAAGAGCTCTATAGAAATTCACTATCCTATAAATATAACATGGTCAAATGGCGCACAAAATAAAATAGCGCATGAACGAGGAACACTGCATTTCCTGGAAGAAAACTAATCTCAGTCCTTAGAAACTCAATAATGTTTTCAAAGAAGTCTTAGCTAAGCGTAAACCTTTTAAGCTATGATCTATATACTTCAAATTAATCTACACTATAGCGTAAGCGCCTGGGATCTGCTGAATCAGCTTATCAGTGATATAAAAGCTAGCCTAGTGCTGCTTGATGAGCAATAACATGAATGCGTTTACTTGGTATCTGGAAAAAGTACCTACTTCAAAATGGTGAGCGATGGATAACGAGATAGTTTTGGCCTTCAAAAACTATATTGTGTATATTTGGAGCCATACGAATTAATGCCTTTTTTTCAAGTCAAAATCAATGCTTTCAAAAAGGGTAATTCCCCTTCGGAGAGATACTAACACAAGATTCATTGTGTAGAGCATGCCTGAAATAAATTCTAGTTGCAAACGAGTCCGGTAGAAGGAAGTCAGAACAGAACTCCAGGTGTTGAAGTTGATAATACTCCAGCGTTCCGGATTTTGGACTGTATGTCGGCCATACCGGACTTGACATTTACTTTGGTGTCTTTAGAGTACACAATTGGAGAATATTAGTGGTCCACTTAGCCAGTGGCCACCAGAATATTTCAATTGAGACGTGTGATGCTGCCATTCGTCGTCGATGTTTGCTTTCAGTTAGGTTATTGGGAAAAGGGACATTGAGAGGTTTGCTGTTGTGCTTGCAGCAGGCACCTGGGATAGAAAACTGACTGCTGAAAATATGGCAAACAAGACGATGAGTATGATCACATCAGCTAGCAAGTCTTCAGAGCGTCGTTGAGGCCCCGTCACAGAGACCAAAAATCCCAATGGAGATACTAATTTTCTAGGTTTGTTGAAGCTGGTCGGGCTGGAAAAGAGCAATCCAGGTAATGGTGGTTAAATGACAATGGCTAAATTAACCGTGATTTGTGTTTTTCGTAATTTTGTTTTAATTTTCACCGTTATTGTTGTCTGACTGTGCCTGCAGTTTTTTTTTTTCAAAAATCCAGGATAAGCTTCAACATTAGGGTTGGGTATATTGTGATGTATATTATATTAGGATAAGAGACAGTTTTTAAGGTTTACGTTAGCTATATTGCGGCAGGATTATATTAGGATAAGAAAAACCTTTTTTTGATTGAATTTTACTAGAGTAGGGTTAGAATGTATTTAGATATAAGCTAAATATTCACTAGTATGTAGCGTGCTTTATAATATGTTAGTTCTCAATAGAGCCGTTTGGTTTTTTTCGTTTTTCCAATTAGTAGGTAATTTTTAACGATTTTTATTTGCTAACATTTGATATTGTTTTTCCTGGACTAAGTTTCAATTGAATATTGTTTTAATTTAGAATGCCATGTGGGCCATAAGGCTTTTGAATATTATAATGTTTAGAAATTTGCTTTATGTTTTTATAAAATTTATAGCAATTGAGACTGCTCTATGGTACGAAGCAAGGCCAGCGAAGGATGAAAGTTGCAATTGGCTTAGGTGTTGGATGAGGGTCCTTCTTTAGCCCAGATTTAAGGAACACTTGAGCTGCTTGATATATAAGTCGTGCTTGATTGTAGCTGGATGCAAAGTTGAGAAAGTGCAAAATAGGCTAGTGGTGCTCATGTAACGTGTGGGACTAGATGACTGCTCACAGACTCAATCTTACACTGGAGAAAGCTGAAGTTACCATTCCGGTAAAGAAATTCCCATAGTAAGTAAAATCATCATCGGAAACTAGCTGTTAGGTAGCTGGGCATTCAGTTAACTCCAAGATGAGCTTCTCTGGCCAACTCAGGACAGCAGCTACAAGTTCAATCATTAAAGCGAGAGAAAGGATGTTGTGCATGAAAAGAAAGAATGCGTACTCAGTGATCAACTGCAACCCTGGATGAACGACATGAGGAGCAGATAAATTATGCACCTTATCACTAATCTGAGGCTGTGGCTCAGTTGAAGGCGTGGTGAAAATGGCTTCTTTTGCACGCGCATGGATATTTTCAGTCATGCTTGCACAAGATTTGTAAGACACAATCTGGCGAATAAACATTTTGTGTAAAAGACGAAGATGATATCTGCTATTAGTCTTTTGTGTACTAAAGGTGGAACCGGAAACGCAGAAACTTCTATGAAAAAATAGGAGAGAGATGCTTAAACAGGTTGCAGCACATTATGCACGGGAAATTCTAACCATTGGAAAGGCTTACTTGAGTGCCTAAGGACGTAGTGCTTAGATATATTTCTTTTATATTTAATAATAACTGATATTTCTTCCCCAAGGATCCTCCCTCTCTCCCTGCTGGGAAAGGATATCTTACAGTTCTATAGTATCTCAAAGCATAGCAAAATGAGGCCTAGCACGTAGTAATGTGTTAAAAAAATCAAGACTAGGTACTAATGTTGACTGGGGAGGTCTTTGATGAGTAGTTCAGATATCTAACGGTACTGAGAGTCCTACACTCAGGGCATAAATAGACTTCACTACCCTGGCATTTTGTTTCGATGTACCTTAGTGTTTGAAATTAATGTGATGTGAAATGTTTGTGGGATCTCAGTATTAAGTATTTTGAACAAGTTTAGTTCAAATCGATGTGACTTTTTCAAATGGCGTAAGTACTTGACAGTGTTGTAAGTACTTGATAGTTTTCATGTATATCCCTTCCCTGTGCGCTCCCTGATGCAAAAAGTGTCAAATTAAGACCTGTTTTTTAAAGTTCTCATCAAGACCTTTCATTTGATACCCATATCGGCCACCTTTGATGAATTTTTTTTTTGGTGGCCACTCCCCTATATGAAGGGACCCCCTTAAATACCTTGGAAAATTTTTTAGTAGTTGAACTTTGAAGAGAGCACCACTTTACACCTTCATACAAAATTTGATGTTTCCAGCTTAGGTAGTTTGCGAGAAAAAGTGCTGTGACACACGGACGGACGGACGGACACACGGACAGACAGGACGGGATTTTAGTAGGGTTTTGTAAAATTATTTTAAAAAACCCTAAAAAAGATGCATGAAGATGGGGAATGATATGGTGTTGGTGGGTTTTTTTAAATATTAAGACACTGCAAGTGATATGAATTAAATCGTTTAAAGTATTCAACAGTTTAAAGTACTTGCAAAGAGACTAACAAAATTAACACCCTAAAGTACTTTGAAACGACACAGATATTTTATCTAAAGATTTTGCAGTGAATACGTATTAAGAAAGCTATACTTTTATACTTTTCTAGACAATCATTCAATAGTTACTGGGTTGTTGGATAATTAATGTCGTTTTTTTATGTCTTTTGAAGTAAGTTTATTTATATTAAGAACAAAAATTAATCAGTGATATATTGATCATTTTGTTGGATGACCTTTTGCCATCTTTTAGTAAATTAAAAAATTCCACGTTCGGAGAAGCCTTAGTTTTTAGGAGCAAAGAACTGGTTTAATTTATTTTTGACAGCCCGATCGGAATCGAAAGTTTTACCATTTAAATGGTTTTGAAGGGAGCGAAACAAATGATAATCTGATTGTGCTAAGTCGTCCAGTAGCATCAGTTCTCAATTGAGTCCCACTAATTTTTGACGGGTTATCAAAGAGGTATGGGATCTCGTGGTATCACGATGAAACATCCTGTCCTTGCGATTGGCCAGTTCAGCGTGTTTTTTTTTATTTCTTCTTTCAATTTCGACAGTTGACAACAGTAGACTTTTGAATCAATAGTTTCGTTTCTTGGAAGTAGCTCACAGTAGACTATGCCCTTGTAATCTCATCACACAGAAAGCAGAATCGTCTTTTGGTGAATATTGACTTTAGGTGTCGATCGTGCGGCCGCATCTGGCATGGTCCGTGACCGTTTTTGGACTACATTATCGTAAACAATCCATTTTCCATCAACCCTTATGATTAGATTTAGAAATGGGTCGTTTTGTTTTCGATTCAGCAAAGAATCGCATATGTTAATGCGTTTTGTGAGATGGGTTTCCTTTAATTCATGAGGAACTCGAAGTCCAGTTTGTTCACATAACCAAGCTATTGTAAGTGCAAGTAAATTGTTGAATTCGACATGTTGACCTTCTCTGTTATGTCTCGAGTTATCATACGCCTGTTAGTTTCGATTAATGCCTTAATTTTGTCATCATCAGTTGTTGGCCGACCAGTATGTGGTGCATCTTGTACATTAAAAACTCTAAAATGAAAGCTCGCAAACCAACGCTGATACTGGCGTTCAATAAAGCTGTCCTCACGATAAACTTCATACAATTTCTCTTGAGCTTGCATTGTATTTTTGTCCTTTCGGAAGTAAAACAATAAAATATGCCGACAATACTCGCTTTGATTGTCCCTTTTCAAGTTTATTTTTAACCAACTTGTTTTTTACTAATGATGCTCAGTTTTTAATTGAACATGTCTTAGGTCTGATCTTTAAAATAGTATACAGGTATAACTATTTTTTATTTTTGCCTTAGCACTACAGCCCCTTTGGGGCCTTCGCTTAGAGATGGTTTGAGTATATCATTATCTTGATCGAATATATCGGCGCTCCATAAGACGATGTTGTCAGTGTCACGCTTTGGCTATGTGTCCGTCTACCTAGCTGCAATACGTTCTCATTTGAAACCAGCACATATTAGAACTACACGGGCTTATAGTTCTTCCGAAGAGTCACTCGAACTGAATCTCGTTGGCGCCAACGAGACTCGAACCAGACACAATCGGCTTACGGGTTGGGTGCTCTAACCGCTACAGCACGTGTACTACCATATAATAATATAAGCCACGTAATCACTAACATATGAAATATGCAGTTCACGTCATCTATGCGAAACAACGACATGAATTATCAAACAACTCAATACATTGAATAAAATATAAGTCTAATCACGGTCATGATTTGCGCTACTGTTAATCGTAAGCTTTAAGGACGCTAGAATAAGACGAGTTTTCAAGGGAGTTGCACCAAAGCTTTGTATTTCTTAAATACACGTAAATTTTCGATCATTGAATTAAATAACAATAAATATTTAAAAAGTGAGAACGCCCAACCGATTTTAACTGCTATGATAATAAAATCAGTGATGATTGCAGAAGATTCATTTTCTCCCTAAATTCTGAGAAAACTGATAAGCTATTTTTAATGGCAACCTTCTAGATTCTTAAAGGAAAGACGCATCATTAAAACTCTATTGAAAATAATTTCAGCAAACAATAAGACTACTAGCTACCCATCCTGCAATGCATCATTGTTCAATATCCGTATGCCTATCAAAACGACAAATAGGAACTAACTTTGGACAAAGAAAGATGATACGATCCCTGAATGAGAAGGTGATGATTAATTGTCGGTTATTGTCAACCATTTAGCCACCACCTATCCTCCGTTTGGGCTGCATAACTTGCAAAGGTGGCAATTTGTCACCGAAAATTGGCCTTAAAATGAGTTCCAATGACAAGCGCTCCCTCTATTTTTCATCCATGGCATTGTCAGCACTCAGCGCATAATGACTCCGTCATAGTCGCCATAGGTAGCACTTCCTCTCCTTATTCATTCAGTATTTACGTAAGGACTTTGCACGCATTTTTCCTTACGACCCATCCATCCCCCGTCCCCGGTTTGTATGTGAAAATGCAGATGGCATTTTATTTATTTGCCTTTTATGCTCTAATGCCGTAAAAAAGACGATTGATCGATAGCTGGACGAATTCGAGGCTTTTTATGTACAATAAATTTTCGCCATGACGACGAAGGTATGACGTGCCTAGGCCGTAGCCTGGCAAAGCCGCTGTCGTCGCACAGGACATAATTCTACGGCGAGGAAATTGTAAAGATTGGGCAAAAGGATTTTCGGAAGCAATTAATCACATAAAAGTCGCACAGGTACAGGTAATGTGCCTGTGAGCCGATGCCAAGACGCCTGCACGGAAAATTTACTAGTTGGAAAATATATTATTCCATTTCCTTGGGCTACCGTCGTAATTTTTCGATTTTCCCTTTTTCGGGGCTCCCATTTTCCTTCATTGCTGTCGTTTTTAGCGTCTTTACTAGCCGGAACGTATAGAAATATTTTATTGGCATTTCTTCCGGTCTATTTATTCACAATTTGGTCGTCGTCTTTTGCACGTCATTGTTTGATTACGGCACGTTATTTTGAAAGAAAACTGTCGATCGTTGTAAGACGATTGTTTGCAGCGCTCTTTCATCTTCGGGACAAATGTGTTGGGTAATTTTTGTGTCGACATTGTGAAAATGTAAGAATAATGCGCGGCGTAATGTATGTCCATACAAAGTACATCTGCCATCGATTATGATTGTTTATCGGTTGTAATGCTAGCGTCCACAAGCTACCGATCCGGGAGCATATTTGTTTTCATTTGAGATTTATCGACAAGAAAATCTTGTGTAAGTCAAAAGAATTACAAATGGGATTACACAATCGGAGGAATATTGATATAAACCGCTTCAAATAATTTATTCTTGATTAGGAAATTATCAGTTGAAATAGCATTCGTGGATTTTCTTTGGCGGGAGAATATTGATTTTTCCTTCATTTTTTAAGAAAACATTTTACACGACTATTCATCGCACTGTTCGCTTCATTTCAAATTATGTCTCAGTTTGTGGTATTTTCATTGGAAATAAATGTGATACTTAAACAATTATTTTTCCCTTTATTTGGAGGAATATTTCATTGTTTGCAAAAACATTAATTAATTTATCAATTCATTAACTAACTTCTTGAATTTAATTCAGTTTTTTAAGTAAATTTTTCGAGAGAAATGTATTTATTGTGGAGGGTACTTTGCATATATATATATATATATATATATATATATATATATATATATATATATATATACATATATATATATATACATATATATATATATATATATATATATATATATATATATATATATATATATATATATATATATATATATATATACATATATATATATATACATATATATATATATATATATATATATATATATATATATAACGGAGAAGGTGATAACAGGGCTCCTTCTCTGTTTTTGAGCCCTCATGTAAAATTAAATAAGAAGATTAAAGTGTTGCATATTTTTTTGCCTATACATTCCAGACTATGCAATAAATAAATGAGGCACAGAGTAATTAAAAATAATGCATTCTACAAAGTAACAAACTAGGCATCTTGAGATCAAGTGAGGGTGGGTTATATGGTACCCTTAGGGACCGGTTTTCATACATTCACTTTAATTCATTCTCAATGGCAAAAATCACAAATACATATACAGTAGTATTCGCCTACAGCGCCTCCACAGGCTATGTGAGCCCAAAAATTACAACTTCGGCATTGAACTCCCCCTTCTCAAAGTCTTTTGTATGAATAACTGGTATTACAAAATATGCAGATTGTACCCATGCTTTCAGGAATTCTATTTAAATTGACTTTGTTCGTCATATTCATTTATAATTGCGCCACTTTCAGAACTACTGCTGGATGTAATAACTACGAGTATGTACCGTCGATGAGCACTGTTAGCATTGCTCACTTTGGAATTCCAAAAAAATTCCATCGTCGTAATATCGCCCATATTACATAATATCGTGCGGGATTGGGTGGTTTTCTCTGAGCGATATTATGTCATTTTTAAAGCGACATAATATCGCACGATTTTTTGTCGGCTTTGAACGGCATAATATCGTCGACTGAAGTGATTTCTATTGCATCCAAATAATAGGGGTATCGGCTAATTCGTCCGTTTTTTCGAAAATTGAAGCTTTATTGTGAAAAATTGCTTCTAGACGATCGGAAATGGTTTGTTGAGCGACGCCAAGTGATTTTGCAAGTTTGGGATGGATCTTGGTCGAACAATATCTCCAATTCGTGATCTTCAAACTTTTTTGGCTGTCCGGGCGTCCTCCAAGTCAAAATTGCCACTTAAAACCGTGCAAACAACTACTGGCACGTACGCTCAGCTAGAGCATGCACACCATACACTTCTTCCAAAATACGATGACTTCCGTCAGCCTTTTTTTTCAATGAAGAAGTACTCCTCGCAAAAACACTTTATTCGGCGCAAAATTTTCAGAGTAAAAAAAAGTATTGTTGTTTACGCTCCAGCTAAATGACACATACTGATTCACTGGAATAAAAATCAAGTTACGCCATCTGTTAGAAAATCGCATGAATTAACCAGTATCCTTATTAATAATTAAATGTTATGTATATTGACTCTCTGGAGGGGGAAATCGGAAAATCATACAAATACAAGCAAATATGAATACATTCAAACGACACATTATTTCGCAAGTATATTGAGACTGAAAATTCCACAATATCAATTAGTTTAATTCTTGTTTTGCATTGGCGGGAAGTTTTTCTTCGAAGTTTTCTCGGATGTTTTCGGAGGATTTACGCAGGATTCATATGAATACTGAATTTTGGAGGAAAGTGTAAATTACAGGAGGATTTTTGGAGGAATTTCGGAGGAAAAATTTATTTGAAATTTGTGGAAAGGCGTTAAAGCAGCTGGGCAAGGCGCGTAGTGCAAGCAAAAGTGGAGTGGAGAAAAGGAAAAGGAGTCGAATTTGGAGTTGGAAAAAACATCTAGCTTCACGCGGAAGGCAAGAAAAAACTTGCAGCGTTCCTGCGAGAAATTTGGGGGGATATAAAGGAGGAGTTCATCCTCGACTTGCTTGCTAGTTGCAAGATGCAACTGCAAGTGCCAGAGGTCTCCAGTGACATGAAGATGGATGAGGGTAAAAGTTCCACGGACTGTGGCGACCAGGTGGAGGCTATCGTAAAGTCGGAAGCCAGAAAGAGGCCGATGGGGTCTCCAACGCAGGAGCCAACATCAAAGCTATCAAAGACCCTTGAAGTGTGCGAGTGGGATTTCCCCCAGCTCAAAAAGGTGACGAAACAGCTTCCGCTAGTTTCTCGATGACCATACCAAAGCTGGGTGGAAGGTTGGGCCTAGAGGGAAATAAAGGGAAATCGAAGCCCTAGCAGCCAAGAGGGTGCCTCGCATAGTGTGCTATAGGCTTGACCTGAAGACTTTCAAGGATAGCGTCAAAAGAGCTTGCGCACGAAACTCTGAAAAGGAGCCAGAGGTCAACGTGACGGTGAACAGCTCCTCATGAACTTTTCTCCGCTTTTAACTTTCTAAAGTGTGCAAAGGTGGCCCGCTACACCTACACCCTTCCAGCTCATACGACGAGAATGATGTCGTGGCTGAGTTGAAAGAACATCTTGGAGAAGATACCCTTTCAGCAAAAAGGGTTTTCCACTATAACCACAAGGAGGGAAAAAACGTTTTCATCCTTCTTAGTCCAGTTCAAACCGAACTTTGAATTGAAGAAAGCAATGGGCATAAAGCTCCTATTATACAAGCGTCTTCAGAAAAATTGCACTTCCCAGTGCTTTAACTGCCAAAGATTTGGCCACGTCGCTTCTAACTGTGGACTCATAGTTAGATGCGTAAAATGCGACAAGGAGCATAAATCCATTGAATGTCCCATCTCGAAGGACGAGAAAAAATACGAGATCTTCTGCGTCAGCTGCAATGCTAAGGGACACCCTGCGAGTTTCAGAGGTTGTCCTAAGACAAAAGAAGTTGAAGAGAGGAGGAAGAACCTCCAAAAGAAAAAAGAAGAAAGGAGGGATTCCATCACCGCCTCTATAAAAAATACTGTACGTGAAGGGATATCGTACTCTAGCCTTTTGCAAGATGCGAAGAAGTAGCCTGCATCGCAGCCTATACGGCAACAAAAACAGCAACCCCAGCAGTCGCAGAATGACCGAAATAAGGTTTCAAGCACTGAGTGCCAACAATCTTTTGGGTGTGACTTGTTCACATTTATTCGAAAAGCGGACTCTTTTATCCCCCACTATAAAAAACTCACTAGCCGTAGTGAGAAAAAAGCTGCGTACTTAGGATTCGCCTTCAAAGTATGTTGCCGTGATGAGTTCCATTAAACTCTCCATCCTAAACATATGTTCACTAACTCCACGCCATAAAAGGAATTTCGTTCAAGAATATTTGAATGCTCATAGACCAGACTTCTTGTTTATATCGAAATCAAGACTCAAAGAAAGACACAGAGTACATCTGGGAAAATACAAGATCATCAGGCGTATTGATCCAGAGGAAAGTCTTGGAGTTGCTATGGCCTACAAAGATAATATGAAAGTCCAAAGGCACTGCCTTCCAAGTCTGAAATGTATTGAAGCAGAAATAATAAGCTCCATGCTGGGAGGGTGCACCTTTGCACCCTCCTAGCATGGAGCGATTTATATGTCATGGGAGGTGATTTTAACGTGAAGCAGCCCTCGTGGGGAAATATCGCATCGAATGGCTATGGAACAGTTATCTCTAACTGGGTTCAATCAAATATGAATCTCATATTGATTGCCCCCAAAAGGGCCAACCTTCCGCCGAAGCTCGTCTATTATTGACCTCTTCATTGTGTCTGCCAATCTAGTAAATCGCTCCCACAGTTTAAGGAATTTCGAGTGTGGAGTTCTTGATGCTGAGTCCGACCATTTTTCGGTTGAGCTGACCTTAAGAGTGAAAAAGGGTGTGAAACTTGAGATTACAGATCCTCAACTTTTCATTCCATACAAGCGAATCTATTGGGCAGCAGTAAGTGCTGACCTTGAGGGGAAATTGAAGGAGATTTCGATCAATAGATTGAAAAATCTTTCTATTCCTGAAATTGATGAGGGAGTTGCTTGTATAAATTCAACCCTGGATACAGTCATCTCAAAGATCTCCATTAAGAGCTCCTCGACAAATTACTTTTATTGAGATTTACCAGAAGACCTCTCGGAACTTCAGCGAAGACGTAGTCGGCTTAGAAAGCTACTTGTAAGAATCTACCACCGCAATTTAAATATGGTCAACTGGGAGTATAAACACATCCACCTAGTGACTACGTCTCTAAACCGAATGATCTCGAGGAGAACCATGGCTTTTGCTAACGAGTGATTTGAGCAGGCGCTAGACAGTATCAAACCAGTTCCCTGTATGTTCCCTCACATCAAGAGGATAACGGGCAGAAAATGGCTGCCCAGGGTCCTCACTTATGATGGATCCATGGTCATGGATGACAAAGCCATCGCTGACTCTATCGCAAAACATTTTGCGAAAGTTCTTCAAGGAGAGAAAGCAAGTGAGGACTCTTCCGTTACTTCGTTAGTGAGCAGCACGAAAACGAATTTCGACAGGGACAATGATCAATTGTGCTTGGCTCGGTTCTCTGATTCAAATCCCTCTGACGCAAATACTGACCATGGTCTGTTTGGCAGCCCTGAAAGACCCACTTTGTTGGCACTGGGGAAAAATTCCAAAAAATCAGCAGGGGCTGATGGAATCTCCAATTGTATGCTTAAAAGTCTTCCCTATGTTTTCTTTGTTCTCCTCGCGATCATTCTAAATAACTGCATTAACATATGCTACTTCCCTCAGCAATGGAAATGTGTAAAAATATTCGCAATACCCAAGAATTCGTGCGGAACTGACGTAGTCGATACTCGTTCGATTTCGTTGCTTTCAAACATCGGTACGCTTGTTGAAAGGATAATACTTGAAGGCATCCTACAATTCTCTGCCAGGGTAAGAATTGTGCCGGAAAGAAAATTTGGCTTCCAAAATGCTCACTCCATGGCGGATGCTATGACCGTGTTCCAAGCCGATATAACGAGAAGCTGACGCAACAATAAGCTTGTTGTAGCTTGCCTGATCAATGTGGAGAAAGACTTTGACTCTGTATGGATCAATGAGTTTCTCTACAAAATGATAAATCTTGGCTTTCCGGCTCATATTTTGAAAATTATAGGCAGCTTCATGAGGGGACGAACTGCACTGCGGTGGCTGACGGAGCTAGTTCAGACCCATTGAGTATTGACTCGGGGGTCCCATAGGGGTCTATATTAGGCTCGTTTCTTTTCAACATATTCACCTCTGACGTTCCAGGCGTAAGAGATGAGTATAAGCCCGGAATCCAGGTGAACCAGGCGTAAGAGATGAGTATAAGCCCGGAATCCAGGTGAACCTCTTTGCTGACGATTTGTTAGTGTAGTCATCTGAGCACAATTTGCGCTTTGCTAGGATGCGGCTCCAAAGATATTTGGAATCTCTTACTGCATATTACCGGAAATGGGGAATCAAGATAAATACAAAGAAAAGTGAATTAATTGTGTTCAAGGACCCCCACAAAAACTAAGTTCGTCGTGCAAGAGGCATCTGTGACTCCAGGGTTAAGTTGAGTGGGCAGATTGTGCACTACAAACGAAGTATATGGGGGTAGTTTTCAACAGGGAAGCTACCTTTATTGCTCACGTTGATTATATTTTCAAAAAAGTGACTTATGCGTACCATCTTCTTTTACCTCTTTTCAGGAAACATTCGAAAGCGAGCCAGCGAGTCAAGGTTTTGGTCTATAAAACCTTGAATCGTCCGATCATGACATATTCTGTGATGATATGGATTGGAGCTCCGAAAACAAAATGGGGCAAGATAGGATAGCGGAGCGAAAAATCCTTCGGGTTTGCACAAGGCTATACAGACGGGAGGATAAACAGTCTTAACCCAATGAGGTGCTGTACCAGGAGGCAGGAATGGAGCCGATGAAATCGTATGCAGAAAAGCTTGCGGAAGCGGGAATCATACGAGCCAAGGAGCACACGGCTGGAGTTGTCAGGAGAGCGACGGAAAATCGTTCTATGGACGCAGCAAATGAGTAGTTTTTAAGGTAGTCTTAAGAAAATAATGAACGTGATTTTAAGGATATCAATTTTAAAACTAGTTGTTAGAGCAGATGATGTTTACAAACTTTTTTATAATTAATTAATGTATGATAATGTTGCGGATCTCAACAGTTTAAAGTTTTATTTTACCAAAAAATCAATATTATAATGTAATTAAAGTAAATTATTATTGAACTCCGGGAAAGCCATAAGGCAGAACCCGCATGTATATTGTTAGGTTAAGCTATTGATGAATTGTATATAAAATGAAAGATCACTAAGTAAAGATCTTGAATCTTGTCTTGCATTGGTGATATGATGTCGCTTGAAAACGACATAAGCTTGTGTGACATTATGTCGCGTCAAAAACGACTTAATATCGCGCGGAATTGTGTCGTTTTCTCTGAGCGATATTATGGCATTTTTGAAGCGAAATAATATCGCGCGAATTCATGTGAAGTTGGAACGACATAATATCGCCTATATATGAACGGCATAATTTCCCTGAGCATTTGTACTGATTTGTTTCTTCTATGATTACCAGCCCTAATCTTAGTCCTAGGAATGGATTGAATGCCCTCAGGTAGAATGAAGTCAGTCAGCGGCTCTTGTGCCACTATATTTATTCCTGGGGTGGTATTCGAATTCTGTAGAAACTTGCGTATTGGATGGGTACAAGTAAGTGCCTGTCGTCAAAAAGCCGTTCAATGCAATTTCCCCCGTGGAGCTCTTGATATATGCCTGCCCAAAAAACTCAGCAATATAGTAAGGCTTAAGTATTCTTTCAGAATGCAGAAGAAATTCGAGTCCCTTCAATGTAATGACACTTCAGCACGCCCATGAAAATCTTATCTAAAGGCCGAAGCTTATGTGTCACATGAGGTGAAAGGCGAATAATTATTTTATGATTTTCGCAGGCCCAGCTCAATTTTCTCAAAATTGAGAGTGCGACTGCATTTTCCATTAAAGATGAGTAAGATTAGAGGAGCCTCAGTTGAGCTTGTTTTCTGAATAAAATGCACAAACTATTCGGCAAAAAATTTTCACTGAGCAGATGGTAGATGGTTGAATTTACCTATGGATCCAGGTGGCTCATTTTTCATCAAAATGCAGCAACATTTTTCTTAGCAAAATCATCATCGGTAGTTTAAAATGCCTGGTGCACTCATATAGCAAACTACAGTACGGCGCTCTCTAGCAGGGGAGGAAATAGATTTCACGTCTGCTATGACTATCACCACCAAATCAGAGACTATCGGATATAAAGATGCAACCCTAAGTGCTCCTCCTCTCTGTACCTATGCCAAGTGATTTGGTCGCTCCATATTTCTGATCCATAAGTAGCACTGACTCTACGGACTTCTTCAAAAGTAACCTTCTCGAGAAATTGGATCCCTCAATGTTGGCCATAAGTCAACTCAGTTGTTGCCCTGATTTGTTCACAGAAACTCATTTTTGAGGAGATCAGTAATACCAGGTATTTCAATGATAGATTTGATTCAAACAGTGCCTTTTCAATACTAGTCGTCCTCACTCTGGGGGTTTTCATCTTTGTCAAGATGACCATTTGGTTTTCTCCAGTGCTAGACTGAACCTGGGAGCAGCCATCCTGTCTCTCACCTAGCGCATCCGCATGCCTAGTCTAAGTAACGCCTTTTCAATGGTGCACCCAGCACCTAGTATTGCAATATTATCCACAAAACTAATCAGGCGTGATTCATTTAGCAGCTTTAGTCTCAGTTACCCATCGTTAGATATATTCCATACGTCTGGACCAAGGTTAGATCCTTGAGCAAAGCTCTAGTTGGCAATCGTACAATTTGTTCTATAGGTCTGAACCAAGGATAAATCCTTGAGCAACGCTCGATGTAACTTCCATTCTTCGTCAGCCCTGCATCATATCATAAAGCAAGTTACGGTCTTCAGAACGTCCCTCGAAAGTCGCATAAGATATTGTAGATCTAGAAAATAGCTATTCAGTATATCCAGAATATCCACGCATCTAGCAGAGTTAAAGAATTTCCAAACATTAAGTATCAATTACAGAACCACCCACCCACTTGATATGGCTATGTGCCTCCATCTTTTGGACCGCGCTTACCACCTCTGCAATTGCATCAAAATCTTGCTCGAAATCCATGCTGCCGAGAAGATGGGTTCAAAGCAGCACAAATTGCCTCAGCGAGTCTACCCTTGCTTAGTTTTTCCAGCACCCTTGCAGCCGTGTCAAGTACACATTACGGGCGGTTATGTGCAGATGGCGACCTGAGATTCCTCTTTCCCTTGTTAATAAGTACGAGTCTTCCTACTATCCACCATTTCAGGAAACGCCTTCCCATAAGCAAACGTTGAATGTACTAAGCAATAAGTTAGGACAATGGTGAGAGACGAGCTGCAACACTTCAGCTAGGATGCCGTCTTGACGTGGAGCCTTTCTTGGTGTCAATTATAAGACTTCCTCTTTCACCGTGAACAGGGTCAACTCAGACGGGATTGATTGGAAAAGTACCTGCACTATCCCATTCACCTTATTTACTTCATATATGTAAGGTTTGCGTAGGGTACCAAACTTTCGCATTACTTGCCAAGACCCCACGGCTTCTTATTAACATTTTCCCCTAGATCTTACCAGTAACGAAGCCTTACATTGTTAGACGCATTGCGAAGGTATTTCCTGTCCCACTTACATGCCGCTAATCAGTTGCCTGCCTCACCGCAGTTCTATGCGCGTTGAGCTTCACGTCGAAGCTTGTCACACTCCCTTCACTTTCCAGCAATTTCAGTTGACCACCAGTACAATGGAAGCACGGTAGTCTCCAACAGGGCATAGAAGTGCTGCAAATAAACGTGGTGATGCTCATAGTTAAATTCACCACGCCTTGAAGTGCTAACTCTTCAGTCTCTAGAGAATCCTTCAGCAATGGCAGCCCTGCCACTGTGAGTGCTCCAACAAATCCCTCGATATGGACGACAATGTTCCACCCAATTGTGGATGGTCGAGAGCGTGGGCATTAAGTGATAGCATCACGGATCTTAAACAAAACGTACTGATGATCATTGGCTGAGCAGTCTTCTAATATTCTCTAACTGTGTATCCTCCGTACTAGGAACTCCAAGGCGAATGTTACGTGTGGCATGATCCTTTGCAGCCCACGTGATAGAAAGTCGGTGTATCGCCAATATTCCGACAAGTTCTGACGTGGCCACCATTTCCATCAGATCTCATTTGAAGGACATGGTAACCGAACAATGGTCAACATTTTCTAGTAAGAGAAATAAAAATTCGAATTTGGCATAAACTTTGCGAGACAATCAATCAATGCATGTTCCGATCATCATCATTACGATTGGATTTAGTAGGAAATAAATGGGACTTAAATGTTTTCGAACGTAACCACAATCCACTGACAAACTCCAGAGATATTAAGTATAACATTTCATTTTCTGAACTAAAAACTGAAGCACAATATTATACAAAAAAATGTGATAAACTATTTCTTTTTCTTCTTCTAAGCACTACAGCCCCTCTCGGGCCTTCACTTCCTGCAAACAGCGCCTCCAACTACCTCGATCCATTGACCGCGTCATCCAATTCTGTAATCCAAGCAGCGATGAACTATCTTCGTCGACCGAGTCAGACCAGCGTTTCCTCGGTTTTCCACTGGGCGCCGGCCTTCAGTTCTCCCAACGAATACCTTCCTGGGTATCCATTGTTTGTCCCTACGATTCATGTGTCCAGCCCGTTGTAGCTTCCGCAGTCTAACAATCCTTGAAACCTCCGGTTCGTCAAAAATATCATACAGCTCATGGTTGTATCGAGTTCGCCATTGTTTCCTGTCTAGCTTCGCTCCGATTATTCGCCTCAGGACCCGTCGCTCAAAGGCGTTCAATATATTTGCGGATGCTTGGGTTAGGGTCCATGTTTCACACCCATAGCATGACACAGGTCTTATCACAGATTTGTATACTTGAAGCTTTGATTTCCTGTGTATGCAGCTGATCTTCAAGATCGTCAATACTGAATAAAATACTCTTTTTGCGAGCTGTATTCTTCAGCGTATTTCATCTCTTTCATTGCTCGTTCTCGTTATTTTGGCGCCTAAATAAACGAATTCGCTAACATTTTCGATCTTGTATTCGCCTTGAGGTATTTCGTGGGTTGGTAAGTGGCACAATCCTACCTCGTCACCATGGATTAGCCGGGACTTCAAAGCTCTCAGCCAAAACCTTTAGCACGAAGTGTCGGTTCTAGTAAAATAGCCGTAGTAAACCTTCCGTAGTAAGTCTTCTGCAAGACTATAAAGTGATCCAAAATCTCTGGCCCCGACTTTGCGGAATAAAAAGTAGTGGCATCCAAATTCATTCAACTGTGATGCCACATCAATTCTCTTCTGTTAAAAGATGATATCTGCTTTCGAAAATTGTTGCATTATATGCTCTTTTCTGCTGCCCCTTTTAGTCACCTGGCAATATCCTCCTTTGCTTTCTCTAACAGTTTCGCCCTGTTTTATAGCTCTACTATTCTACTTTCAGTGGTTACTCTTAGGTCGTTTCTCGAAACCACTATACCCCGCCCAACGTTCAAAAAACAAGGTGTAACCTCCATAGCTTCGTGGATGTTCTTAGGGCACATTCGATCTTAGCTGGCTCCCAATCCTATTTTCTGCGGTTATCGCCGATATACAACAACAGTATTTGTTTAAAGTTCTAGTTTAATCATTTCGCCAGATCCCATAAGATGGCATCAGTTTTTGGAAGTCCTTTGATTTAAATTGGATTGTCACGCACAAACACTTCTAAAACGCTAAGTAGAAAGAAAATGCATCTTCTAAAATTTGCATCACTGCTGAGTTGGTAGCCGGCCTTAAGGAAAACAAGTTGGGTAAACAGACCTACGGTCATGTCAGAAGGGTTTTGTATTCAATTTACAAAATGCAGTCACCAGATCGAATCAAATCAAGAAACGATTTTATTGGAGAAAATATGAAATTCGAAGATCATACTATTATTAACAAAGTTGAACGAATTTCGTGTTCTGAGATTTTTGTTGTTGTTATACTCATAAATATCTCCCTTGATAATTATTTCAGATATCCATTCGCTAGGGAGGAAACACATTTTTCATGTATTTCCCCCCTGTGCCCCCACTGATCCAAAAACTGACAGTTTAAGAACTGTTTTGAAAAGCTCCCATGAAAACTTTCATCTCATACTCATACCGGCTACGTTTGATGAATTTTTATTTTCAGGAGCCACTCTCCTGTACTGTTATCATCGATTCATGGCCAATTTTTTCGAATCCTAGAATGGTTACAAAGCCCTTTTGCTAGGAGCTCTCTCCCGCCTCCTTGACTTGCTTCGCTTATGAGTATTAATTGCAGGTACTCATCTTCAGTCATTCATTAAATTGAATCAAGTGTTCAAAGCATGCACCTTAAACGTTGAAGTTGGGAAAAAATAACTCAAAATTATTCATTCTTCGCATTTAAAACAGCCACCATTTTGTTTTACGATTACTGATACCACTAGCTGAACCGATTCGCAAAGATATTCATGACACCTATCATTCCTGAAATTTTCATGCAAATCCTAGCAAAACTGTAGTGTCTGAGTCGGTAAAAAGCGCGTGTTGTTCCATAGGCATATGTTGCCATAGTAATAAATGCAGCGCATATTGTTCCATAGTAATACAGGAAAATTCAAACCGCTATAACTTCGCTAAATATAATTCAATCTTTATGAAACTTTCAGGATAGATCAACCTTATAAATAGTCATCTATGTATTGAATTTCATAGAATTTAAGGGTACCGGTAAGATTTTATTCAAGAAAACATAAAATCGATAAATCATACTATTACTAACAAAGTTGAGTGAATTGCGACTTCTAACGTATTTGTTGTTGTTGTACTCACCAAGGCCTACATTCCTGATTTTTTTCAGATTTTTCGGATCACAGGTGTCCAATCGCGAGGGGGGGGGGACACAAATTTTTCGTGTATTTCCCCTCCCTGTGCGCCCCTCGAAGCAAACTTTGCCAAACAAAGACTTGTTTTGAAAAGTTTTCATCAAGGCCTTTCATTTGATACCCATATCGGCCACCTTCAATGAAATTTTTTTTTCAGGGGGTCACTCCCCTATATGGGGAGACCCCCCTTAAATACCTTATAAAATTTTTTTTGTATTTGAAATTTAAAGAGAACACCACTTTACACCTACATACAAAATTTGATGTTTCTAGCTTAAGTAGTTTCCGAGAAAAACTGCTGTGACACACGGACGGACGGACGGTCGGACGGACGGACGGACGGACAGACAGACGGACAGACGGACAGACAGGACGCGATTTTAGAAGGGTTTTGTAAAATTATTTTACAAAACCCTAAAAATCAATGGCATCTTACTAAAATGATCCACGACAATCAATAGTAGCTATCCTCATGCGTCAAAAAATGGCAAGGGTCCAATCAAGTCAACACATAATATTTTCCATGGTTCTTGCTTGAGCTAAGTTTCTATGCGACTACAGGGCGATTTCTTCTCTACCTTTATGGACTAGCAGAGTTTACATTTTGCCACAATTGATTTATATCTGCCTTCATATTGATCCAGTTGTGATAAAAGCCACTTTGTTAGTTGTTTTGCAAGTCTTACGTTAAGGCCGCTTCAGCCGAGGCATGCGAAACCGATACTTTGTAATAGGGTGAGCGTGAGTGTCAATTGTTTTACCTGAGAGCTCATGAAGAACCGCCAGATGAAAAACACGACTCACCTGAGAATACTTATTTTGCTTCACCAGAAAGATTCCAATGGACTTTAAGGAGATCCATCAGCTGCACTCGAACTTTACGACGCACAAAGCTATCAAAAATTTAAAGATTTAATCTAAGAAAATATTCAGTCACTACGAAAAAATTCCCTAAACAAAATCAAGTTTTCCAAGGAGTATTTACTTCCCCATACACTTATAATGTAAACTTTTCTTTCGGCGTGGAAACCAGCGGAATCTTCCCTAAAGCCGATATCGTATTTGCTTTGAAGGTTTTAGAGCAGTCTGATTACCCGCATGGGTAATTGAATACTCGTATGTGTGAGGTGAATGTAGGTCCTGGTAGTGACAACTCTCTCTCTTAGAGGTTCATTTTAGACGTTTATTTCCTTAACATTTTAGTATAACCATCAACTTAAAGGGAAGGTGCTGGAATTTTATATGGGACGCTCTTTACGATACTCCAATTCATGTGTATGGGCAGATTTTGTTGATCAAGGAAGAGAAGAAACGATTAAGGCAGGTGGTGGATCAAGAATTTGCCAACATGGAAGAAGCATTGGGGTGTATCTCCTAGGTGGACTACGTCATTAATATGAATTCAGCGCCCATCAAATAGAGGTGTTACCCCGTTGGAGCAGTTGAATATAGCTCCTACTAGAGAAGTTTTTTAAAGGAATTGGTGCATCAACTACTGTCCGATAAGAACTATATACGAAATCTTTCAATGAACTTAGCAAAAATTATATGTGATTATGGTATATTTGAATTAGCCGTGACTTTGTTTGCACTTTGCTGACCTCATTGTTTGAACAGTCATAATGACGAAGAATATAAAAGCCATTTCTGAAATTTCCTTGAAAATTGGAATACTATATATATGCGGTGCTTAGGCCGCTTAACACCCCAATATCACATATTGTTGTTGTAATTGAAAAATATTCAATCGGCTATAACTTTGTTGTCTGAACCCCGATTGCTATGAGTTTCAAAACAAGGGATATTATGAAGACAGCTGAATATAGACAAGAATATAAAATTCACATATCATATCACTAATAATAAAGTTTACCAAATTTTCGCTCCGGGGGTATTTGTTGCCTGCATACTCATTAACGCCAACATCCATGATTTTTTCAGATTTTTTCGGCTCAAAGATGTCCAATTGCATGGGGGATATAAATTTTGACCCTTCCCGCTCCCCTCAAAATCGTTTCCGCTTTTTATATACTTGATCCTGAAAGTTCTCGCCAAGTACTTTCATTCGATATCCATGTCTGCTATCTTTGGTAAAAAAAAGTTATCTATTTGTTTCTTGCAGCACAGAGCATCTCAAACGTCTACCAAGAATTTATAGTGGATATTTGTACTGCTCTAGTTTGTATTCTTGCATGCTCCAATAAACTGATATGTAAAAGTTGCCATGCCGTTTACACTTGACAAACAACAATTGCATCATTAACTCGCATGGAAAAAATAAATCATCATTTGAAAAATTAATAATATATGCTTGGCAATCAAAACACTGATGACATTATCGATGATTACGTCATTACAGCAACAACAAGTATTAGTATGCTACGTTGAAATCCCAAAGCAAGCATACGACAGTATTGATCGTAACGTACTGTAACAAATAATGCTTTGCTTTGGCATCCCAGCCAAATTTATCCGTCTTACCAAAATGACAATAACATCCACGACCTCCCAAGTCCACATCAATAACCATTCACCGATGCCTTTGACACAAATAAATAAAATAGGCCGGAGACCAGTGGAGAAACTGAGGAGACGCTAGTCTGACTTGGTCGACGAAGACTGTTGGAGGCTTTATTTGCAGGAAACGAAGGCCTGAGAGGGACTGTAGTGCTAAAAAAAGAAGAAGCATCCCAAATGTATTTTTGTTACACGGGAGAGACGTTTTCAGTAATGGAGACACATTTAACACGGATTATACGTTTGCGTTGGTGACACGGAAACGCGTGTCTATTTAAAACATGATAAGCGTTTTATTTCAAATTGGGGTAAGCGTGTTGATTTAGAACTCGGTATCATTATTTTTTGTACTGGTTATTTTCTAAATGAAATGCTATAACGTTTTATTGTACAACACATGTATATCGGGAGCAATTTTTTCTTTGATTGTTGTCTACTTAAGAAAGGAGTAACTTTCTTACAAAACGTATGCGTCAAAAAATTATAAAGTATATTATGTATCTAGAAAATCACATTAAAAAGCAGTAATAATAAAAACAAGATTCCAAATTCTGGATTAACATGAGTATATACGCTCAATTTTCAGTTCAAACAGAAAGATTGTTGGCTCCGAAAAATTAATTTTCTTCATCTAAGCTTTTTAAACGTGCAGACACTTACATCAGCTGTCTTTAAAATAATACTTGACAGCTCCCGTGTTGCCTACACGTTCGTTTCGCCTTTTTCCGTGTTAATTTTGTACACGTGTGAATTAGTAGGAACCGCATGTGCACATGCGTTTAGCGTGAAACGGTAAATTGTGAATACGTGTGTACTCTGTCGAAAGTTGAGCGTAGTATATCCGTGCAATTTTCACACTGGTTATTTTCCATCAGTGTTTTTTATTTCGGCTCATTTTAGAGCCGTGGTATTTAAACATGATTTCATGGAAGCTTACGTTACCCTTATTAAATACATACGGGCAAAACCCTTTCCCGTGTTAAATGCATTCGGCAAAACTTTCCAAGGTTTGTCAGTATAGAGAGGTTGGAACTGTTCTAGATATATTGACTACCGTATATAAAACATCAGGGCAATTACACAAGGCGAAGTGGAAGCCGTGCATCGTTGCGGACATTCGAAAGTCGAAATTGTTAATTAGTGAGTGAGTTCATATATAAGCAGTGATATTATAGTTAGTGAATGAATAGTGAAAGTGCGAACAGGAGGGAAGATTTCCAACTACCAGGAAAAGAACAAGCTGGCAAAAAGGCACGAATTCTTCTGGGTGAGTGATATTTGCTTTCCTTGTTTACGAGAGCGTGTTGTTTTAATTATTGTTATTGATCCGAATAGAAATTGTAAAAATTGTTGGATAGGTTTCTTAGTGTGCGAGTTTGGATTGGGCGGATTGTGGATATGACAGACATATCCACAATGGACAAAGATCAGCAGATCGCTCTGCTGATTGGACAATTGCAAGCTTCGCAAGCTGTGCAGGCACAGCTTAACGAAGTCATAGAGCAGTTGAGGCAGGCTCAACAGCAATTGTTAGAGGTTAACTCGGAGTTGGCAGAACAACGCCGAGTTAACAAAGAGCTCATGGAGCAATTGAGGGATTTGGCGCTGGCTAAATCAAAAAAGAAAACCAAAAAGAAAAAGAAAAAGAGAAAAGTGGAGTCTTCATCTTCCTCATAAGAGGGCCCGCCGCCCTCTCCCCCTTCTTCAGAAGAAGAAGCGATGGAAGAGAAAGCAATCCTAGAAGAAGAAGAAAATGAGTCGATGCAGGAAGACTCTGCTGAGGAGGATGAGGAATTTCCTGCTCTGCCACCGCCGGGTCCCTCAATGGCTCTACCAGAGCTGGCCATCCCACCAAAAAAGAAGACCACTCCCACAGCGCCCACCACACCAAATCCCCAGACGACGACAAAAAACGGACAACGGTACCTGTCATCCTCCGAGAGCCTGAAAAGTGGACCCAGGTCCTAAAGGACATGAAAGACCTCGGAATAAAACATGAATCCGCCAAAAGGGTCTACTTAGGGATCCAGGTAGTCCCAGAGACACCACAAGACCACAGAAAACTTACAAGATACTTGACGGAAATGACGATACAATACCATACGTATATCCTTCCTGAAGAAAGGAATCTAAATGTGGTAATCAGGGGTCTGTATGGACTGTCGATTGACGACATCAAAGAAGATCTGGAGAGCCAGGGATTTCACCCCATTGAAATCCACTATATTAAGTTACGAGATGGGCCATCCAGGTTGGTGAAGGTCCTCCTTCCCAAAAGCGAGACTGACATATACAATATAAGGGCAATATGTCACCTCATATGCACTGTTGAAGCGCAACGCCCCCGTACAGGACAAGTTATGTGCCACAACTGTCAGCAGTTTGGATACTCCTCCAGAAATTGTCACGCTCAGGCCCGTTGTATTAAATGCGATCGGCTCCACCATTTTTCCAAATGCGTTAAAAAAGTAGAGGAAAAGCCGAAATGTGTGAACTGTGGTGGAGAACATCCAGCCAAATATGGTGGATGTCCTCGGAACCCAGTGAACGTCAGAAAATCGTTCGAACAAGTTGCAGCTGCTAATAACAACAAAACCACCACAACATCTACACAACAACAAAATAAAAACACACAAAAACAAAAACAAGCAAACACTCCACTAAACACAAATAACAACATGGACACACTCTTTGCCACCATGCAAACACAATTCCAAACCATGATGCAAGACATGATGGCGAAAATGATCCAGGGAATGTTTGCATCACAAAACAGTTTCAACAGCACACTGACAAAGAAACAATAATGAGCTTTATGGATCATTTAACCATTCTCACATGGAATGCAAATTCCCTGCTTCATAAGACTGGTGAGTTGACTCAACTTATATTTGATTATAAGTTTGACATCATTCTCATCCAGGAAACCTTTCTGAAGCCTGGAAACTGCCTACGCTTCCCTAACTATTTTCTGTACAGAAATGACAGAACAACAGGCAGAGGAGGTGGAACGGCCATTCTTGTGAGAAGGAATGTGAACCATAATCTCGTATTGACACCTACGTTACAAACACTAGAAGCTACTGCAATTCAAGTGCGGACGGATTCTTTTGAATTCATGGTAGTCTCGGTATACAGCCACCCGAAGGCAGCTAAGCTCATTGAAGATATTAAAAAACTTCTGGACTTTCAGGGTCCCATACTCCTTGCCGGAGACTTCAATGCCTATCATCGAAGCTGGGGAGCTGTGAGAAGCAATCGTGCTGGGACTGAGTTAAACCGATTCATCACAGATAATCCACTAAGCCTGCATATCCCCAACGAACCAACACATTACGGCTACCGAAATAGTTATCCTCTCGATATTGGTATATCACGTACCTTTGAACACGATGTACGCATCGAAGTCCTCGACGAACTTTCATCCGATCACAAACCGGTGCTCTTCTTAATAGGAGGAATATACATAGACGAACCCCTACAAGTAAAGAAGAAAACTGATTGGCAAGCTTTCCAAGTCGCACTGGCTAAAGAAACCATTATTCAAACACCTGAAACAGCCAGCGACACAGAGAAAATGATAGAAGAAATCACAGACAAAATAATACAGACAAAAGAGGACAACACAGTCACAACTCTGACAAGGGTGACAAACCCCTATGAACTCCCTAACGACATCAAAAATTTAATAAGGAGGAGGAATCGAGTTCGGAGAAGGGCTAGGAACACAGGTGATCCTAGATTACGCCAGGAAGCAAATCAAATTACGAACAAAATACGTGATCGGATATCAAAATTCCGCAATGAACAATGGGAGAGCTTCTTGCAAAGTCTGGAGCCTGGGAGCGGTGCTTTCTGGAGGGTTTCCAAATATTTTCGTATTAAAAACAAACTTATAATACCACCAATTCACGGCCCTTACGGTATCGAATTCGACAGTTCTGGTAAGGCGGAGGCCTTCGCAGATACTCTAGAACAACAGTTCTGTGAAAATTCATCCGATGAGGAGGACCTTGACGAACACGAAGACCACGTCAATCGGTTGACCAACAGGCTCATGAGGTCAGACATTACAGATTCCGATCTAATACAAAGCACCTGTCTTCAAGAGGTTAAAGACATCATACAAGTACTGAACAGACGGAAAGCACCGGGATTTGATTTAATATCAAACACCATGTTAAAATGGCTCCCGGATAATATTCTCGATGCAATAGCAGCGATAATCAACGAAATTTTCCGTTTGCGAAAATACCCCAAAATATGGAAATCGGCAATAGTTATTGTTCTTCCAAAACCTGGTTAAAACCTCATGTTCCCACAAAACTGGCGACCCATTAGCCTATTTTCCTCTCTGTCGAAAATTGTAGAGCGGGTGCTACTAAATCGACTAACTGAGGTTGTTACCGAAAAAAAAATACTTCCAGAAGAACAATTTGGCTTCAAACCATTACACTCCACAGAACTCCAGCTTACTAGGGTGGTCCAACACATTAGAATAGGGCTAAACCGCAGGAAATCAACGGGTTTGGTTATTTTTGACATAGCCAAAGCCTTCGATAAAGTCTGGCATGCAGGACTTATTTACAAAATGCATGAATCCCAACCAAATGCCACTGCAGCTCATCCAAATCATTGGCTCCTTTCTAAAAGGCAGATAATTTTGTGTCAAAATTGACAACCACCTCTCAACCATGCGGCCAATTCAAGCTGGAGTCCCACAAGGATCACCCATCTCCCCCATACTATACAACATCTTTACTGCAGACCTACCTCGGCTGCCTTTGAATGTCCACAAGTCCCTATATGCCGACGATACCTGTGTTTTATACTCATCCAGACAAGCAAGAGTCATCACCACCAAACTGCAACTCTCCATAGACATACTTTTGAAGTATTTTCGCAAGTGGAAGATCAAGTCAAACTCAGACAAGACCCAGGCATTATTTATAACAAGAAAAAAACAACAACAACCGAAAACTTTGACTGTAGAAAACGAAAATATTGCCTGGTCAAGAGCAGCCAAATACTTTGGACTGACATTCGACAACAAACTCTCCTGGACCGACCACATACGCAACAAACGAGGACATTGCTACAATGTACTATCCCAACTCTTTCCACTCCTTAAGGCCAAGAAACTCAACATCAAGAACCGTCTGCTGATCTACTAACAAATAATACGACCGACGCTACTATATGGTAGTACAGCCTTCTACCAGACGACAGAGACCAACAAAAAGGCACTACAATCCATCCAAAACAAAAACATTCGGCAAATTTTCGGAATCCCATGGTATGTTAGAAATACGGACATATACGAGGACCTTAGAATAGAACCTGTTGACATATTCGTACGTGACAAAGCACTCAAACTGCTCGACAAAGTGGACAACCATCCTAACACTACCCTGGGTATCCTAAAACGCAAAGCACTACCAAAAGAAACTTATCCAACTGTCCGCGCTAACTTCAAGAAAATTTAATTGACAGTAATTAGAATAGCACAATCTCGTTAATAATGGTGGGCAAATTATTGCTCACAGATAGAAGGGAGCTAGGGTGCTAAATCGCACCAGCTCCAAGGAAAACGAATCCAAGGGAGGTACACAAGGCGATCAGTAGCCTCGTGATGTAACCGCCGACAGTACATCTGAAGCGATAGCGAAAGTACTAACATCATCTTGAGCAATAGTGAAAATTGATTACTGTGAAAATCATACTCGGTGACAGAGTAAATTTTGCTAAGTAAGTATTTCTATCAAAAGAGAGCTTACACTTTAATTGAAATCAAAATTAAATGGCAGAAGAACTTACCTAAAAGTTGTTGATCGACTGTTGATGATCCATCAGCCGTTTAATTTTAAATTATCTGTAAAAAAAGACATGTGACTTATCTAATACTGTATGAGATTGAAAATTTGAATTTAGGTTAAAGTGCTTTCAAAAACATGTTAGTTTTCAAATATAATATAATTTTTAATTTTGCTACTATTAAATCTATTGCAAACGTTAGTTTAAATACACTTTTGAGGTATTTGTTACCACTGCACTTATAAAAGTCATAATTTCTTGATTTTTCACACTCAACTCAATTATGATTTGATTATAAATGTTATCTGCTGTAAGTCTGTTTATGCTTCTAAATCATGCGCAGAAGCTAAAACTCTTGGCTCAGCTACCTCGTTTTGAAAAATAAGGCTTTCCCAATTTTTTTCTACGCATGAAATGCTTCTTTGTGAAATCTGTCAAATACTTATGAACTAGAAAAGTTGCGAGGTGGGAACTTCTTCCCATTTTTAGGGTTTTGTACTAAAATACAAAACCCTATTGCAATCACGACCTGTGTCCGTCTGTCCGTCCGTCCGTCCGTCCGTCCGTCCGTCCGTCCGTCCGTCTGTATGTCACAGCACTTTTTCTCCGAAACTATAGAAGCTACAGCCATGAAACTTTGTGGAAAGGTCAGAAGTGGTGACCTCTTGAAAGTTCAAGGGTGAAAAAAATTTTCAAAGGGGTTTAAGGGGGGTCTCCCCATATAGGGAGTTGACCCCTCAAAAAAAAATTTTCACCATTGGTAGTCGAGTAGGGTGTCATTGGAAAGGTCTCAATGGGATCTTTTCAAAACAGGTCTTAAAATTGCCTTGTGAGTATCGAGGGGGGCAGGGGAAGGGGAAATGTACGAACTTTTCGCGTACCCCCCCCTCGCGATTGGACACCTTCCATCCGAAAAATCTGAAAAAAATCATGAATATAGGCCTTAATAAGTACAACAACAACAAATACATGAGAAGTCGAAATTCACTCAACTTTGTTAGTAATAGTATGATTTATCGATTTTATGTTTTCTCGAATAAAATCTGAATGGTACCCTTAAATTCAATAAAATTTAGCAAAAAGATGACTATTTATAAGATTGATATTTTCTGAAAATTTCATAAAGATCGAATAGTATTTAACGAAGTTATAGCGATTTGAATTTTCTCGTATTACTACGGAACCATATGCCCTGCATTACTATGGAAACATATGGCTATAGAGCCATATGCGCTTTTTACCGACTTAGACACTACAGCTTTGCTAGGATTTGCATGAAAATTTCAGGAATGATAGATATCATGAGGATGACTACATACAATTGAAACAAGTCGAAGAGGCAGGAGAGAGCTCCTAGCAAAAGGGCTTTGTAGCCATTCTAGGATTCGAAAAAATAGGCCATGAATCGATGCTTACAGTACAAAGGAGTGGCCCCTGAAAAAAATTTCATGAAAGGTAGATATGAGTATCAAATGAAAGTTCTCTATGAGAGCTTTTCAAAACAGTTCTTAAACTAACAGTTTTTGCTTCAGTGGGGGCACAGAGAGGGGGGGAAATACATGAAAAATGTGTTTTCTCCCTCGCAAATGGACACCCGTGATCTAAAAAAATCTGAAAAAATTATCTAGCGAATTATTTATGGGTATAATTTTAACAAATACCTCAGAATTAAAAAAATTCTTTCAACTTAGTTAATAATAGTATGATCCTCGAACATGACGTGTTTCTTAATTTTATTCGTTGCTGGTTACGGCATTTTGTAAGTTGAGTACAAAACCCCTCTGACATGAGCATAGGTCTGTCTACCCAACTTGTTTATAGATTGGAGAGCACAAATTTATATTTTTGTCTCTTATAATTCTTGACCACATATATTAATTTTCTGCGAAGATGTAAAAACGATGGTGCCACTAATAATAAGTTGCCAAATTTGCGCGATTCAATTATTCAGTTGACTAACTTCCAAATAATCAGCAATTGAATGTTTAATAGCCTTAAGTTCACTTCTATTATACTGCATTGAAATTCATTAATTCAAAACTCAAGACCATGTCAACATTTTCCTCCTCATGTTTGACGAATACCAAGTAATCCTTTCCACCTAAAACAAATTTAATCTTGGATGGCGGCTATTTTACTCGTCATTAATTGACTCGAAAGTAGTTCTCCCTTTATGTTCTAACCATATCCTTTAACTGTTGCAAGTTAAGCTCAATTCGCTTATCTACAATACTTACTACGTTCTACGTTTTAGACGGTATTACGAGTATCTGCAATAGCGTCACTAGTTGAAAGCTTTCTTCTCATTAGAATAACATAGTCATTAACTTCAATGGAATCGAGTTCTAGTGAGTAAACATTTCACTACGGCAAAACTTAACTCCCAAGTTAAGTGTCCTTGTGCACTGAACAAGCTTCCTTTACAATCAATATCAATTGGTACTTGTAAGTCTCGGGTCTGATGTTGTCGTTGGCGATGAAGTCGTTTCGTTGGAAAGGAAGTTGACACCATTGCTAGTATTATAAGGCCACTAATGATGTTTGAGATGTATAGAGGATAGCGCAGAGTTTGTGTATCGATCATAAGGAAGTACTTGATCCTGACCGTTAGCAAATATCTTTTTCTGTACTGAGCCGTGTTTTTGGTCTGTTGTTGGGATAATAATTTCAGACTTTTCTGAGAATTATGGAGTATTCTTGGAGAAACATATGATACCTAATAGTTGAACGCTCTATGAATCTGAAATATTTAATGAGGATTTTGAAGAAAATTATTTTGACAATGTATTGCTGAAAACAAACTTTTGACAACTTACTGAAAATCTTTGAAGCAGTTTTGGTATGATTCTAATTCGGGTTTTGGATCTTGACTGAGAAAACTTTATTTGAATAAATTGTATTAGATTGAAAAGAAATTTTGCCTAATTTTTTTGCTTACTCAAATATTGAGCATACAATAAACTCAGCAATTTTCATGAATTCATCATAAAATGCATTTTGCAGTGAATTTTTACCAAAAAATCAAATATATTTCCAGTACCTTTGGTATTAATAGTATAATAACTCTACCTCAATCTACTGACTAAATAGTACTCAACTGATCGTTTTGAAAATTGGTATCCTGCTAAGTTTTTGTTTGACCAACTATGCATATATGTCCTAAATTGATTTGCTGTAAAGCTTAGATCAAACCTTATCCATTTCACCCACCCCAATCTAACCTCATTCTCTAAATAGAAAATACAAAACGTTCTTGCCCACTGTCTTTTTGTGTAAACCGATATCCTGAGGATAACAATAAGCATCAGAATACCGTATAATAGCTGCACAAGGAAAGAAGCCAATGTCAGTATTCTATTCCCAACCTGCCAGTAATGTTCAGAACAATGACTTCAATTGTTATTGGAAACCGGTTGCAATTACACCTTCATCGACAATACCATTATCCTGGTCTCAATGTGCCAATATGGCCAATAGCATGAAATGCTTATTCCTTAATTTCCATATTCCCATACAACAGAAAGTTGGGTGTAATTGAAACGTAGGAAAGGAAATGGAAAGACAAATGTGTATGCAATACACAGGTGCTGGCGATAAGGATGTTCTGAGAATGACCGTTTGTTTCTTGTCAATTAGGCGTAATACTCGTATATTGGGAAAACGTTTATGACGATTGTATAATTATCGCGGTAGGATTAAGGTGATGATAATGAAATCAGTTGGAGGTAACGGAAAGAAATTATTTCAAAGGGTCGATTATCGACTAGTTAGCCAAGATGAGTTTATAATTTTGTTCCTGGTGAGCTAAGGTTCTTGCAGGAAGCTAAATAGTCTCATATGGAATCTACATTTTTCCCCCTATACCGTACTATTTTATGTATAATGATCAGCTTATTGACAAAGGCAGCTATGTATATTGGAACTTTTATTAATCCCATCTATTCTAGGTCTCGCCCCTATTCTGAAGTTGTAGCTGAATAAATGTCTGATAGGTTTCTCTAATCAAATCTTGAAAGTGAACTTGCATGTAAACATTGAACCTTTGTTTTCGATTGGTACCATTATACTCCTGTAGGATTGGTAAACAGTTTTGGCTTTGAATTCAACTAGGCTATTTGTTTTCAAACAAAATTTGCGTCTAGTTGAATTGTTTGTTGATTAAAAAGCTATAGGCTATGAGCGAGTATTATGCAGTGGTCCGGCAGAGGTTAATGCATAAGTTTACTCTGCTATTACAGGTACCATGCAAATACGCCCTTCCGGTAAATCTTTATTCGATAGGATCAAAAAATATCGTCTGAGGATGTTCAGTGACTTTAAATTTCAGTTAAGAATAAGAAAGAAGTAGCCAAGCCCATGGTGAAAGAATAATTTGCGATGTTGATGAAATATTAGTAAATATAAGTCAAATATTGTGAAGGTAAAAGTCTTGAAATGTAGCGTAAACTTTTAGAAATGGACTTGAACATCCAAGGATTGGTCTCAAAAACCGTCACAAGTCAGATGGATATGAGCTTGTTTCCCCTTTCTCGTGGCAAATATTTAAGAACACTGATCACGAAAGAGGAGAAAATATAATTATTTTTTATATATATAATTTTTCTTTATTAGAATGTATGCAGTACAGAGGTCTTATAATATAGTAGGTGTTCTGACAAAGTCATTTCACCATCGTTTGTACATTACTTAAAACTACGTGTAATATCGTATTTCTATTGTGAATATTCTAATTAGCTGGAGGAAAATAGCCAAACATAACCCTGTGAGCCTAGGTGCCACGTATATTCTTGTTGTTCAGTATCGTCATCATCGCTTATGGTTTCCTCCATAATATACGAGTATGCTGGTTTCAACCTATCGATTAAGATGGTAACATTTTTGCCTCAAACGTTTACCCCGAAAGTTTTATCGGATCTAGATACGACTTTGAAAGCCCGCTATACGCCATTTGAAGCTGTTTTTTTATAGAGCAAGTGCTAATAAAAACATGTTGTGTTGTGGCCAGATCTTTGAATATGAACGTTTTCTTTTCACCATGTCGAGTTAAGCTTGTAAGTTATATACCCTAGATATGCCCTCGGAGGACTTAGACAAAATTGTTCAGCAGTATTCGGTCCTCGTTTACAAGAAATTCAGCTGGTTTTCTTAATGGTCCGCCATAAACTAGCTCTGCAAGCGTTGATTGGAGGTCTTCCTTCCAGGCGCAACATATTTCAAGGAGTACTGAGAGTAAGACTTATGCCCATTGATTTAATATAGAACTACTTTGAGTCGACTGGCTGCATTTCCTCGGAGGCCAAAGTTTTGATGCTGCTTTTGAGAAATTTTACACATCTATTCATAGTATTAACTAAACTTTTTAATTGGATCATTTCACCCTTTTCACATCAATTTAATGTAAATCTATACGACAAATTTGCTCTACATTTGAAGCTTTATCTAACGTCGCGCGGATATTGATCACTCTTTCGGATGGCTCCGATAGCTTTTTAAATTACTTTTTATGGAATTGTTTGCAGCTACATATAAATGAGTTGCATATTTTGAATAATAATTTTTCTGAAAAATTATTAGAGAAGAAAAATGTTAGAAGAAGGTGGTTTCGATATGTGCACTAATTCTCCTCAGGCCATCACACTTAGATACACACCGGTGATGGTGACCACCATGCTCAGAGGTGAGGGAGTTAATTTTTAATTTTTCTACTTATGCAAACTCAATATGTTTTTGTATCTGCAAGTTTTGTTCTGGTTCGCAGCAAGTGGAATTTAAATAGGCTATTACAAGGAGCGATGAATAAAACACGTCCGGTTGTGGCGATGGACTGTAGAAGAAGAAAACTAAGCAAGTTTATTCTCGTGTCAAAAGTTTTAGAACAATTTTGGTACATTAGTTTATTAGTACATTGAGGTGGGTTTCATATTTGAACACCCCAACTCATTCGGACAAAAGACAATTTGATTCAATAGATAAAAATAAATGCAAACTGATTCTACATTAATTCAAGTAATCAACTCCATTCTACGTTATCTCAAATGATCAAATTGACAAATTACTTCAAACGATAATCAACATTGATTTTACAATAGTTGATTCTTCATCATTTCATCTCTTGTTTTGTCTGGATGCCCATTCCATGAACACCCACGTTCCAAATCGGTCCGACGACGGCCTTTGTCAAACAATCTGCAATGTTGTTCTTTGATGGTACGTATTTTACATCGATGATTCCAGCCTTCACCTTCTCACAGACGTGATGGAATCTTACATCGATGTGTTTGCTACGCTTTCGGAACGCATTGACCTCGGCAATCGTTATTGCACTCATGTTGTCACATCTGATCACCACAGGATCTTCCGTTCTCTTGAATTCATTGCGAAACATTTGCAACCATATGGCCTCACCAGTAGCAAACGATAAGGCCATATATTCAGATTCAGCTGTTGAAAGAGCCACGGTATTCTGAAGCTTACTGGCCCATGAGATTGCTCCTCCAGCCAACATAAACACGTATCCAGAGCAGGAACGTCGCTTATCGATGTCGACACCCCAATCAGCATCTGAGTAACCATGAAGTGGTTGGTTACCCGCACGATACACAATACGATAATGCATAGTACCCTTCAAGTACCGCATTATGCGCTTCACGGCGGTCCAATGAATCCGCCCATAGCATGAGTTGAATCTGCTCACGTAGTTGACAGCAAATGCAATGTCTGGTCTCGTTCCTTGAACCAAATATAACAACGAACCGACCGCTTGTTGATACGGAATGTTATCCGTTGATTCATCCTCCTTCTTCATATCTGTTGACAATCTTTGACTTGGATCACTTGAAGTAACCGCTGGCTTGCAGTCACTCATTCCGAAACGCTCGAGAATGGTTTCGAAATAATGACGCTGATGTATAGCGATTCCATTCTTGACGTACTCGATGCAAATGCCAATTATACTGTTCGCTCTACCAAGGTCTTTCATCTTAAACTCGGTACTAAGAGCCTTCTTCAGTGCCTCCATCTTGTCGCGTTGCTTCCAAATAATCACAACATCATCCACATACACTGCCAGAATCACTTCCAGCGATGGCAAGAGGTAGATACACGGATAAAGCTTTGATTTGGTTAGTCCAATCCCGATGAGAGCTGCATCTAACTTTAGGTTCCATTGACGGCCCGCTTGCTTCAAGCCATACATCGCACAATTCAACCTGCAGACCCGTCCGGTCCCGTCATTGAATCCCTCTGGTTGGTCGGTGAAGATCTCCTCGTCGAGATCCCCTTGAAGGAATGCGGTCACCGCATCCATTTGGTCAACATTGTAACCCACTTGAGCGGCCATGGCCAGCAGATAGCGAATTGACCCATACCGTACAACGGGCGAGAAAGTTTCCTCATAATCTTTGCCGGCCTTTTGGGAGCAACCCTTTGCCACCAACCTCGCTTTATGGCGAACAACTTCACCAGCTTGATTACGCTTCAACTTGAAGACCCATTTGTTCTTGATTGTTTTTCGGTTGACTGGTAGCTCAACTAAAGTCCATGTTCGGTTCTCTTCGTGTGACGCCAATTCTTCCGCCATTGCCTTCTCCCAATGTTGACTCCTGTTGCCTTTGATAGCTTCATTATATGATTCGGGCTCATCGATTTCCGCTACAAAAACGAAATTCGCCTCCACATTCCTTGATTTCGGGGGACGCGTTGAACGCCTTACATCCCCAACTGGAACTTGTAGTGTACTTGGTGGGACATAGTCCTCGTCCGACCCATATTCAGACTGCGATTCAGCTAGTGTTTCGTCGAACCCGTAGGACAAATCATTTTTGACATTCGTTGTTGATTCATCGCCATCGCCCACAATAGACTCATTCCGGGAAGTTGGTGAGCGAATTATTGATGCACCATCGACAGCTGACTCTGTCATGGGAGACTCGACTTCATGATTTTCAAGCCCTCCGGTTGACTTTTGCTCTTCGACTTCCCCTAGAATGAAATCATCGAGAAGATTAATTTGAACGTCATCATTTACCTTCAGTTCTGGTGCACTTTTGAAGACGACATCCCGACTCGTATGAACTATTCGAGTCTCAGGATCAAAACAACGCAAACCTTTTTGCGTATCGGTGTATCCAACGAAAAACATCCTTTTCGATTTCGCATCCAACTTTTGCCGCTTCTCCTTTGTGACATGCACCATCACCAGCGATCCGAATAATTGCATCGACGAAAGATCGATGGCTCCTTCTCTCCAGAATTGCTCCGGGACCTTGTTCCCGAGCGTGCGATTCGGTGAACGATTTGTAACGTACGCAGCCATATTAACCGCTTCAGCCCAAAGCGGCTTCTCCAAGCCCGCATCGAACAGCATGCACTTTGCACGTTCTATGAGCGTTCTGTTCATTCGCTCGGCCACGCCGTTTTGTTGTGGTGTGTACACACTACTGGTCTGATGCACGATTCCACTGCGCTTGCATTCGGTTTCGAACTCACCGAGATACTCTCTGCCATTATCGGAACGGAACATTTTAATTTGTAGTCCGGTTTGCCTCTCCACAAGCATCTTGAACTCAACGAAAATCCTCCCGATCTGACTCTTCTGTTTGGCAAAATACACGAAGACCTTTCGCGAAAAATCATCGATAAATGTTACGAAGTATTTTGCGCCCCCAACTGAAGGCGTATCCATCGGGCCGCAAACGTCGCTGTGAACTAATTCCAGTATTTGACTTGTCTTAATTTTGGCACCTTCTTTCTTGAATGGACGTCGGCTTTGTTTGCCTTGCGAACACGGAATACATTTCGCCAACGCTTGTTTATCGCCGTCAACTTTGATTCCATTCACAATTCCACTCAGTTTGATCAGCTCACCATGCGACAAATGACCCAATCTCCGATGCCACGTCATCAGATTGTCTTCGTCTTTGCCTGCTAACAGCCCACTAACCTTCGACGAATTCGTGATCTTGTATGTACCATTTTTGGATGCTGTATTCAGTAACACATCACCCGCACCGCTTCGAATGACACAACCACTGCTGTCGAAATGCACACTGTTCCCAGCTTTCACAATGCTCGATACTGACAACAAATTTGCCGCTATTCCAGGGACTAGCAATACGTTATTCACTGGAATTATGTGCTCCCCAACATTTAGCTCGATGGAACCGGTGCCAGCAACTTTCAAGCGGGTGTTGTCAGCCGTTGTTATGTCAGCGAATTCATTGCTACTGGTGAATTGCTTGAACATCTTCTTGTCCGATGTGAGATGAAAACTCGCACCCGAGTCAATGAACCACGCGTTCGTTGAACCAGTTGCCGTCATAGCATAGAAGGCTGGTTTGGCGCTTCCGCCTTTGCCTTCATCATTTTGTGTGTTGGTTTTGCACTGGAGGCTCTTGTGCCCTTTCTTACCACATGTGAAGCACTTGATCGAGCCACTTCCCTTCTTCTTCTTCTTGCTCTTCGACTCACTCGTAGCTGGTTTGGATGCAGCTTTGAATGCGCCTGTGGCATTCCCTTCGCTGTTCAACACGCCTTTCGAATTCGCATGCTCCAACAGACTTCTCTTTAGCGTTGCTGATGTTAATCGATGTCCACTTGAACCGTCACTTGTGAGGACATTGCTACCATCAAGTCCACCGATGAATGCTTCATATTCAGGCGTTAGACCATAAATTATAAGCCCGCACATTATTTCGTCATCGATCACTAAACCGGCTTCTTGTAAACGGCACATCGCGGCTGTATGTTCGCGCAGAAATGTCTCCATTGAGTCAAAGTTTGATAACCGCAACGATGTGAAGTCCCCGAGAACCTTTGCTTTGTTAAGCCAATTGTTATTACGGTACAATTCCGAACACTTTTTCCACAGATCCGCTGCCATATTATGTTCACCAATCTCATCGTGTAGTTTTGGATCTATTAGCATCATTAATCTTGCTTTAGCTTGTTTGGATTTCTTCACACGGTCACTTACTGCAATCGCATCACGAATGATTGCCGCATTTTCTGCATATCGCGCACTTTTAACCGCTGCTTGCAGTGTGGCATTGTCCAAATCAGCCGCCAATGCGGCCACTGCAACATCCACCGCCGCCGTTGCAGCGGGTGCCGTTAATTTACTGTCCGTCGCGTTTTCTTCCAGGAATCCATCGAGATCGTGCCACTCCAAAACAAGCCTGGCGTTCCGACGCCCCGATAAATAATTATCTGAGCCTGTCAGCTTTGCCACTTTCGTGAAATCACCTTTTTCGCTTTCCATAATGATGACCGAAAAACTCGTAATTTACGTCAACAAATGTCGGTTTATTGCACTTTTTCTGGGCCACGGAAATTTTATCTTTTAAAATGTACGCCGCACCTTACTCTATTTATTCCGCAAACCTGGGCCCATAACCTGTTGTTCTGGTTCGCAGCAAGTGGAATTTAAATAGGCTATTACAAGGAGCGATGAATAAAACACGTCTGGTTGTGGCGACGGACTGTAGAAAAAGAAAACTAAGCAAGTTTATTCTCTTGTCAAAAGTTTTAGAACAATTTTGGTACATTAGTTTATTAGTACATTGAGGTGGGTTTCATATTTCAACAGCAAGTTATATTCAAGGTAAATTTTCTCTTGTAAGTACTTGTATTAGCTAAACTTTTTAATTGGATCATTTCACCCTTTTCACATCAATTTAATGTAAATCTATACGACAAATTTGCTCTACATTTGAAGCTTTATCTAACGTCGCGCGGATATCGATCACTCTTTCGGATGGCTCCGATAGCTTTTAAATTACTTTTTATGGAATTGTTTGCAGCTACATATAAATGAGTTGCATATTTTGAATAATAATTTTTCTGAAAAATTATTAGAGAAGAAAAATGTTAGAAGAAGGTGGTTTCGATGTGTGCACTAATTCTCCTCAGGCCATCACACTTAGATACACACCGGTGATGGCGACCACCATGCTCAGAGGTGAGGGAGTTAATTTTTAATTTTTCTACTTATCCAAACTCAATATGTTTTTGTATCTGCAAGTTACATTCAAGGTAAATTTTCTCTTGTAAGTACTTGTATTAGCTAAACTTTTTAATTGGATCATTTCACCCTTTTCACATCAATTTAATGTAAATCTAAACGACAAATTTGCTCTACATTTGAAGCTTTATCTAACGTCGCGCGGATATCGATCACTCTTTCGGATGGCTCCGATAGCTTTTTAAATTACTTTTTATGGAATTGTTTGCAGCTACATATAAATGAGTTGCATATTTTGAATAATAATTTTTCTGAAAAATTATTAGAGAAGAAAAATGTTAGAAGAAGGTGGTTTCGATGTGTGCACTAATTCTTCTCAGGCCATCACACTTAGATACACACCGGTGATGGCGACCACCATGCTCAGAGGTGAGGAAAATTAGTGCACACATCGAAACCACCTTCTTCTAACATTTTTCTTCTCTAATAATTTTTCAGAAAAATTATTATTCAAAATATGCAACTCATTTATATGTAGCTGCAAACAATTCCATAAAAAGTAATTTAAAAAGCTATCGGAACCATCCGAAAGAGTGATCGATATCCGCGCGACGTTAGATAAAGCTTCAAATGTAGAGCAAATTTGTCGTGTAGATTTACATTAAATTGATGTGAAAAGGGTGAAATGATCTAATTAAAAAGTTTAGCTAATACAAGTACTTACAAGAGAAAATTTACCTTGAATATAACTTGCAGATACAAAAACATATTGAGTTTGCATAAGTAGAAAAATTAAAAATTAACTCCCTCACTTCTGAGCATGGTGGTCGCCATCACCGGTGTGTATCTAAGTGTGATGGCCTGAGGAGAATTAGTGCACACATCGAAACCACCTTCTTCTAACATTTTTCTTCTCTAATAATTTTTCAGAAAAATTATTATTCAAAATATGCAACTCATTTAAATGTAGCTGCAAACAATTCCATAAAAAGTAATTTATTCATAGCCTTATTTGCTGTTTTACAGCTCTTTAGACGTCCCGTAAAGTAAATAAAAAACCTTGGCCTAATAGATGAGTACCACGTGCACTACGAGCAAAAGATAAGACACATCGTGTCTTCAAACCACTTGGCACCATTGAAGCTAGATCTAATTTTGCAAGCTGTGTGGTATTGTCAAGAAAGAGATCAAATCTGCTCTGAAGACATACTTCAGTAGTCTAGATAGTTTCCTTTTGCCTAATAATACATAGCCTATTTGGTCTTAAGTTGCTGGAATTCTCTAATTCCAGTCCTAGAAAGGTCCATTGGAATGGTGTGAAAGTATTTTCTTCTCACGAAACTAGTGGCTCATTTGTTCAATTTTTTCTCTTTGACATTTTTTCCTCCGTTGCAGCTGTGCATTCTGTTGTCTTGCCTAATAGTCTTCCTTTCCCAACTTCTTATATTTGTGCAGTATATCTGTAGTAAAAATTATTGTCAATAATCTTGATCATAGTATCAGCACTGGACCGCATGGTTTGTCAAAAATATTTGTGAAGTTGGTAGCCTCATCACTAAGTTTTCCTTTGTTTCTCCGCTTCAATTTCACCTTGAGTACTGATAATTTCCTTCCCCGTGGGAAAAGTGCAAGTATTGTGACTACTTAAAAAAGTAGTGATCCTTGGTCAATCTCCAATTATCGGCCTACTTCCTTAATTTCCTGCTTTCCAAAGTTACTTGAACGACTGATTTATAATCGATTCTCAAACTCATTAGCCCCTATTACTATCTCAGAGCAGCATGGCTTTCTCAAAGAACACTCCACTACCTCTAATTTAATGGTGTTCATAAACAGTATTGCAAGCGCTTTGAATAAGCAACTGCAAGTTGATGTGATCATTAAAGGTTTTTGCCTTTGACACTGGGAATCATCTTCATCTTTGTCATGAACTTGAAGCTCGTGGTATCTCAGCTCGTGGTATGTCAGCTTTTCCAAACTGATTTGAATGCACTACATAAGTGAGGTACTTCCAACTATTTATGTTTTAACTTTGCTAAACTTTTTCCCTCAAGGAACATGAAACTCAAACTTGATGCGCATATTTTAAATGTGATGACTAAGGCATTTAAAGTTTCCGTGTTAATCCTTAGGCATTTACATAAATTCAATAGCATGGCTGCTTCTATCCACCTATTTATTTGTCTCGTTCTCCCTCGGCTGGAATATTGTTCTGTTTTCTTATCCCCCCGATACTCCTATCTTGTGCCTTCAATAGAAACTATCCAACGAAAGCTTACGCGTTTCCTTTTCAGTAAATTTAATATGCCTTATGAGCTCTATGAAAGTCCTTCCTATGTCTTCTATTTAGTATTTAGATCAATGTTTTTTGCATAAACTCTGCTACCATCAAGTCCGGTCAAATATTTTTTCTGAGCTGTGTTTCCGACAAACATCTCGATCATCTTGGAAGAGACCTTATTTTGCTGTATCGTGCGCTTGAACTGAGTTATATCTCCATTGACCAATTTTAAGAATCCTAAGAAATCATAATAATCACGAGCTCGGTCCGTTTCCCTCTTCTTACATAGTATTTGCAAAATGACTAGATATTTAATACTAATTTAACTTACAATTATCGTCACTTTATTAATTTTCATTTAATATTATCACCTATATCCTTTGCATTCTATTTTTTATTGAATTGTATGCAGGTTATTTGATGAAATAACTAAACTAAGCATGCCATGGTCAGTCTGCACAAAGTACTAACTTAAATTCAATAAAATTATAGAAATTAAGATTTACATGATTCAAGCAAGCATGATGGACTCAGCGTTAAAGTAATAAAAAGCAAATCGATGAACACAAATTTGTGCAAGATTTGAAGTAAAAAAACTAATGTAAATCATGAATTTGTTTCAAAATTAAATGATTACTTCTCTTTCAACAAAGACACTAAGTCCTCTGGTACAAACGCTCAGTTTTTCAAAACAACCTGTGCCGCACTAGCAATGCATATTAAAGAGCTGCACTTTCCAAAAATTTACACCCATCACTCGCATAATTCTATGAAATGTTCAGCACAGTTCCATGGACACAACAAAATCGCTTGAAGAACCACTATTGAGGCCCCCAAACTGTTTTTAGTTGCGCTGTTGTCAGTTGCATTGAAAACAGGCAAAGCTGCCTCCTTGCATTCCATGTGGGAAAAACGAAACATATTTTGCAAGAGGAATTATATTTTCTCATGAAACGCAAGCGAGGTTTTTACAACATATCAAAAAGGCGTCATTCAAAACTTGAAATTCGCATACGAGTATATCTTTGGGATAATTTTTATCAACCCTTTAATTCTGAAATTACAAATTCAACTTATAAAATAATAAATTCTGGCTTACAGTCATCTTGTCCGCAACAGCATCATTTATATTTTTAACATTGCGGAAACGCCATTCGTAATAGATTTTCAAGCAGATTGAAAATGGGATGATGCTAAATATGTTTCTAAGAAAAGCCGCATATTAAATCACATGTGAGAAAACAAATCAATGATATTAATTTTGATATATAGGGTGATTCATGATGAAGATACGTTCATAACCTGAAATAAAAGGCATAAAGTTGAATTCTATAGTAAAAATTGTATTATGAATCAGAAGCACAGTCTATGAAATTTGCTTTTTAAAGATTATCTTGTTTAAATGTTGACCGCAACTACCCTGTAAAATACCCATCCTGATTTTGGACGACGGTTCCAGCATAGCAACTGGTATCTCGCGAATGACACGAGTAATGTTGGGTTCCAAGTTACCAGAGACTTCATGCAACCCCAAAGAAAATAATTTAAAGGGGTGATATCGCACGACATAGGCGGCCAATTTACTGGTTCAAAACGTGAAATCAGGTTCTCACCAAAATGATTTCTCAATAAGTCCATTGTTTCTCTTGCTGTGTGCAAAGTAGCACCATCAAATTTCACCAATACCACAAGCTTCAATTTTAAGTAGCAAAAAACCGTTATCATCGTACGATAGCGGTCGCCATTGACGGTTACGCTCTAACGGGACTCATTTTTAAAGAAATATGGACCAATAATTCCAACGGCCCATAAACAACACCAAACTGTGCATTTCTGTGGCTTTAGTGGTAGTTGTTGAAGCTCTACCGGTCGTTCATCAGCCAAAATACGGCAATTCCATTAATTGACGTATCCATTGAGCCAAAAATGCGTCTCATCACTAAAAAAAATTTCGCGATAAACAGCGGATTTTCATTGAGCTGATTCAGAGCCCATTCAGCAAAAACACGACGCAAACCTAAGTCACTCGGCTTCAATTCTCGCAGGAGTTAGACTTTGTATACCTTAAAACCAAAATCTTATATAAAATGCGCCAAGTTGTTGCGTACGACAAACCAACCTGTTGAGAACGACGCCGAATCGATTCGTCATTCTCTTCAGCCACACTCTCCGCTAGAGCTACTATATTCTCTTCCCTACTTGCTGGATGTGGTCTAATCGGTCAAGGATCATCCAATAATGTATGCTGGGTTTCGAGTTTGTGAATGTTATCGGCTATAGGGTTTCGATAGGTCGACGATGCACACCACAAGTTGCTCTAAGAGCACGAAAAACATTTCTCACAGAATGCTGATTTTCGATAAATTATTGCAATCTAAGTCTTTCTATGAAAGTTTGTCAAACAATACTGAATAAAACATTACATTACATTACAGTTTGACAGAGTCACGCGTGATCTATCTAAATGGCCTATCGAAAATTAAACCTCATAATGAATCGCCCTTTGTATAGGCTTGCAAATAAAGTCGGACATCTGATTGATACATAGTTATATTTTTTTTTTTCAGATAAACATATGCCTTTTTAAATTTTTTCTCATGTGCTTATTTGCTTAGCAAAACGCAGTCCAGGAAGGCCGCCCTCACCATAATTCCTTAAAAGGAATTGGAGTAACAGATTTTGTTAACAGTAACGTGATTTGAAGAAGTGAATTTAGCTAGCATAGAAATACGTGCTGTAGCTATCCGCGCAAAAATCTTTGGAGAAATTTTCTATGAATTGTTAAGATAACATCTCTTAAGCTTTTTCTCTAAGTGATTAGAATTGGTATCGTATATTTTCAAAATTTAATCCTGCAAGGATAGTCAAAAAATTTGATGCTTCAATTGAATCTTTCTCTTTTTATGCAAATGGAGATCCGCAAAAAAATTATTTAAACCAACTCATGTCACAAAAGTTCTTGAGTCCATACCATACTCTTAAGAAACCAAATTCCTTAAAAATTAAACATTAATAATTACATTCTAATTGTCCACCGCAAAGAACAAACAAAAACCGCTATCACCACATCATTAATCATTCACGAAACTTAATGTGTTCATAAATCAATATCTTGACCTTGTTCTTCTAATTCCATTTAGCCATTTCAGTAGACATTCAAAATTTAAATATACATTTAACTTTGTGTATGTTTTGTGTGTTCTGTAGCCCATGTGGTAGGTTACACAGTAAACAATAATGTTCAATAGAAGACAAGTATGATTAGAATGCGATGCCAAGGCCAACACATTACAGAATCTTTTGATTAGACATAAACGTATCCAACAATCAAATATTCAGCGGTAGTAATTATGGTTAAAATGTCGTAATTGTAGTCACAATTAAGTAAATATTTAGCCGTATTTTAAATGGCAATGAACATGTTTCTTTTTGTTGATAAATACCTTCTGACCTGAAAGAGAAACGGAGTTTATAAAATGTAAGAGATTTTAAAATATGTAGGTCCATAAATAATCAGGAATAAGACACTACTCCAGGGATACCATTGCTACTAATAGCATTTTATAGGATCAACATATTCGAGAAGGTTAAAAAATTTGCTAATACTCGTATGTATATGAGTCAATTTTAGTGCTAGTTTTATGAAAGACAAATGAAATCCTGCAAATGAGCAAAAGACAAATTGCAACATTTACATTTTCCATGACTTTAGTTGTCATTTTAATATTTTATATGTACAGCTTGGAAATTTATTCATATTATAACTAACAAAAAAGTAAATTAAAGAAACACAACTGTATAAAGTTCGATATCTATATTTTCAAGGTCTTTACGTATAGTATATTACTCAATAATATTACGATAACTTTTACCAATCAGATGAATTCAGTGATCCGGCTTAGAGCCAGTTTAATACCTGAATAATTTGAGAGTTATCTCCTTATTCAGCCATGTATGAAGTTTGCTTGGCATTGTGGTCATCTACCTTTTGTCTTCGTTATACGCTTTCGAATCACATTTGCTGGATGATACAAGACTGATTTAACCATAACAAGTTTAGTAGGCAGTAGTGAACACCTTGCAAAGGAGTTTCTTTTATACTCATATTTGTTCCTGCTGCTGCTGTAAGAAGCTACAGCCGTGATTTTTCACCACGTTTTTCAGATAACCAGTGTCCAATCCTGACTTTTTATTTCACACCCAAAATGGCTACGTTTGGTAACAAATATGTTATGTATGATTAACGTCAACATACGGACAAACCTATCTTAACAAACTTTGAACATTTTTTGAAAGCAAATCTATAAAGAACCAAGTTCGGCATCTGCAGCGACTGTGATTTCTGAGAAAAACTGCTATGGTAGATGTATGGGTAAGCGAGCAGGTAGACGGATGAAATGGGGAATAGGCAGATTAAGAAAAAATACTACTATTATACATATATGTTTTTTGGGGGCTTTTATTTCACATAATCCCTTCTAAAATTGCAACCTGTCTATTCGTCCGTCCGTCACAGCATGTTTTCTCACAAACCACTCAAGCTAGAAACATGAAACTTTGTAAGTTCGCCAAAAATTATGTCCTCATCAAAGTTTCGCTGCAATGAATAAAATTATAAGGTGTTTAAGGGGGTCTCCCCATATAGTCGGGTGACCTTTCAAAAATTCTTTTCAGTAAAGGTATAGCCATCCTGGGTATCAACTTTACAACAAGTTGGGTAGACAGACCTATGCTCATGTCAGAGGGGTTTTGTACTCAACTTACAAAATGCCGTAACCAGCAACGAATAAAATTAAGAAACACGTCATGTTCGAGGATCATACTATTATTAACTAAGTTGAAAGAATTTTTTTAATTCTGAGGTATTTGTTAAAATTATACCCATAAATAATTCGCTAGATAATTTTTTCAGATTTTTTTAGATCACGGGTGTCCATTTGCGAGGGAGAAAACACATTTTTCATGTATTTCCCCCCCTCTCTGTGCCCCCACTGAAGCAAAAACTGTTAGTTTAAGAACTGTTTTGAAAAGCTCTCATAGAGAACTTTCATTTGATACTCATATCTACCTTTCATGAAATTTTTTTCAGGGGCCACTCCTTTGTACTGTAAGCATCGATTCATGGCCTATTTTTTCGAATCCTAGAATGGCTACAAAGCCCTTTTGATAGGAGCTCTCTCCTGCCTCTTCGACTTGTTTCAATTGTATGTAGTCATCCTCATGATATCTATCATTCCTGAAATTTTCATGCAAATCCTAGCAAAGCTGTAGTGTCTAAGTCGGTAAAAAGCGCATATGGCTCTATAGCCATATGTTTCCATAGTAATGCAGGGCATATGGTTCCGTAGTAATACGGGAAAATTCAAATCGCTATAACTTCGTTAAGTACTATTCGATCTTTATGAAATTTTCAGAAAATATCAATCTTATAAATAGTCATCTTTTTGCTAAATTTTATTGAATTTAAGGGTACCATTCAGATTTTATTCGAGAAAACATAAAATCGATAAATCATACTATTACTAACAAAGTTGAGTGAATTTCGACTTCTCATGTATTTGTTGTTGTTGTACTTATTAAGGCCTATATTCATGATTTTTTTCAGATTTTTCGGATGGAAGGTGTCCAATCGCGAGGGGGGGGTACGCGAAAAGTTCGTACATTTCCCCTTCCCCTGCCCCCCTCGATACTCACAAGGCAATTTTAAGACCTGTTTTGAAAAGATCCCATTGAGACCTTTCCAATGACACCCTACTCGACTACCAATGGTGAAAATTTTTTTTTGAGGGGTCAACTCCCTATATGGGGAGACCCCCCTTAAACCCCTTTGAAAATTTTTTTCACCCTTGAACTTTCAAGAGGTCACCACTTCTGACCTTTCCACAAAGTTTCATGGCTGTAGCTTCTATAGTTTCGGAGAAAAAGTGCTGTGACATACAGACGGACGGACGGACGGACGGACGGACGGACAGACGGACACAGGTCGTGATTGCAATAGGGTTTTGTATTTTAGTACAAAACCCTAAAAAAGTTGTTGTACGGATACTTTTTGTATTAGTGGACAAAGGAGGAGGCAAAATGTATGAGTGATTTGTGTCCCTCTCGCGATTGGGTACCATTGGTCCAAAAATCTGAAAAAATATATACAAGTAAACCATTATAAACAAGTTCAACAAACACCGCGGAAGCCGAAATTGGGAAACTTTGTTAATAATGTTACATGCTCCGATTTCAACTTTTTGCATAGCAAATCAAAAGAGGACCCTAAAATTTACCTGGGTGATGTGATCGTTCCAAATACTTTAATAAATGGTTTACTTTACCATGAAAGGGGTAGATTCTGGTGTTCAATATGCCAGCTTTGTCAGCTTCTTAAGAGAAAGAAATGTCAATTTAAAATCTCGAAGTTAATGATGACAAAGATAGATGAGATTCACATTTTTACTGGAATAGAATTTTTATATTAATTAAAAATATATGTTGCTGCAAGGAGAAATAAGTTTCAAAATAGCGTGGCCTGGAGGACATTCCTACCAGAAGGATTTGATAGTCACCCTAGGATCCAAAATGATCAATGATAACTTTAGTCACACATCTCTTACACATATATGTGCACATTCTAATATGTCCAATCGGGAGGATCATTTTGTTTTCGTTTAGGTACAAAGACTGGGAGGGTATTCATTTTCAGTGCTTTGTGCTTTTGAATTCCTATTCAAATCCTTGTTGTACATACGGGTTTTATGTGTTCAGATTTCTAAGTTTAAATCACTGTTATTTGATATCCCTCTCGACTATCTTTTTTGAAAAATGTTGTCACTTTAGTAAAGCCCTTTTTGAAACCTTTAACAATTTCAATAAAGACAAAACTTTTAAGAATTCTCCGCTTCTGATTTTTCCACGAACCTTGGTGGTGAAATTTAATGATGTCCGGATAAACGGATAGTTGGGCCAAAATCAATGCATTTTTGTGGAGTTTTTTTTGTAAAGGCTTAACAAGGATGGTAAAAATATACAAATAATAACAATGATCCACTAATGGATTAGCGAAGATACAAATTGCGAAACCGCACAATTTTATAGAAAAAGAAGAGTCACTTTCATCTTAGATTGGCATTTTTTTGGGATTAATACTAACTTTCCAAACCATATTGAAATCGTGCCCTGTCCATTTGTCTATGCGAACCAAATATTGTTCAGGTCCATAACCTCAATTTCGTAAAAGGTTTCAACAACCTTAACGAGCTGCTCAATTGTGTGCCTCTCCATGGTTGAAACTTGACGTTAAAGTGTGATTCACAATTAGCATCGTTCATTATGGTTGGACCACCCTTTAGAAGGGAGGGAAAGGAGTTGCTAATAAGGAAACTCCGTCGGCACTTAATTTAGTACTTTTAAACGGCATTTATCATCCAAAAGGAATGTGCCGCATGCTTCCACTTATTAACCTATCTAAGCATTTCTCAAATCCAAGCTATGATCTTAGAATCAATTTATCAATTAGTGTCGCTTCTTACTGAAAATATTGTTCGGAACCTCAGATCCATAGAGAAATATGAACTGTTATGTGTGTCTTTTTATTGAGATGGGTCTGCTGTGTTTACCATCAATGAATAGTTATGAACCAAATGAACCCTTGCCCTGATTTGCTTGGAAAAACTCACATTTGAATCTGCCAGTAGGCCAAGATACTTCACTGAAAGTTTCAATTCGACCATGGTTTCACTAGTACTGGGAGTCTTTACATTATGGGCTGTCTTCTTCATCAAAAAGGCTACATTTGTTTCCTAAAGTGCTATTCTGAAGTTACGAGCAGTTGTCTAGCCTCTCACTCAGCGGACTAGAGTACTTATCTAAGTTGCGCAGGTTTAAATATGCATTCAGCAACTAGGACCGCTATATCATTTACGCAAGCGGAAAAACGTAGCTCAGTAACGTTCATTGCAATATCTATCCTCTGAGGACTCCATATTCTAGAGCTGGCACCGGTCTCTGTGTGATCCCCCGAAATCATATAAGATACTTTGGAACTTGGGTGTTTTTTCCCTGCATTTTTAGAATATCCGCCTATCTTTCAATGGCGGAGTCACCTGCTCTAAGGCTACACTACCATGATTAAAGGTCCACTGCAAGGTAGGTCATATGAAAAAGATAAAAAAAACCAAAAAAAAGAAATAAAAAAATAATAACGACGACGCAACCAGCGATTGCAGCCACGATGTTAACAGTACATCGAGAGCGGTATTAACGATGACAAAAACGAGGAATAATACAATGACAGTGAAGACGGACGAAAAACGGAGATTAGCAGACGGTCTGGTCTAGACTGAGATTCCTGCGGCGTTTGGGCAAAGCAAAAAATTATACGGACACCAGAGCGTCCTATTAAGGAAAAGCGGGAAACTCTGCAGTCCGCTTCAGCCGTTCGAGCAGTGGAAGAAAATATAAAGAACATCGAGAATTCAATGGTCACTGCTGCAATCGCTACCAAAGCAACCGATGCAAGTGTCGTAAATCCCGACATAATAAAGAATCACCCTGAAGCCAACGAAGAGATCACGGCAGGAAAAGAAAAGAGTGACCAGACAAATAAAACGACGTTGTGTGATAGCATCACCAACGCCAAAAATGTAGCAGAAGTACTGTATTCGGAAACGGAAAGCAATAACCTCTTCCAAGGATGATCGCCAAGTATAATTACCACCCAGTGAAACGAAGAAGTAAGGCTATTCCAAAAGCGGGAGATGTTCTGAAAAGAACACAATCTGCATGCGACTCCCCAAAAATCAGCAAAGCAGTAAAGATTGGGCTCCTTGAACTAGAGAAGCTCCTAGACCACATTGGGCATTATTAAAGGCCAAAAACGAGCAGAAGGCTAAAAAAGCGCTGGGGGCGAGATCTAAAGACCACACGCAGAACCTCTACCAGTAAATATCAATAAAAGAATGGCGTCTAGCCCACTCAAAGGAGATCGGGGTAAAAGAAAGAAGGAAGAGGCACTTGATGGCCATGAAGCATCAGATCACGGGTTCCAGACAGTGCTTACAAAAGGAGCGAAGAAAGCCGCAAAAAAACTCCTTCAAAAAGTTCCAGAAATTAAAGTTCGCACGGACGGCTAACAAGGAAAAGGACCTGATGCAAAACAGGAGTGAAAGAAGCCCTGACAAAGACCCCGGCAGCAGGCACTGCTTGTAAAACCCCAAGATGGTCGATTCTACCCGGAGTTGCTGCGGGACATCAGGGGAAATGTAAGGCCTGAACAAGCTAACACTGCTATTAAAGCAGTGCGGCCAATGTGGTCGGGCCACATACTGGACAAATTTGGGACAGAGGCCGAGAATAGGGAAGGATACTGCGACGCATTAAAGAAAATCCTCGGCAAAAGCGGAGCTATAGCCTCACTCGAGCCGATGGCAACGATCGAAATAAGAGATATTGACTGCGTGACGGATCTGGCCGAGGTAGAAGAGGCCATCAACTGGGAGTTCCCTAGTGTGGTTGAAATCAAGGCGAGGCTGACACCAGAAAACCATAGGGGACAGCGCATGGCCATAATTAACTTGACCGGAAAGGACGACGAACAATTCCTGCATAAGGGCAAAGTACGAATAGGGTGGGTTGTCTGTAGGATATGGCAAAGAGCAACGCCTCTTCAATGTTTCAAATGCCTTGCCTATGGTCACACCGCACAAGTATGCAAAGGACCCGATAGAAGTTCCCTATGTTACAAATGCGGTGAAATGGGACATAAATGAAAAGAGTGTACGAAGGAGGCACACTGAATTCTTTGCAAGGATGCTTATGCAAGACCTGATTCTGGACACGTCTTGGGATCAGAAAAATGCCGGGTGTTCCAGAAAGCCCTAGCCAAGGAAAAATCAGAACTTCGATGACCCGTATCCTGCAGCTAAACTTACACCGCAGTTCAACCACATAATATCTGCTTGAGCAGTTTGCGAAGGACATGAAAGCTGACTTCTTGCTGGGGAGTGAACAACATCACGATAAAAGTTCAGCATCATGGTATCCTGATGAAACTGGTACTGCCACCATCTGGGTTCAAAAGAGTAATATCCAGGCGGAAAGTTTTCGACGTGTGGATGGTTTTGTGTGGGTCCAGCGCTCAGGGATCACCTTCTTTAGTTGGTACCTAACGCCTTTAAATCGATATCATCTTTCCAAGCCAAGCTTCAGGCTTTGGAGGGCGCTGTTTCGAACGCAGACGGGAATGTGCTCGTTAGGGCAGACTTCAACGCGGAAGCAATCGAATGGGGCATGCCTCAAACAGATCCGCGGGAAAACGAATCCTAGAAATGGCGGCCAGGACGGCGCTTGTCGTACTGAACACCGTCGTATTGAACACCGTAAATACGCCAATCTTCTGCCGTATTAGCTGTGAAGGAACCATACCAAACGTGACATTTGCCTTAGAGTCCTTAGTACTTAGGATACACAACTGGAGAGTTGTGTATCTATTCAGCCAGTGATCATTAGTACATTCTGCTTGAGATAAGCGATGTTGTCTTCCGACGTCCGTGCTCTCGGCTTTCCACAATTGGATGAAACATCGGAAGGATGGACGTCGAGGTTCCCACAGCAGATGTACTGCTGCAGGGGGCTTCCGAGGGGACGGAAGAACTGTCAGCGCAAGACGTGGTGAACTCAACTATGAGCATCATCACGACTGCTTGCAATGCTTCTATGTCCCACCGAAAACCCCCACACGGCAAGCCCCCAGTGTACTGGTGGTCAACTGAAATCACTGAAAAGCTTTGGCGTGAGGCTCAACGGGCACGGAGCCGGGATGAGGCAAGCAACCGGGCAGCAGCATATAAGTCGGCTTGTCTATCACCATTGTCCTGATTTGCTGGTCAACACATTTAATGCTTGCCTCCGGGACGGGGTTTTCCCGGCACGATAGAAGGTGGCAAGGCTCATGCTGATTAGCAAGGGGAAGGCTTATTCCGAATCGCCACCTGCATACCGGCCACTATGCATGCTATACGCGGCTGGGAAAGTGCTAGAGAAACTCATCAAGGGAACCTATCTCGTGCAGCTGGGAACCTATCTCCTCGCCAGTACGGCTTTAGAGCAGGACGCTCTACCATTGATGTGATTGTAGAGGTGGTGAGCACGGTCCAAAAGGCAGATGCATGTAGTCGCGCCAACGTATCGTCCTGTTTTTGACACTTGACGTCAGGAATGCCTTCAACTGCGCTAGATGGGATTCTGGATACGCTGGAAAACCCTTTTCAAGGACCAATATATCTATTGCGACTTTTGACGAACTATCTTAAGGACCAAAGCCTTTTCTTCGACACGACACAGGGCCAACGAAGGATGGAAATTACATCAGGTGTTGTCCAAGGATCTATCCTTGGTCCGGGCCTGTGGAACGTGTCTTACGACGGGCTACTGAGACTTAAGATGCCAGATGAGTCACGCTTGGTTAGCTATGCGGATGATGTTGTGGCTCTGGTCACTGGACGCACCGTTGAACAGGCGCAGCTTAGGCTAGGTATGGTAGTGCGCCGAGTGAGGTACTGGATGACTGCTTGCGGGTTCAGTTTAGCACTGGAGAAAACCGAAGTGGTCATCTTGACAAAAAAGAGAATCCCTAGAGTAAGGATGATCAGTATTGGCAACTTACGAATTGAATCGAAGCCATCGATGAAGTACCTCGGGCTACTGATTGACTCGAAGATAAGTTTGTCGGTATTGCCCATTAGAAGAGGACAATGCCTGCCACACATTTTTTGCGTGCAAAAAATGGGTCAGGCTGTGAAGTAACTTCTACAGGGAGACGGAAGAGCCCACCCCGGATAATATAGTCACAGTGATGCTCGAAACGGTTTACAAATGGAACCAAGTGGCTCGGGCAGTCCTAAAATATAAAAGGGACTCACAGCAGCCGGGGCTGTTGGGGCTGGAGGATCGCTTGTTTGGCACTTCCTCTTCCCCTCTCCCTTCTCGCTAGGAAAGGGATCCCCCAGCTTGAAGGCGCCTCACGGCGTAGCAAAACAAGACCTGGTCCAAAGTAATGTGTCAAACGGTTGCAGACTGGGTTCTCAGGTTGATAGGGGAGGTGTTTAGTGCGTAGTCTAGTTGCCTTCTTGTGAGCATAGGAGTCCAACAATCTGTGCTTAAATGGCATTTACCTCCCTACCACAAAGAAAGTAGGGTTTGCTAGTACTTTCCTGGATAAATGAGTGGTACTATGCAGATGGCGGATCGGGATTTACTTCCTACTTTTGATAAGCATGACTTTTATCACTTTTCAGCACATTAGGTATAGCTCTTCATGCAGGCAAGCGTTAAACATAATGAGCAGCAAAATCAAGGTACAAGTAATAGAGTCACATCTGAAATTAGGGCGTTTTTTGCTTTTCGCCCAATCCAGTTGTATCTTCATGAAAAATGGGCACCTCATAGGTATTTCATCGTAGATAGCGTCAAGAATGATATGAGTTAGAGCGGGGGGAGGGGAATTTTCACAATTTCTGCCTCATATGAGCAAGGCATCTGTTTGGGGCCAAACTTATGCATGCGTTATCAAACACGTCGTCCAGCCAATTTTACCATCAGCCACACTGACTACTGTTGATCAATTTGTGAAGACATCTCCAAGTTGATTTATATGCTGCTAGCCTGCTACATGCCTTGTCTCGAGTCGATACCCGTTACACCTTTTGTCGTAGCTTGTGACAACTACTGTGATTTTTAGCAATTCTGGATGAGTGCCATTAATTGGGAAGTTGGCGTACCAGAGCGTTCAATAGATCACAGTAGACATGCGATCATATGATATTGACTCCACCATAAGGTAGCTGCTAGTCTCTCCCGTTTCCGTGAAGTTTCAAAGAACAGTGCTTCTGCCTTATGAACATCAGCATACTTATGAAAGAAGATTGTCAAAATGGACTGGTAGTCACTTGCCAAGTAGTCCTTCAGAACTGTTAAGTTTACGCTCTGGATACTAGGAACTCCAAAGGAAACGTCACATCCGATATAATTTAAATTCAGCACAATCTACGATGATAAAGGCACTCTTAAGGCTCAACTCAAGTAGCCCAATTTTGCTTGCTTTCTCCAGAAATGACTATCAGCAAGGATCTGGTCTCTGAACCAAGATAATGGTAGTATTACATTTATACGGCTACCTTTGGATAATATACTATCCACTGTGAAGCAGCATGTTGGCTTTCATATCAATTGCAAACTGTTGCAGTAGATTGTGGACAATTGTACCTCTCTGTTAGTTTATCTCCAAAATATGTATATCATTGCAGCACTATTTTAACCTTGGCTAGAGCCTCTTTGTAACTCATCTCTTCACTGTCCCTGGAACTCTTATGGGTCCCTGTACCCTTGTTTGGTATGACCGTAAGTGCTATTATTCGCCACATCTTCAAGAAACTACAGTTGGTATCCCTCTAGCGATCTCGAAGGCTTTAAGATTGAATCAATCATTTTTTCTAGCCTCTGGTTCAAATTCTAGTTGTGAGTCTCCTGATTGGGTCGACTATATTACTCTCATTGCAGATTTTCCATTAGTTTGAAGGCCGTCTTGATTCAATGAAAGACGTCTTCATTAGATCTACCGTTGATTAGTTTGACTAGCATCGCCGGCTTTAGGTTTACTCAAATATTTATTCACTCAAATATATACTTTTTAATCAAAGTAAAAGATATGGTTCCCTTTTTCAATTATGTTGTCATTTATATACGTTTTTAACAACCAGATGCGGTCATATTTAGCACACCTGAAGATAACTACTAAAGAAAACTTTCCAAGCTCAATGAAGAGGTCACGACGCAGCCTTTCCTATCTTTTGTTGACAAAGAAGGTCTTTTATTCAAAATAAACGATCGCAAGTCCGTAGCTTACCAAGATTGTGCAGGTTAAGCAGAAAAAAATTATATCTTCTGAAGAGCTGGATTAAATAGAAGTCAGTCTCACCGTGCTTTCCGTACAGTCAAAGTTCAAGATCTGCAATTAGCTACGTGGATTTTTTATATACATATATATTGGGTGCGTCAGCAAAATCAATCTTCACATTAATTTTTCGCTGCAGTGGATCTCAACTACAGCAATCATTTGTTGTCATTTCAACTGAGTAAACGTGTGTGCATTCGTGCGTAAATTCCAAATGGTTGAGTTAGTGAAATCCAGTGCGGAGTCCAGTCAAAGAGTGACGGTTACTGAAAGTCCTCGCGCTGGATAGACGCCAACGGAAATTAAAAGATTTTTTGGATATCCGAAATTCATAGTTTACGATACTGCTCAGGAGTATGTGGCCGAAAGCAATTGTGAGAAAGGTTCTCCTAGTCCAGCAAGGCAAATACATGCGACGAAAAAGACGGTAAGGATCTCGGAAGTTGTTCTAAGGGCCCAGGACCTCACTTCGGAGGATCCTGGGAGCCCGCTAAGAAAAATGGTGCAAGAGAAGGTTCCGTGCGTGGAATCGCCGAAGAGGATCTGCGATACACGTCTAAGTAATAAAGGTATGACAAATGCTGTAGTCGATTCATCGCCTACAAACGACACAAACATAATTCTGGGTAATTTCAATGCTAAGGTAAGCAATGATATAGCCTCCACGATGAAACAAGTGACAACAGCCAGTGTCTGATTGAATTTGTATGTAACCAAAATTTAATGATAATTTCGACATGCTACCCACATCGACGCATTCATAAAATGACCTGGGTGTCATAAAACGGCAACACACAAAATGAGATTGACCATGTTCTCATCCAACAACGTTGAGCCTCGAGCATACTTGACGTCCGTACATACCGAGGAGCGAATTGTAGCTGGGATCATTATACAATGAAACTAACTTATCGATGTCGTATGTTAAAGGCGTATTCGGCAAAGACCAGCCCGCTACAAAAATATTAACCTCAAATTGTTCCAAACGGTGTCTGTGGCCAAAATTTCATGGAGACCCTCGAAAACCAGGTGGCTCTCATCTTATCAGATACATCACGGAGCACGGTTCGATGATGAATGCCTAGATGTGTTAGAAAATAAGAGTCAGGCGTAGAAAAAAATATTTGAGTTGGAAAACCAGGATAGTAGCAAATAAGATCAATAGAACTAAGAAAAGTAAATACCTTGACGACCAATTGGAAAGTATCGATGTAAGCCTGGCGTGGAACAATATAAGACAATCATCCAAAGTATTGAAAAGCCTGAAATAAGGCTATCAGCCCAAAACCACACTATGTCATGATGACATCGGCAACATCATCGTTGATGAAACCAGAATTAAGAATATTTCATATTTCAAGTACCTCCTCAGTTCTCCACGCAGATCCAGAAAATCGACGCCTATGAATGTTTCCGGTGAATTTCAATTAGCCCCAACAACTATGGATGAAATTTGTTCCACCATCAAAGCTCCAAAGAATAATAAAGCATCGGGCATTAATGTAATTCCTGTGGAGCTCATCAAATATGGTAGCAGCTGTGTTCAGCAAGCTATTCACAAAGTCATCCAGCACATTTGGCAGCAAGAGTGGGGTCAATCAGTTATATTCCTTATCTACAAAAACGTGGTAAACTACAGTACGAAAACTATAGAGGCATATTACTACTTTGTATGGCATACAAAATATTTTCAAAGATCTTAGAAAATACAATTGAATCATACGCCAAGGGTATTATTGGGGAGTATCAACGCGGTCTTAGAGCAGGTAGATCGACAAAAGACCAATTGTTTACACTCAAGCAGGTACTTAAGTAATGCTGGGAGTTCGAAATAGACGTACATAAAATTTTTGTTGAGCTAAAGCAAGCATACGACAAAATTGATCATATCGTACTGTACAAATAATCTTTTGCGTTGCCATCCCAGCCAAACTAGGCCATCTTACAAAAATGACAATGACGTCGATGATCTTTCAAGTTCGCATCAATAACCAACTCACTGACACGAACATCGGATTAAAGAAGAGAGATATGCTAGCCCCATTGCTATTCAATTTGGCTCTGGAGTACATCATACGAAAACTGCCAGTCGATACCCGGTTTATATTACTATACAATCCAAGCAAAGTGGGAGCCTATGCGAATGACATCGACATTTTGTCAGCGCTAAAGAACTTTTCCTGAAAGTTGGCAGCGAAACAAAATAAGTAGGGCTGCAAATCAATGGGAATACAAACAAAACTCGTAACGTTGTCGAAAAAAAAAATACCTTAAATACACAAAATATCATACTTAGTGAAAATGTGGGCAAATTTGTGTATTTAAGCGCCAAAATAACGAGAACCGGTAATGAAGGAGACGAAATGCGCGGAAAAATATAGCTCGCAAATAAAATATTTTTTTCAGTTTTGACGATCTTGAAGACCAGCTTCATACACAGGAAAACAAAGGTCCAAGTGTATATATCTCTGGTAAGAGCTGTGTTATGCTTTGGGTCTAAAACATGGATCCCAAGCATTCGCAAATATATTGAACGCCTTTAAGCGATGGGTCCTGAGGCAAATAATTGGCGCGAAGCTAGACGGGGATCAATGGCGAATTGGATACAACCATGAGCTTTATGAAATTTTTGATGAGCCTAAAGTCTCAACGGTTGTAAGACTGCGGAAGCTGCAATGGACTGGCCATATGAATCGTATGGATGAACAACGGTACAAGCTATTTTTTAGGATAAATGAAGGCCGGAGACCAACGAAGAAACTGAGGTAACGCTTGCCTGACTCAGTCGACGAAGACATTTCATCGCTGCTTGGATTTCAAAATTGGCGGATGCGATCAATGGACCAAGACATTTGGAGGCGTTGTTTGCAGGAAGCGAAGGCCCGAGAGGGACAGTATTGCTACGAAGAAGAAGAATGTTAGAATTATATTCAATATAATTATGATGAATTTCTAAATTATTTGAAGATGTGACATTATGTTTGTTTTTTTATGTTAAATGTGTTTCAATGCGACCTGCTTAGGCTCTTGTTGCAGATGAGCAACTATGGTTTTTCTTTTACTAGACATTTGTCAGATGCGTTGTTTAAGTTTGCTTGTATTATTTCATTTTAACGTTCTGCATATCTTACGTTGAGTTCAAAACGCTTATGACGTAAGCGTTATTCTGTCTACCTAACTTATTTAGTTCTTGCATCCATTTCATTATCCAATTTCTTGTCAATTAAAAATGCCCCCCTTAGACCGGTTCAGGTTTGTCACTTCTCTTCTTAAGGCTATCGCGTTTAGAGGTAAGTTCTGGGTATCAGGTAAGTAGGCGAAGTTGATTCGTGATAACATGTTACAGATAAGACGGCAAAAACTGCAAAAATTCACCTTGCCTAAACGAATTAACATACATGAAGCACATTTCCACGTCATGGCAACTGTAATACATAATGTAGATTGTCTTACTAGCTTCGTATAATCACTTGATTTTTGTGACTTGCCCAAATCACCCATTTAAAAAATCAGCTTAGGTGATTTTACTGCACTAGATATAGTTTGAGTATCTCATAATCTTGATGAAGTGTTTTGGCACTCAAGAAGGTGATATGGTCAGCACCATGCTTTGGAAAGCTGATATGATAGGACAAATTTAAGCAAGCAAAAGAAATAGGCACACAATACATCTGCAAAATTTGAAACCCTGACAACACAACTGCACTTTCTAATCTCTATAATAGCAGTTGAACAATGAAGTATATTTAAATCTAAATTTCCGAATCATAAATCTTATGTATTATCTTAACCATAAACAAGCTGCATTTTATATGATAAATGAATCCCTTAAACTAGTTCTTCACGATTTTCATTTTAAATATATTTCAAACAAATTGCGCATCATCAATTCCGTAGCTGATAATTGTAAATGCAAATAACTAATTGTTTCCACGACTTCATGTTACTTTAACGACTTTTAAAAACTGCTGCTATCCTTCCCAGTCAGTATTGCACCCGCCCTACAATAAATCGTTGTCCAAACAAGCCCAAGGAGTCATGGCCAAAGTTCAAGATCTTTTGCTTCTGATACTACAACTCCGATTTTCACATTTATTTTAACATTTAGAAACCATTAATTACATGGCTTAAGAAATTATCAGATTTCATGAACAATTCGAAAGAAAAATCTACACTAAACGCGTTTGTTGCGGAGAAAACGACGCGACGAGATGCGACTTGGCTTTATCGTTGGAGTGTGAATCTTAAAGGGAATTCAGGGCGGCTAAAGTTTAACGCTGTTCAGACGAGGAAAGATTTCTTTTTCTCCGCATTGCTATTTGGTTCTTCGTTTAGAGAGTTATATAGAAGTTTATAGTGTTGACTAAGATACCTGTAAATGTACATTTAAGTTGCGGTTTAAGTGTGCAAGAAGATATAACCAAAATATCGATCCGATTCAGTACATACGGGGAACTTGAACATCGCACTTCCTTTCAATCCTTTATCCACTCAATTGTAGAACTTGAACCTGTCGTCGTCGAGGCGATGAGTTTTAGATGTTCTTTCCGTGTTATTCTTCTGGGTCTTGCAAGCCAAGAGGTGGAATACATTTCAAAGGGCAGCAGTGAGTAAAAAGCAAAGAATTCATCCAAGTGCGAAATGGAAGAATGCTTCTTAAATGTGTCGGCTTCATATTTCTATTGCTGGAAAATGCACTGGTTTCTTTGTTTTCAGCTAGTACCACTGGAGAATACATATAATGCAAAGAAAAGTTTAGACCTTCAGCTCCAAATTAAAGGGGTTCACAAGTCACATATGTTCTATTTTAAATTTTTTCGGGTTTTTCCTAATAGTCGTTAAAATCCGCCTGTATGTCGGTTGAATTCTATCAGTTCCGCGATGCTAAAATGAATTCAATCAATGAGCACTGCATACATTTTTCACATAGGATCTAAGATTTTGGACGCATTCGATTCGCAGTAATCGACACTTCAAAACTCATTTTTCCTCGTGTAAAACTTTACTTCGCGGAAATGCAACATACCAAACCCAAGAATTTGAGTTATTCTTGTGTGAGATACAGCCCCTAGCGAAATGTTCAAGGAACGTACCTAGGAAAAGTGCGAATTTTCTCACACTAATGATGCTAACGTGCCATTGCATGATGGCAACAAACGACGCATCCCAGGCGCAAATAAAACATCCTGCACTTGCCTGCTTTATCCTCCTCCTAACAACGATTCCAGCCGCGAACCGTAAAGCTTGTTATTGCACTTGCTCTTTACTGCACCGTTGATTCTCATTTGAAGTAGACCGTGGTCTAGAATACTTGACCTATTCGCACATTGCAGTACCCTTGACGATTTAACACCTGAATCTTAAAGATTTTCCCGCCGTCATGCTCGTTGTGCTGTTGCTGTGTTGAATGTACTTGGGGTCGGGCAACGAAAAACAGGGCATATTTGCTTAAAAATAGTGCAAACATGAAACGAGCAAATAAAAATAACTGCTTGGAAAATTTCGACGGAAAAGCAAATAGGACTTTCCGCACTGGGTAACTTGTGAGTTAGTGTAAGGATTCTATCGTCAGACTAACATGGACTGTGTCAATGAGAACAGGTAACATTTTGATTCTTATGTTAACGTCGGATCCGACTCTGCCGGTCTGAGGTGTGATATGCAAATATTGATGGAAACGGCTTAGTGGGTGTTGATTTACACCTGTCAGTATTGTCCGCAATCGTTTAAATGCTGAAGGAGTGTTTGTATTTTGGATTACCACATACCAAGGAGCAAACAGTATGTATTTTGCTTATGAGGACTTTTATTCTTTGGAAGCATGTAAATCCAAAAAATGCACGAATAATTTGTGAGAAGTCGAAAAGAAAAAGAGGTATGAGGAGTGAAATGTTAACAATGGAAAGAACACATGTATGTAAGACCAAAATAGCAACTGAAAGATATACTTTTATGCAGTGGTGGATAAAAACAAGCTAAGTAGATGGGAGAGTGCTCCTCCCAGAAGGCCCTTGTGACCAACCTTAGGCTTAAGTCAACTATCCTGATACCATGAATTGAGGTCATAACTTATGAATCAATTGTACATATTAGAAATTGGTGTTCCAGTTTAAATAATTTTTCTGTGCGGTCAGTAAATTCAACATAATAAAATTAGACACTCTTTTGAAATTATGATGAAAATGCGAAGAAAACTATAAGGTCTTGGTCGATTTAAAATAAATATCAACTATCAAAACGTGTTGCTGTTATGATTCCATATAATTAAACTAGTTATATCTCATTTCATTATGGTCCAATTTTAATAAGACTGTACGGATAAAAGGATAATATATTAATCTATATTGTAGTATTCGACCAGTCCGCCTTGACAAATTCACGAAAAGGAGCATTTGGAGCCGAAATGTCCAGATTGGTTGCTGCAATTTCTGGCCCTCTGGTATTGTCCGGTAAAGTTTCAAATCTGCAAATAATGCCATCACAGTAAAATCAAATATTTGTTAATTTTCATGCAGCATCGATCATGCATCAAGAAGTATTTCCAAATAATATGAATAGCTTCAATGCTCCGAATGATTAATCATTTAATGCTTTCAATAATATATAGCTCATTAATTGGAATAATAATGAGTGATATAGTGAAATGGTGGATTGAGATGTCCGTGAAGGACTGCAGCGACGGCTTGCTGCCTCGGCGAGAGAGGATGGTGGTGTTTGCCGAGATTGGCCTTGTCTGAGGACGCATGCGGCGGGATCTTTTCCTCAGTTCAAGGACCCACTACAAAAAAATTTTGCAACCACAGATTTGCAGATACAAATATGTATCAACTTGAGTCGAGGCCGAGGTAACCTACTAAGGGTTGAGACTGCTAAAGCAAATGGCAAACGGGGTCTGGCGAAAACAATGGGACTTGGGAGGACTTCGTCTTTACCGACGATACATTTGACCCCCAAATAAGAGTGGGGCATCCAGGCGGAAGCGGTGCCCCCTTGCAGCCCCTCATCGGGATTAAGATCCAACGTAGACATGGCCGGATGTTTTCTATTTGAATGAAAAACTCATCCAAACCTAGTTCGCATTAACTTTTCCCTCAAATAGAAAATATCAACGTGACAAATTTATGTTATAGGTTTATGCATAGATGTCAGAGAGAATGGATACGAAATGCATCGTGAGAATTGAAGCACTTTATGATGTGGCGTGAAGTTGGCGCGTTATCAGCTGTTGATTGGAATTTCAAATAAATTTGACGTGACGTCTCCCATAAATCTTCACATCTTCCACTAAATCAATTTCCCGTGCTGGTACTCTAACTTGAACGACATAAAAGATTCAACTTGACTTACCCTATGAAGGATACGTCCTTGACATACTTCCTATAGCCGTTTTTACAATCCCACACACATCACTACATTTTTCGTTTCACGAAACAAAAACACTCGCGATCCCTGGCAAACTTTTCAATTTAATTAATTAACATATTTGCAACGCTTTTGCACTACATTCAACACGGTTTATCTTAAAAAAAATGTTTTAAGTACAATTCCAAATTCAACTTGATCAGACCTTTCCCATCATTGTTGAATTTTCACGAATTATATGTTTTCAATCATAAGGTTGATATTTTGTTGACAATTCGGGGGTTAAGGTATAAGAGGAGTTGGATTTTCTTGAGAGCAACTAAGAGAGCCACTTGAATATGAGGATTCTCTAGCAACGTGAAAGGCAGGGGAATTTCAATTCGCATGTGAGAGGAAGGCATGTATGTAGTAAAAGTACTTCAATCACGTATGGATGAAAATAAGCTCATTTCGCGTCCATTACTTTATATGCCTTTGGGTTTATGCGATGGAATCACATAATACTATACCATAAATGAGCACGCGAGCGGAAGGCCACTCTACCCTGCAAGAGCACCTAAAACGTCCTAAAAAGGGGTGAAATCACCCGATGGCTAGCTCATTCCAGTAGATGGGGCAACCAACGTGGCGGGTCTCATACCCGGTCAGGTTCACAACACCAAATGAAAGTCCAAATTTCAGATTTTAATAATCCATCTTTTTTTTTCTTTATTTTTGCTTCTTACTTTGTAGACCAAGCAAACTGTTTCAAATACATATATTTATGCACTATCGAATTGTTGCAAAGTAAACTATTTATTACTCAAGTTTCCGTAATTACATTAGAAATCTATTACCTATCATTCAACATTCTATCTAAGGTACTTCCAGAAAAATTATAAATTCAAATTTATCAACAAAAATCCACTTACTTGTACGAATCAAATCAAATAACGTAACGAATTGGAAATGATATTATCTCGCTCGAAAAGTTGATATTATGGGATCAGTCCCTGTTCAAGGTACAACAATTAAAGTTGACAACGCCAATAATATGAATGCGGCAACACTTGACCATTTACGAAGTCAATTTTTACATGCAGCAACATGCATGGCTCTAGTACCACTTTAGATAAGTTAATTTTGGTGTCAATATAAAACAATATATATATATATATATATATATATATATATATATATATATATATGTATGTATATATATACATATATTTATTTATATATATAAATATAAATATATATATATATATATATATACATACATATATACATATATATATATATATATATATATATATATATATATATATATATGTATTTATATTTATATATATATATATATATATATATATATATATATATATATATATATATATATATATATATATATATATATATATATATATATATATAGGTATAAATATAAAAGAACAAACGGGTACTCACTCATCCTCCTCAACGACTGCTGGCAGATGGGGGCGGGTACGGCCTGTAAATTGTCTGAACTAGCGTTATAAGTTTTCCTAACATCCTTATTCGTTACACTAGATTCGTTAATACTTTCTTTAACTTGGTTTTTATTAGTTTCATTCGCGAAATTATTACTCAGCAGTTTAGTTGTAGCGGAAGATGACGATAGCGATTCATTTTCGATTAACTTGTTCCTGTTCAATTTGAATTTTAAGGACATCTAATCATTGGGTGAAAATGATGTTTAACGGATGGTGCTTATCTCCCCAACGATTGAGTTACAATTTCAACAGTTAATATGTTATCTCCATTAAAAATAAATACGAGGCCATGACGATCCAAAAAAGTTCTTTAATAAGCTGAATTATCCAGGTAAAAAGAAATTAAAATTTCAAAATATGTACAAATAAAATCACAACGTGTACATATTAAATTTGTCTAAATTCTCAACGAATGTCAAAATCTGTTGTTTTTGCCGAAAAAAATTGCAAAGTAATCAAGTAACGCATCTGTTTGCAATGAGTCCAATATCATTTTCCTTCTTGAAGCAACGTAAACAACATCTAAATCAATGGAACCGCTCACTCAAATGGCTGATTTCACTTTAAAAATAAAATAATACTTTAACGAATTTTAGTATTTGTATCTGTATATTGCTACGCCGACCACTCCTGTTAAGATTGAGCCCATCAGATAACTAAGAGCCTTTGACTTTGGAATTTCGTTAATGTTGTTTTTGGTACTCTTGTTCTTCTGCTCAAACTTTTTCGCTTGTCCTAACATTTTGTGATGCATCTCCTTTTCATTCCATTCCTCCTGTCCAGCTCTGAGGTGGCAGCTTTTTCTAAAAGATCAATCGCTCCTTTTGCACCCATATTCTTCCTTTCCTAAAGAAAGCTTTTGAATTGTTCCGTTGTTCGATACGAAAATCCTTGCTATATTTCACCTAGCTATGAGATCTGAGTCACTCGACACTTGAATTATATCCAAATGTATAGTAAGGCAAAGCAGGCTTTAAACCTAAATTAAGTCACAGCGCGATAGTTGATATAAATAACACGATGTACAAGGGTTATTAGGGAGTCTCCTTTATCATCAAATTGAGGGATAAAAAAGAAACAGCACAACAAAATATTAAGTTGAACAATTCATTTAACGTGCGACTGTTTGGAATCTACCGACAACCAAATGCTCGTCCAGTATCCGCTCGTTGCCGGCGTGATTCTCGCCACATGCGCTCTGTATGGCAATCCGTCATCGACTCCCCTATCTACCCAAGTAGATCTGCTCACTTGTTGCGAACCACCATCATACGGGACATGCCGCAACGGGGTTTCAAGAGCCCACTCATCCATCGGATGGAGATCCCATTGCGGCAATGCAATTCGTGCATAAGCTGCGTTATAAAGGTGTTGCGGTGTCCAAATTTTAGTCGTAAATTTAAATAATTACTTTTTTAAATTTGCAATGAAAATTGGATTTAAGTTATGATGGTTTGCAAGCAGTTTGCTTAGGCATCTGCTTGATTACTGCACTGATTGATATAGAATGACTGTTTAGAATAAAAATTTATGTAAATAGATGCAATGATGCCGTTCTTACACATGAACAATCTTTTCAATCAAAAATTCGATCAAATACCAATAGCCATCAAAATGGGCATTTTCAATGGCATCTCCGCATCAATAACAGCATCCACATCAGCGTTCACAGCAGCTGAAACACCTCCGCAATATTCAACATTCCTCAATTTCCTATAGTACAGTCGGCCACAATATCAAACCATGCAAATGGGTAATCCAATGGAAGTAAAGAATGGATTTATGTATGAAAATCAAACTCAACCGAGTTTACGCATGAATCAAATAATGGCACCATCGATGCCCGACATTGGGGTTGAAAACCTACTTTATAAGTGTAACTTTTCATCTGGGTCCCGTACGTTGCAACGCTTTTTTGTGGACTACACTCTATTTGAGACTTCTTAAGAGGGCTTCCTACTTTAAAGTCAAGTGAGAAAACATAAAGAGCTTACCAAGCTGCCTATAATAATACTCTTGCAAAGTTTCACCCTTGAGTTGTAAGAAAAGGTCGATTTTTAGCAATGTATACAATGCCAGCAAGAGAAGATTTAGGGCACAAGGTTTTTAATGACTCTGAAAAGGCGATTATGATGCTTCCCAGTGTACTCGAGGTTATTAATGCTGTTCACACAGATCAATTTACACGATTTCCCATAGAAAATGATTAGCTAAATTCCTTAAAAAAATAATGTTGAAATTAAATCAGGACTTATTGCTAACACATTTCACTTAAACTACTTCTAAAAATTGAAATATACATGGCGTTGTGCACCATCACATTTTAAAGCATGGTAAAATTGATTCCACTTGAAACTAACACTCTCACAACTGCAACTTCCTCCTTAAATCTTAGTATTTCTAATGTTTCATTTGGTATGCATTTGTTTAAATTTAGTATTTATTCACCATGGTATTCAATCTGTTTAAATAAAAATACGAACCTTGTCAGCGAAACAGAAATGAGGAAATACTGAATCGGCGGAATATGTGCCGTACGGGAGTTCTACTGCATGGATGAACCACCTACTTATTTGGATATTATGAAAAAATGTCGTGTAGTATTTGAAGCTCAAGAAGAAATCATTCCTCACCTCAAACTTCAATTGAAACAGAAGTAGGAACTAATTCATTCCAGCAGAAATTTCGCAACGAAATAACTGAAAAAGAAGAAAGCAAGTCCAAATCAAATCATATCGATACAAATGTAGTGTACTGAATGGGAAACATGTCAACATCTCTAAGTGCTAGCTTATATAGCTAGCCATACATTGCATTCTGCTAATGAACGTGAGAAACCCGTTGTACGTACAATACATGAAAGATTTTGTACAATCGGACCGGTTAGCTCGAAAACTTGTTTGTATCGTCACAAAACAATTCCAGTTCCATCCTGACGAAAGCACGAGTAAAAGTTCCTCGTTGACGATAAGTTGCTTGGCGGTAGGTGATACGGGGAGTTGCTGCTAGGTCATGAACGGCGACGGTTGGCGGAAGAGTTTCGGAAGCACTTCATCAATTCTAATGCGGATTTTTTTGTGATATTGTCTGGAAATTATTCGTCTCTTTCAGATTGGGAGTATAAATGTTATTTTAACAAGTTGAAATTGCGTTGAAGCAAGTAGAAACTGATCTCGAACACATTAAAAAAAACGAAAAACATTTGTGTGGAAGTGGAATGAAGGGGAGGTTTCCGTGCAAATTTTCAATTTTTCTCGTTCCGTTCGTGATAATTTATCGAGGATTATGTTCATCGCATTGGACGAAGTGGGGTGCTAGTCAAATTGGTGGTAAAACGGAGTTGCCCGACGTAAAAACCGTTCAAAAAGTCAAAATCGTCGTGTGAAAATCAAAACTCAAGTGTTTCCATCCCGCACCAAATTGACGTGGGTAAAGCGAGTTGTCCCGCTTCTTTGTGTGATAGTCCAGACGATTTATGAAGTAATTGCGAGTGAACAAAAAGAGTTGAGAATTTGACAAAGCACGTACATGCAACAATTTTACATCCATGATGAAAATTTATCGAAGTTGACGCCAAACATACGCTAACGGCTCGCAACGGTGACTTCGCGACGATAAGTCTAGCGCGGCCCAAATCTTTGTGAGCAAAGAAAAATAAAATCCATGAACAGGGTTGGTTGCAGTATTTTTCGGTGTTGCATGCTTTCAACGTACTTGATATTGTTTGAAATTCCATTTAATGATCGTACTCCAGCGAAAGTAACCAATAGACATTCTTTCTGCATTGTCCGACGAGAAAAACATTTATGAATGCGTTTCGTATCTTCAATTGCAATAAAATAAAAATGATTGATTCATTTGTGATAAGCTCTGATGTGAATATAATTATTTTCTATTTAGCTTCAGATGGCAATCATAATAAAGCCAGGAATCCTTAGATTCTATGCAATACGTAGTAGCTTACAATTTTACAATGCGGTCTTTTACCTACTAGTAGGATGCTAATTGAAATGTAAACGTTGTTTAATAGTGCAATTCGCTGAAAATTTCTAAACGTGAGTTATTTCTAAACGTCAGTTATTTCATTTAAATTGCTGTGTATCCCGCGATCGTTTTTTTGTCACAAGTGTATATAACATCCCTCTAGCTGTGGGAATTTTGAATCTAATGGGATTCATGCATCGTGTCTATGGTATCATCTTCGCTCTAACTTCATTACGCCCTGCCTTATTATCGCTTTTTATTACCTAACAACTGGTGGATTTAACAAGTTTTTTGAAGTTTCAGGCCACTTACCCCCCAACAATGAGCGCTCGTTGGAAGAGTGGGAGAGTTCTTTTTTTTTAATTTTTTTTAATAACATTTATGCATTTTAAAAAAATTAAATATTGCTGTTATTTACTTTTTTTAAGCTATTTATTATCCTTTTCTCCTATCTAACTAAAATTGCGTACATTATTAATAATATAGATTGCCTATGAGTGAGATAAGGATAGTGTTCGGATTTAGTATCTGTTCACAGTAAATGTATGCATATAAGAGGTTTGGCCGATCTCGTTGGATATAATATGCGAATGGCATTTGCTAGTTTCTAGCAGTCCTTTTGCCCTACTTACAACCTTGGTTTTATGATGATCAGCGTACAAGTATTTATATGGTGACAATTTCAGACATTGTTTTCTCCCAACTTGTTCTTGCAGTCAAGCAGTAATACAATTAGTTAGACGAGAATCACTGATAAAATAAAGATCAGCATGCGAGACGATCGAATGGACTCAGGAAAAATTATTTTGTTTGATTTGGAAATGCTATTTAATATGATAATCAAATGGGATTGCTTTTGAAGTACCGAAATGAGTTGCTGTGAGTTGAAGGAATTTGAGTTAAGAAAATGTCTAGTTAAGCCATTAAACTCGGTCTTCTCACTTCAACCTCAAATGGGTATGGGGCCCAACACGTTAGCTGGCCCCTTCACTTATGAGCTACCCATCGGGTAAGCCCTCCCCTCTTTTCTGTCTTACAGGGGCTCTTGCTGGGATGCTTGGCCTTCTACATCTAATATGGGCCAAGACATTGTATTTTGAATACTTGATCCAGCTGGGAAGGGTGTGTGGAGGCACCGCCACCATCTGGAGCCCCCACTCTTATATGTAGGCTGCAACCGTCCTCGGCAAGGACGACATCACCTTACGTCTCACACGCGATTAATTGGGTATTTTTCGTCGCGTTTTGTTTGCAACCTCTTTTGGTTGGTTACTTCGGCCATTGACACCTTCCATTGGTCAGTCGGTTTTGCATTTTGACTCTCATCATCTGAAAATTCGTGAATGTGAAAATATTGTTTAGTGGATCCTTGTGTTGTGGGAGAAGAACCCGCCCACCGACACCACAAAGCTAGCTTGCCAGCGCACTTACGAATTTTTAGTCAAGGTTTTTTCCGGGGTAGTGCTAACTTTTCGCTTGCTGAGGCTGCAGGCCACCGTTGCAGTTCTTTATGGATATATTAATACTCTTATAAACACTACAATGTAATACTGAAAATTTAAGAAATTTGAAAAGCTGAAGGTACCCTGAAAATCCTGTGAAGATTATGAATTGTAAGGCAGCCGTAACCAAACCATCGATCACATGTTGTAAAGCATAAAAACAGCATTTAACAAATCGCCAAAGAAATTATGTGTTACCAAAGCTGCCAAAAGAAAGAACAATTGGTGCAATTATAAATATAGGGAAACAATAGCATTGAAAAATGATTCATACAACCTTTTACTTGAAACGCACTGTAAACAAGACCTGCAGATAGTAATACAAATAAATGAAAATTGAATTTTTTTACTCGTCAACAATACGAAAAGAATTTATATATGAGTCATATTCGGTATAGTTAATCGCTGCTGGCAAAAATAAAACCTTAAGGACGAGAAGGGCTACATCGAAGACAAACAACGCTGGGCTTAATATTTCTAACACCTTCTGAACCCTATTACAGTACTAGCACTCATTAACCCGAAATCCAGTACTATTTACATGAAGAGTACATATCAATACCACCTATGAAGTATACGCAGCAATTTTGGGTCTTTTCGTTTTAGCACTAACGCCCCTTTCGGGCCTTTGGTTAGAGATGGCCAAAGTATGCTTTGATAGAATGTTGTAGCACTCAAGAAAATGATTTGGTCAATACCACGCTTTGGCCGTTGATCTGACTTTAAACTTATGCGAACTATAACTGAATGGGCTTATAGGCCGTCTGAAGGATCACTCAAAACAAATCTGGTTGTCAGCAACGGGATTTGAACCAGTGACCTTCGGCTTACAAAGTGAGCACTCTAGCTACTACACTATATGGAATACGATATTGGCTCTTAAGTTAACTGAAGTACCCGGTGTCGTGTTCTATTCGTTAAAACTTTTGGTTCCGATCGAGTCCTGTTTTTCTTCACCAATTAAATAGACATCCAACAAATCATTTGACAAACTTTTGAGTGTGCACTTTTTGTTTAGGCAGGTTTGAGGCGGGTACACTACCATTGGGCACTAAGTATCATAAATTTGTTTTCTTGTAAACTATAATAGTCTATTAAAAAATTATCAAATAAAGAAAATGACTATTTAAAATAGTTATTTCGTAGATAACAATAAATTTTTAACAAAGTTACTAATTACAAGTAAATACAAAGACGTCACTTGCAAACTTAGATTTAAATTTTTTTATTATTTTCTATGTTGTCTCCTTTTTATTGTGTGGTCCTAATATTTTAAGTATTTAAAATATGATTCGGTATAATCTAATACAGTGTAAGTAAAGTACGTTACACCCGGTGTGGATGTACTCCGGCTGTGAAGGAGAAACAATTTTCCGCATTTGCACCCACCAACTCATTGCAAACAATTGGATCCAGCAATAACTTTCAACAAATGAGAAAGAAACCACTACCTCTCCATTATATAAAAACAAGATAGGCGTTATTGCCAAAAAAGAAAAAAACAAGTTGAAGTAGCAGGAGAGTGCTCCTACCAGAAGGGTTTTGTGAGCTAATCAATAACTCAAACAATATGCTCTAAATATCAAAACTTAACTTATATACAGATTCCATAAATTGAGTATGAAGAACTAAATCCTGGCTACTATGTTTTTAAATTCGCCGCCATTTTGTTTCTTCAATATTACAAACCAGTTCTAAAATTTTTACCAAAATTCTCACATATTTGTAGTGTCTAAGTCCGTTGCAAACGTGTATCTCGCTAGTATCACGTGTTAATATTGTTGTAATTGTTAAATATTCAATCGGCTGCAACTTAGCTGTTTATTGTTCGATTGATAGGAAATTTCAGGACACGTACAACTGCTATAAAAAAATTCAAATTATGACTATTAAGAAAATTAAGTGTCCGAATTTGACTTAACGGGCAAAAATGTAAAATTTATAAAATGTACTATTGTTAAAAAAGTTGATGAATTTTAGCTTCTGAGGTAATTATTGCCCTTGTACTCCAAAAGACTTACCTCAACGATTTTGTTCAGATTTTTCAGGTCAAAATTGTCCAATAGCGGGGGGCGGGGAGCATACAATTTTCGTACATTTCTCTTCCCCTGCACCACTGGACGAAGACCTGTTTTGAAAAAATCTCATCAAGACTTTTCATTTGATACCCATATTGACTACATTTTGTGAATTTTTTTTTTCAGGGCTCACTCCCCTATATGTGGAGACCCTCTTTAAACACCTTTAAAAAATTTTTTGTAGTGGAAATTTCAAGAGATCACCATTTAGCATCTACTTACAAAATTCTATGTTTCCAGCTTACATGGTTTGCGAGGAAAATTGCTGTAACACACGGACTGACGGACAGAGGGACAGACACGTCGAAATTTTAGTAGGGCTTTGTAATATTATTTTACAAAACCTTAAAACAAACAGAGAAAAAAAAAGCTATCAAACGCTAGTTTGAAACTTACGCTGATAATATCCATGGACAATATCAAAGTCAATTAAAGAGATGGACGATGAGCAATAGACTAAATTACCACAGTCAAATAAATTTTTAAGGGATGCAGAGAGCATAAAGCTGACTTTTACTTCATTATAATACTACAACCCCCTTCGGGCCTTTGCTTCCTGTACCTGTCTAGTTCATTGGAGTCTATAGATACTCGTACAGAGCTTCCATTGGCTCCACTAACTCTAGATGAAGTTTGTTCCACCATCACGGTCCAAAAGAATAATAAGCTGCCGAGGATCAATGAGGTTCCAGTAGAACTCATCAAATATAGTGGCAGCAGTATTCAGAAAGCTATCCAGTAAGTCATCCAGTACATTTAGTAACAAGATCATATGCCAAAAGAGTAGAGCCAATCAATAATATTACCTATCTATAAAAAGGTGACAAGGTACTGTGAGAAACCTTGGAGGTATATCACTACTTTGTACGACGTGCAAAATATTTTCAAAGATTTTAGAAAATAAAATCGGACCATACGCCAAAACTATTATTGGGGTGTATGAAAGTGGTTTTGGAGTAGGCAGGTCAACAATAGACCGATTGTATACAGTTAAGAAATACTTCAAAAATGCTGGGAGTTCAACATAGACGTACTCTAGATTTTCGTTGACTTTAAGCAAGCATACGACAGTATTGATCGTAACGTACTGTTGCGAATTCCGCCGTACCAACTGCCTCCCATTCGCAACTTCAAATTGCCGCCGGAACATTGTCACTTTCCTTTGGGCACTCCTACCATTTCCTCTGTGTATTTATTTATTATTATTAACATTTTTCCTATTTCCCTTTAATTTTTATGTCCACATCATCACAATCCTACCCTTTCCCTGATTTCCCAATTAGAACACCCTAGTAATATAATAAGAAGTTTCATCTTCCCACTAACAACACTCCCTAAATTAATTCCCACTAACAAAATTTCATTCTATTCATTCTTCCTAACAAAACCTAATTCCTTCCTTCATACTAACAAATTCTATTCACTAGTTCCCATTAACAAATTTTATTTTTCTTACTAACGAAAATTAATTCACGTTTCCCTACTAACAAAATTCAATCTCATGCCCAGATACATCGTTGAAGTTACTAATCTGATGAATGGGAGATCGATAAGGCATAGCTCCATTGGTTACGTCGCAAGTTCTCGACCGTGGGACTGCTGGAACCCTGAGTTCAAGTTCCCCCGGGCGCACGGAAGCACTCTTTTTGGGGTATCGGCAAAACCAATAGCTTCCGAAATGTGTATACTCGTATGTGACACTTTGAATTCAACCAAGCGCTTCTTGGAGTGTTCAAATTGCCAAATGTAAAACAACGGACACGATTGAGTTTGTCGATATGGAACAAAAGATGTGTGGGTAGCGGAATCTTCGATTACGTTACCCAGATGCGGCAGCGGTAATTGGGAAAAGAATTGGGGAGTCAGATTTTGATTTGGAGAAGATTAGGGTATTTTATGAGCGCGTAAAATTGATTTTTGGAGGGTTTTAAGATTGGGAAAAAAGGAAGTGAATATTTGGAAAAAATATAAAAGAGTTTTGCTGTGCGGGATAAAAGTGATTTTTGGGTGTTTTAAGATTGGAAAAAAAAAGTTTTTGGATTGAGAATGTGATGGAGAATCAAATAGATTTTTCTGTGAATTTTTAATGACGAAGTAGGAGAGTGAAAGTATTGAGAAAGTGAGGTGAATATTGGATTTTGGAAGAGAAAGGAGTTGAATTTGTGCGGTGTGAAAAAGAAAAAGAAAAGAAGAAGAAAAGATTTTATTGATTTGAAGTGCGGGGAGACGAAAATTGAAAGTTTTTGTTTTGAAAGTCAGGGAAAAAAAAAACAAAAAAAAAAACTAAATTTTGTAGGTTGGTGAAGAGGATCAGGTGCCTTGAGTGCGGTTTTTTGCGAGTACGGATCAGAAAGTTGAAAGTGGCCGTTGTGTTTTTAGTTTTTTGTTGTTTTAATCTTGAAATCTGATTTTCAGTGGCCCCACGCTTCTTTGTTTGAACATCACCGGGCGCTCGGGATTTTGCAAGGTAAGAAGTAAGCAACAATCTTATTTTGTTTCAATATTTTACAAATAATTTTTATATTAAATTGAATTGATTTGTTTTGTTGTATTTTGGTATATATTCTTTTGTTTAACTCTCAAAAGGGCCTTTTACTCGTAAGGTTTTTTTTTGGTTGTAAATATAATTGTTGGACTAAATAAAACGGCCATGTCATATTAGAAACCTTATTTTCATTTCTCAAAATGACCTCCCCCTTTCCCATCCTTTTCCCTTTGTGCTAGTTTTTATGTAAGGTGGCTCAGCACGAGCAAAGGGTGTCCCGGAAGACCCACGACACGACTGAGCGCTAGCCGGCTTCAGTATGTCACCCCGGGCTACACACCTCTCTGCTAATTCTCAATGTCTGCAACTGCGGTGACTTCCGTGGTTGCTACATATGGCGCCCAAACTACTAGGCTTTCTAATATGTTTAATTGATTTTTATTGCTTGCTTTTTGATAATTTAAATTTTTCAATTTTAGATTTGTTGGGCTGAGTACCGGGAGTGCCTAACTTGAATAGTGGTCTGTGCATTCCAGGGAAATATTTTTTTTCTCTTTCTCTTTCCTTTTCTTTGCAACGATTTTAGTTATTATCGTCGATTTAATGTTTCGGTTATGTTGCAAATGATTTACTTTTTTTAATAATGATTTCATGGAGAGTTTTTAGTTTTGATATTAATTTTTAGATTTTAATCACGGGGTTCGCCGCAGTTGCAGTGGCGCCTACCGTGCTGTTTTGTGTTTAACAGTCTTCACCGGCTATGATAGTGGTCATGCTGTAGCAGTGTGGATGTTGGTTGGGATCAACCGAATTTCAAGTCGTTGGTTATATCTCCCTGCACGGGATAGTTGGACTTAGATCCAACTCTTGGAATTAGCCAACGCTTTCGGCCCTTCCATCATCTATCTGGTGGTAGCTTTGGGATATGTGCGGCTCTTGTCCGAGCTATTATGAAGTCCGTAGTATTTCATAATGGTCTCGTAGTCAGCCCTTTGAGTCGACAATTGGAGCGGAGTCCGCCTACGAATTCCATTGTTATACCAGGCACTGTTGTGGTTTATCTGCTTCGTGTTTTGTCTAAATTGTAATCACTATCCCATTTAATTCCCTTTCTTTTCCCTTTCCATTAATGAGGAGAATCATTTTGAGAAATGATAGCAAAATCAGTTTTATAATTCCATTTACACTCGCCTGCACTCATTCCACTTGTCCTTATTATACATTTTCTTTTATCTCGCTATCATATTGAAAGTTTAGGGTTTTATTGATTGTTTAATAGTTACAGTTAGGTATTTGGTTATTTTATTTTATTGGGGAATGTAGGTTTAGCTTAGTTATAGATTATTGGGTTTAATTAGGGTTTTGACTTAGATTAGTTTTAGATTAGTTTAGAATAAATTCTTTTAATTTTAATGATTGAGTTTGTTTTAGTTAATTTTGGATTTGAGTGATCTTAGGTTGGGTTTGATTATTGAGTTTAGTTTAGGTTTATCAGTTAGGTTTTGGTTAGGGTTAAGTTTCAAGTATTGTATATTATTGAGAATTTCAGTTTTTATTTTAGCTAGTAAGATTTTAAAATTTTTAAATTTTATACATTTATTAACTCGTCCGTTTGTCTGTCTGGCATTCAAATTTTAATTTATTTCTAAAGAATCGCTTGTTTGTCCATCTGTGATTTATAAAATTATTTATTTTATTCAAATTGTCAGTGTTGTCCGTCTGCTCATTGAATTTTATATTTCTAAATAGTTTAGATGATCTGTGGGTTTTTATCATTTTTAATTTTCATCATGTTTCCGCACACGTCATATGATTACTTCGCTTGCCCTTCACCACGTCCTTCTCAGGATTTGCCAGAATCTCAGTCACAGCGCCCGTTCCGGGATAATGGCCAGACACCTGAATCGGATGAAACTTTTATTCCCATGCATAAGTGGGGATTCAAGTTTGATGGAGGCTCAGGTGGAATGGATGCTCGCCAGTTTGTGTTCCGCGTTAGCACCCTGGCTCAAAGCTACGGCATTTTGGAGCGTGAATTAGTGTCGACCCTGCATATTGTCCTGCAAAGGTCTGCCGAAAACTGGTACTGGCAGATGCGTGAACTGTATGGAGACTTGAGTTGGAGTCAGCTGAAATGTGAACTCATTGAGCGATTTGGATCTCGGTTTGATGATGCACATATTTGGAGAAATATGTTCACCCGCAAGCAGAGATCCCACGAGCCGTTCATCGAGTTCTTTGAATCCATTGAAGCGATGTCTCTCCAGCTCAGGACTCCAATGAGGGACACGGATCTGCGAGAACTAGTCTTTAAGAACATGAATCTCCGATTGCAGGAGCATCTGGCTGGACATGAGTTCTCAACCACCCGAGATCTCGTCAAAATGTGTCGCCGAATTGAAGTCACATGGCAACGGCTGGAAATGGATAACCGCCGATATCCAGTCCAGACATGTGAAGTCAATTCTGTGCAACTGCATGACGAATTTTCGGCTGGTTATGATTCATGTCTCCGGTCCGGTGCCCTCCCTGCTGAAGTGCATCCGGCTATTCCCGTGCAATCATTTTCTCGGGAAATTGGAATTCAGTCACCGAGGTCTGTAGATATTTCTACACAGACGTCGCTGCCTGAGGTCCGATTTCACCAAAGCAATTCCCTGGACGTGGCTTGTGACTTTGATTCTGACTGCAAGCCTAACCGCAAGCGGCGAGGATCGAAATCACGATTCCACAGATCATGGAAATATTTTGTCACGCGACGGTTTCTCAAGCGAGCGTGCATTGAGTCAATCGTGGCATCGCACGAGGACAAGCGGCCTTATGCTGAGATCAGCATTATGGGACGCAAATTGAAAGGTCTGTTAGACAGTGGTGCAAGCGTTAGCATCCTGGGAGCGGGAGCCCTTGACCTCGTCCGTGACCTTGGTTTGTATCTTCATTCGATGCATGCCAATGTCAAGACGGCATCAGGTCATAAGGCTGGCGTGTTAGGATACGTTACTGCATTGGTTCAATTCAATAATCGAACTCGGTTGATTCGGTTTTTGATTGTTCCGGCATTAACGTATTGTATTTATCTCGGGATTGATTTTTGGGACGCTTTTAACATCGCGCCAGTTTTATTGCCCCTGTCTGCAGAATCTTTTATGTCTACTTCAGTCCCCTTGAGTCGTTCTTCCCTTGCGGCCGGTGACCCATCCGAAGTTGTTGACCACCACCTATCGTCCATCGATAAGGTGAAGCTGAGCAAAAGCATCCCGATTTCTAAACGTCATTATTCGGGTACTGCTCATTGCACGGTCGATACTCATTACAGTGGTGAAATCGTACTGCTGAATGAGGTGCACAATGATTCGGATGGGGCATTGTCTGCTAGGAGGAGCGAGTTAAGTGACGGATACTGGGGCTCGCCAATCACCTAAACAGAAACCAGACAGAATATTTCCATGGTGTGAAGTCCAGTGAATGTCTACTTTTTTGTTTTTTTTCCGGTTACCCCTACCGACATTCTTTGTTTGCCCGGCTGAATGAGACACTCAGGGTCTGGGTCGCCCCCACGATTGTTGCGAATTCCGGCGTACCAACTTCCTCCCATTCGCAACTTCAAATTGCCGCCGTAACATTGTCACTTTCCTTTGGGCACTCCTACCTTTTCCTCTGTGTATTTATTTATTTTTATTAACATTTTTCCTATTTCCCTTTAATTTTTATGTCCACATCATCACAATCCTACCCTTTCCCTGATTTCCCAATTAGAACACCCTAGTAATATAATAAGAAGTTTCATCTTCCCACTAACAACACTCCCTAAATTAATTCCCACTAACATAATTTCATTCTATTCATTCTTCCTAACAAAACCTAATTCCTTCCTTCATACTAACAAATTCTATTCACTAGTTCCCATTAACAAATTTTATTTTTCTTACTAACGAAAATTAATTCACGTTTCCCTACTAACAAAATTCAATCTCATGCCCAGATACATCGTTGAAGTTGCTAATCTGATGAATGGGAGATCGATAAGGCATAGCTCCATTGGTTACGTCGCAAGTTCTCGACCGTGGGACTGCTGGAACCCTGAGTTCAAGTTCCCCCGGGCGCACAGAAGCACTTTTTTCGGAGTATCGGCAAAACCAATAGCTTCCGAAATGTGTATACTCGTATGTGACGCTTTGAATTCAACCAAGCGCTTCTTGGAGTGTTCAAATTGCCATATGTAAAACAACGGACACTATTGAGTTTGTCGATATGGAACAAAAGATGTGTGGGTAGCGGAATCGAAGTGTAATGAACTTCGACTACGTTACCCAGATGCGGCAGCGGTAATTGGAAAAAGAATTGGGGAGTCCGATTTTGATTTGGAGAAGATTAGGGTATTTTATGAGCGCGTAAAATTGATTTTTGGAGGGTTTTAAGATTGGGAAAAAAGGAAGTGAATATTTGGAAAAAATATAAAAGAGTTTTGCTGTGCGGGATAAAAGTGGTTTTTGGGTGTTTTAAGATTGGGAAAAAAAAGTTTTTGGATTGAGAATGTGATGGTGAATCAAATAGATTTTTCTTTGAATTTTTAATGACGAAGTAGGAGAGTGAAAGTATTGAGAAAGTGAGGTGAATATTGGATTTTGGAAGAGAAAGGAGTTGAATTTGTGCGGTGTGAAAAAGAAAAAGAAAAGAAGAAGAAAAGATTTTATTGATTTGAAGTGCGGGGAGACGAAAATTGAAAGTTTTTGTTTTGAAAGTCAGCGAAAAAAAAAACAAAAAAAAAAACTAAATTTTGTAGGTTGGTGAAGAGGATCAGGTGCCTTGAGTGCGGTTTTTTGCGAGTACGGATCAGAAAGTTGAAAGTGGCCGTTGTGTTTTTAGTTTTTTGTTGTTTTAATCTTGAAATCTGATTTTCAGTGGCCCCACGCTTCTTTGTTTGTACATCACCGGGCGCTCGGGATTTTGCAAGGTAAGAAGTAAGCAACAATCTTATTTTGTTTCAATATTTTACAAATAATTTTTATATTAAATTGAATTGATTTGTTTTGTTGTATTTTGGTATATATTCTTTTGTTTAACTCTCAAAAGGGCCTTTTACTCGTAAGGTTTTTTTTGGTTGTAAATATAATTGTTGGACTAAATAAAACGGCCATGTCATATTAGAAACCTTATTTTCATTTCTCAAAATGACCTCCCCCTTTCCCATCCTTTTCCCTTTGTGCTAGTTTTTATGTAAGGTGGCTCAGCACAAGCAGAGGGTGTCCCGGAAGACCCACGACACGACTGAGCGCTAGCCGGCCTCAGTATGCCACCCCGGGCTACACATCTCTCTGCTAATTCTCAATGTCTGCAACTGCGGTGACTTCCGTGGTTGCTACAGTACTGTACCAAACAATGCTTTGCTTTTGTTCCCAAAATCACAATGCCGTCGACAGCCGTCCGAGTATTTCACAATAACCAACTCACCGATGCTTTTTACACCAATATTGGACTGAAGCAGGGAGATGGGGTGACCCCATTCTATTCAATTTGACTCTGGTATATGTTATAAGAATGTTACCAGTCGATACAAGAGGTACATTACTATATAATCCAAGCCAAGTGGTAGCCTTTGCGGACGACATCGAGATTTTGCCACAGTTTTTGAAAATGGTGTTTGTTTGTGTATTCTGCTAAACTTCAAGATCGCAAAAACTGAATGAAATGTTTTATTTGCAAGCTGTATTTTGTGGCGTATTTCGTCCCTTTCGACACCGGTTCGCTTTTTTTTGGCGCCTAGATACACAGATTTGCCCACATTTTTGATGTTGTTTTCGCCAACTGTGGTATTTTGTGCATTTGAGGTATTTTTCCTCGACAGCGTCATGAGATTGTTTTCATTCTTATTGATTTGTAGCATTTATAGTTTTGTTTCGCTGTGAGATTTCAGGAAAAGTTCTTAGGCGGTTGTTAAAGAACGTCAAAAATTATCGATGTCATCCGCACAGGCTAGCAATTGGCTTGACTTGTATAGTAACGTACCTCTTGTATCAACAGGTACCTTTTTATGACATATTCTAGAGCCAAATTGAATGGCAATGGGGCCAGCCCATCTCTCTGCTATATTCCGATATTTACATATGTGAAAGGCATCAGTGCGTTGCTAATTGATGCTTGCTTGAAAGGTTGTCAACGCCATTGTTATTTTGGTAAGACAGAATTATTGAACTGGGGTATAAAAGCAAAGCATTATTTGGTACAGTATGCTATGATCAATACTGTCATTTCCTTGCTTAAAGCGATCAATGCTGTCGTATGCTTTCTTTCCAGTTCTGGGTAGAAATAATAAACCTAACGTTGCTTGATTTCATCGTCGTTACATATTATGTAGCCCTCCTTGTCTTGGATAATTCATTCTCTTGCCAGCAGCGATTAGCTGTACCAAATATGGCTCATATATCACCCTTTTACAAATTGTTGTCGAGTAATAAAATTCAATTTTCATTTGATTTGCATTTCTTTTGTCTGCAGACTTTGTTTACAGTACAATGAAGCTTTTGATAGTTTTTCTTTTATATTCTAGTTTGCGTTTGAATTAAAAACCTATATGAATCAATTTTCCATGCTATTACTTCCCTATATTTATAATTGCGCCAAACAGTTTTTCTTCCAGTCGCTTTGGTGTCGCTATATTTCTTCAACGGTGTTTTGAATAGCATCGTTTATGCTTTCCTTTATTTGCTCAATGATTTAGTTATGGCAATCTGGCATTTCATAATCTCCGGAGTATTTACATTGCTTGTATATATATATATATATATATATATATATATATATATATATATATATATATATATATATATATATATATGTATATATATATATATATATATATATATATATATATATATGTATACATATAAATTAAATAAATATATATATATATATATATATAAATAAATATATATATATATATATATATATATATATATATATATATATATATATATATATATATATGTATGTATATTTGAGCGTAATATTGACCATATCAATTCGAATTATGGTCGTGGATTGAGATACTCTGACAATAAATCTCAACGCCAAGGTTCGGATTTGGAATGTTGTGGATTATTATATATAAAGGATGGTCTAACCATAATGTACGATGGTAATTGTGAGTCACACCTTAACGTCAAGTTTTTCGCCCAATTCTATTTGACATTTCTTTGTTTCAGTGTTTGACAAATTCAACCATGGAGAGGAACACAATTGAGCAGCGCCTTAGGGCTGTTGAAGCCTTATACGGAAATGGGCGTTCAAATCAAAATTCATTTCGTGCACTTCGTGATTTTTTTGGGCAGCATTTTCGACCAAATGTGTCCACAATCGGGGGAATTGTGAGCAAATTTCAGCAAATCGAATCTGTAGAAAATGTAAAACCACCTGTGCATGCTCGTTCAATTCGTTCTGCGGCAAACATTGCTGTTGTTTGCGATAATGTGGCAGAAAAGCCTCAACTCGTCGTCGTGCCCAACAAGTGAACATCTCACGAGCACCACTGATCCGAATTTTGAACAGAGATTTGAATTTACACGCTTACAAGACCTGAAGCCTACTGACCATTTAAAGCGTCGGCAATACGCCGAATGGTTGGTTGAACAAACAGAAAGGAAATTATCTTCAGCAATGAGGCACACTTTCACCTCAGTGGATTTGTTAACAAGCAGAATTGCCACATTTGGGCAACTGAGAATCTACGAGTGATTGTTGAAAAACCGATGCATCCACAAAGAGTAACTTTGTGGTGCGGTTTATGGGCTGGTGGTGTCATCGGGCCGTACTTTTTTTTCGAAAATGAGGACGGCCAGGCAGTTACCGTGAATGGTGTTCGCTATTGCCAGCGGGCTTCTTGTGGCCAGAAATTGAAGTTATGTACCTGGACGATATGTGGTTCCAACAGGATGACGCTACTTGCCATGCAGCCAACGAAATAATGGCTCTTTTGCGCGAGAAACGCAATGGCCCTGTTATCTCACGTTTTGGCGATATTAATTGGCCGCCACGATCATGTGATTTGACACCGTTGGACTTCTTTCTCTGAGGATATTTAAAAGAAAAAGTGTACGTCAATAAGCCAAGAGCAATTCAAGAGCTAAAGGAATGTATATGTATGTATATTTGAGCGTAATATTGACCATATCAATTCGAATTATGGTCGTGGATTGAGATACTCTGACAATAAATCTCAACGCCAAGGTTCGGATTTGGAATGTTGTGGATTATTATATATAAAGGATGGTCTAACCATAATGTACGATGGTAATTGTGAGTCACACCTTAACGTCAAGTTTTTCGCCCAATTCTATTTGACATTTCTTTGTTTCAGTGTTTGACAAATTCAACCATGGAGAGGAACACAATTGAGCAGCGCCTTAGGGCTGTTGAAGCCTTATACGGAAATGGGCGTTCAAATCAAAATTCATTTCGTGCACTTCGTGATTTTTTTGGTCAGCATTTTCGACCAAATGTGTCCACAATCGGGGGAATTGTGAGCAAATTTCAGCAAATCGAATCTGTAGAAAATGTAAAACCACCTGTGCATGCTCGCTCAATTCGTTCTGCGGCAAACATTGCTGTTGTTTTCGATAATGTGGCAGAAAAGCCTCAACTCGTCGTCGTGCCCAACAAGTGAACATCTCACGAGCACCACTGATCCGAATTTTGAACAGAGATTTGAATTTACACGCTTACAAGACCTGAAGCCTACTGACCATTTAAAGCGTCGGCAATACGCCGAATGGTTGGTTGAACAAACAGAAAGGAAATTATCTTCAGCAATGAGGCACACTTTCACCTCAGTGGATTTGTTAACAAGCAGAATTGCCACATTTGGGCAACTGAGAATCTACGAGTGATTGTTGAAAAACCGATGCATCCACAAAGAGTAACTTTGTGGTGCGGTTTATGGGCTGGTGGTGTCATCGGGCCGTACTTTTTTTTCGAAAATGAGGACGGCCAGGCAGTTACCGTGAATGGTGTTCGCTATTGCCAGCGGGCTTCTTGTGGCCAGAAATTGAAGTTATGTACCTGGACGATATGTGGTTCCAACAGGATGACGCTACTTGCCATGCAGCCAACGAAATAATGGCTCTTTTGCGCGAGAAACGCAATGGCCCTGTTATCTCACGTTTTGGCGATATTAATTGGCCGCCACGATCATGTGATTTGACACCGTTGGACTTCTTTCTCTGAGGATATTTAAAAGAAAAAGTGTACGTCAATAAGCCAAGAGCAATTCAAGAGCTAAAGGATGAGATATTTCAGCCCATTAACGACATTGAACCTCAATTGTGTCTCCGATTCATTGAAAATATGGACCATCGGATAGAAATACGGCACCGTCGCCGTGGCGAGCAATTGGGTGATATTTTGTTTCACACATAATTGTCATAGATCTTATAACAAAAAATATTAACATAATTCTCTGAAAAATTTTTGTTTAACTTACAATGAACCTCGTGCGTTTTGGTTGGATCACCCTTGACTTCTTTCTCTTAATTTATTACTTTTGAGAGGGCGTTGATAGTGTCAGGATCATCTTTTATCATAATAGAATATCTCAGTTGGCATATAAATATGAGAGCTTCTTTGCTGGTAGCTGGTGGGTCTACCTCAGCTGTAATTTATTAGGTCTTTGCAAAAAAATTTTTTACAAAGACCTACTAGTTTCGCGACCTGTCTGTCCGTCTGTCCGTCCGTCCGTCTGTCCGTCTGTCCGTGCGTCACAGCTGATTCCCTCAGAGACTATAGAAGCTAGAATGCTCAAACTTTGTGAAAAGGTCAGAAATGATGGTCTCTCAAAAGTTAAGGCCTTACCAAAAAATTAGAAAAATTTTAAGGGGGGTCCCCCCCTATTAACGAATTGGCCCTTAAAAATTTTTTTTAATCAAAGGTAGTCGGGTGTGGTATCAAATAAAAGGTCTTGATTATAACTCTTAGAATCTGAGATAAAAAAATCATTTTATGAATTAGGGGGTCCAGGGGAAGGCAAAATGTACCAAAAATTTGTGTCCCCCCCTCGCGATTGGACACCTTTCAGCCGAAAAATCTGAACATTATCACCAACGTGGACCTTTATGAGTACAAGGGCAACAAATACCTTAGAAATTGAAATTTGCTCAACTTTGTTAATAATAGTATGATTTGTAGATTTTACATTTTTGCCCATAAAATCAAAACGGTACCTTTGAATGTCTTGAAATTTTGCGATTAGATAAACTGATATAAGATATATAGGTTCACAAAATTTAATTGAGATCGAAATTACAACAACAGTAACACGTATTTATGGTTGATATAGGGTTTTCCAATAAGAGGTACTATTTTGATATTAGAATAAAAATGCCATTTTTTAATATGAATGATCGAATGTTTATTTCATTATAAAAAGGAAGGTATGCCGTTGGTAGTGAAATATAACATCAGGCAAATAATTACCAGGACACGCTTACAGCAATATCCTTTTCATGAAATTTTCCATAACCAAATCGGAAAGTGGCTGCCCTATGTCCTCGATAGCCTCACGAATTTCATCTTTGGGCTGGGCTGTTAGCATAGGCCTCCTTTTTTCACGTGGCCCAAAGGAAGAAGTCGCATGATGTTAAATCACCAGATCGATTCAAAATAACACCTCTTATTGGAAAGCCCTATATATATTTAAAATTGACTTAGGCACTTTTATTTTCTTTCAATTTTTATGAAAATTTAAGGTATAGTGTTTAACTTGAACATGTTTAATCGGCCGAGCATTCAGAAAAATCATTTACGCTAGATCAAAATGTACAGCTTTTGCATAAATTTGAAAGATTTCATATCCACGCCATTAGAAAACTTGGTTTGACGGTACTAAATTGTTCATGGTCGTTAGAGGTTTTTTTTGTTTTGTTTTTTGCTGCAGCTCATTATTGCTACATTAGTTTTAATTGTTATTTTATGAGTTTACTTTATAGTTTGGGAATATTATAATATTGTTCTTTTAGCATTACTTAAATTTGTTTTTGATAACATCGATTAGAATTGAGTTGTTACGTATTAGTTGTAAGCTCAAAGTACGCACTTTTGTTGGGTTTTTTAGTTACAAGTAATTTTTAATAGAGTTTTTTTTTCGAAGTAATTGGTAATATTTAGTAATCCTCATTTGATAATAAGTGATATTGTTTTTATAACTAATTTTTTGATTGAATATTATTTGAATTTAGAGCGTTTAGTTTTTTAATATGTTAATGTTTGAAGACATGCTTTATTTAAAAAAAAATTTCTAGTGATTGAATCAATAAGGTGTATTTAAAATTGTTTCAATTAAGTAAGATAAGAAGAAACATTTACCTGGAAGTGAATTATGAGTAATTTTCCGATTGACATACCTTGATGGGAATATCATCTGAACAGATTGTCTTCAAACTTTCTCATGCTCATGCTTTCAGTAACAGTTGTTGTTTTATAATAATTTAAACAACTGCCCAAAATACTTCCAAAAACAAACTTCACTTTTCAATACAATTGTTCATGCATTGTTTCATATTAACAAAACCCACTATTCCTTACCACATGCACTAAACGCGCTGCACCAGTGAAAGCGAACAATTTCACCATAATTTCAACCACAATACCTACAACAAAAAACATAAAATCATCTACCACCAGCATATGCCTGCCCCGTGGCACTATGTACATTTCAATTTGTGGCTAGACAAGCGTGCATTGATCTTTGGGGTTGTTAAAAAATAGAAAATCATACTCACAGGGAAGCAAGTAAAAAGTAAGTGCTACTCCCTGGAGGATTAACAAAATTAATGTTGGCAGAGTCATTCTCAATGTATTATCGGGAAAATTTTCTGCTTGTAGCGGCTTTCAAATATTTTATCAACCCTCAAACAATCGACAGGGTGAGGCTTGATCGGGTGAGTTATGCTAACAAAAAACACCGGGATTGTATTTATCAATTATAATCACAGTTTTTTGTTGCTGTAGCGAAGGAAGTTCAATACTATAGAAAAAAAATGTTAGCTACCCTTTTTTATGTTTGAAGGGTTCATTTAATATAGTATCCGAGACAGTACTCCCTGTATTGAGCTCAAGGGTAGAATGGCAAAACGTTCTAATGCACTTTCAACGTGAAAATTTTGTGGTCTATCAAGTCCTTTTTGCGTTGTCGCAATTATTTCTATTTTAAGGGAAAACTATTTTCAGAAAATAATAGGAAAGAAAATTGTACGTATGAATGAATTGGATTGTTGAAAGGGAGGAAATTGTTATTCATGGGTGATTCGACACACGTTTTGTCAAAATAATCCGACAGTTTAATTATAGAAGCTTAAGTTGGATTAATTATGGAATTTAACTCCCGAAAATGGTTTGGGTGAAGAGAATTTGATTTGATATGTAAAACAAGTTGAGTACAAAGAACAACGCTCATGTCAGAAGGATTTTGCACTCAATTCAATAAAAAATTTGACGACAACTACAACAAATACAAATATGCTTTAAAATTATTTGTTTTCTTCTGCATCCCCTGCCTGTCACATTATCGATATTACAATTTTAACAATGGGTATTTCAAGTTCTCACCAAGGTTTTCATTGGATATCATGTTTAATTATCTCCGGTGTAAAAAAACTTAAGTTGTCTCATACTCACATGAGGAGACCCCCTTAAAACCGTTTGAAGTTTATTTTGACTATGTAACTTTCATTAAACGAAAACTTTTGAGCTGGTCACAAGATTGGATAGCTCTAGTTTCTCTAGCTCCTGAGAAAACTTGCTATGATGCACTTATCGACAGATAGGTACTGATTTGAATAGGGGATAATAAACATTTTTGCCGCACCCCTAAAAATTATAAATTTAGAGATAAAACCAAAAATAACTTTTTCCATCATTCGAAAATGTTTAAGATTTGGGTTTCTGGACAAAAATATATTAGCGGTATCTGATAAAGCTCATCACACAACTCCTTGAAAATGAAAATCAACCAATTCATTCATCTTTAGAAGCTCAAATTATCTGACCCCATTTATGAAGGCCTAATAGGTGTTTTTGAGCAGCTTTAAAATAAGAATAACAATCTCCGGCACCTTTTCACCTTTCAAACTCCTATAAAAAATCCTAAATCTCCATTGGATTTGCAATTTGACTCATTTAAAACTTGTAACGAGGACAGACGACTGCAAAAAGCGCTCACACTATAATCAAAGCCATTACCATTTCTACCTGGAATTCTCTTTTAAATATTTAAACTTTAGTCACCTAAGAATTTCACCAACTTGCTCCATTATCTGACATCCCCGTCGTCTTGATGTGATGGTCTTTCCCTCTAAACGACCAAACACTTTTCTTCCAGCATGTCATCATTGCTGCTTTACCAGCGATCCATACTTACCACTTAGCATCCCTACGCTATGGTTTGGATACCGTATAACATAAGAAGTCCATTAAAAACTTTGTGGTCTTCTTCACCCAGTAATAGTACAAGCTCAATCCATATTAAGATAAATAGATTTCATCGCAGCCTTTTCGACAAAAAAAAATTATTATGAAGCTTTACCAGCAGGACTAGTGGCAAGATTATGAATATAATTTAAACTTGGCGCCTGAATTTTTTTCCCCGAGCCCAATCTGTTTTTATTTCAGGACAATGGGAAAGCGTCAACGATATTAGTCTTTTATGGTCAGTTGTCGGTGAGTCTATAGGATCCGGTGAATGCGAACAAACGATAAGACAACAATAGAGCTAACTCTCTACAATAGGAGACAGTTATAAATTAGAACACAGCAAGGATACAACAGCTGCTACCACGCATTATCAACAACATGATAAATTTACAATTTAGGATAAATTAGAAACTTGTAAAACACGCCTTGACATCTTTGCAATCTTTTTCATTCTACCGAAGGGTGTTTTTCACAAGAAAAATTATTACCGTGTCGCATGATGTTGTTTGGTTACCGTCGATTTTCGCAAAGAATCTTTCAAGTACCGAAGCAAATGTGTCCTTTTCTCTTCATGCTGTGGAGGAAAAAAAACAAAAAGAGGAATCTATGTCCTTTTGTAACTGATCTACTGTGGTCAATTGATTTATGGATGGGTTTCGATTGGTTTTAGGGTAGTAGAGTCACTCACTGAGCCTGATAGGGTCAAGTGAGAAAAAAACTCCAGATGGAGGTTGTAATTTGTCTCGATGTCCTTTATTTTCAATTGATTGCATGGTTGTAATGCATCTTTCAGATACTGTTCTGTATTGGCATTCTTAACTATTGAATTCAAAATTTGGGTTGCATTTATCGGTTGATACGAGAAAACCTTTGAGATGTATTATTGGATTTAAAAGACAAACAGATGAGCATTTAAGAGATTTCAAGGATAATAATAAATCAAAGATGCAATACGAGTATGTAACTGGAAAGGCTTTGTTACACAATTCAATTCTAGTGATTGCATTACTAACAATAGATGACCGACATTAAATTAACGTGGAATTGTTCGAATTCTTCCCACAGTTCAGAATTCAAGGAGTAATTTACAGAACACAGATTTTTGAGTGATTTCAAAGAAGGGTCTTTTATATAAACTAGCAATTCCATTTCAAGCAAAATATTTGATACTGGCCATATTACTTCTATGAATAATATTAATATCTTCTAATGAAATGCTACATATTTCAACACGTACGACCAAACTAAACCTTAACAGAATAATATACGATTTTCCTTAAAATTTTAATAAATAGTATTCCTGCTTCTTAAAGACTTATTTAAGCTTTGTAGGAATAGTTGCAGGATTGAAAGATTTCACAATGAAACTTGTCGTTTGCAGTCTGGGTATCAAAAAATGACATGGGCGCTGGGAATCGATTAGATCATCATGAAGACCTAAGCCTTTGGTAGACATTAAGGGTACATAGCGATATGTAGTGTTTGTTAGGGTGGCAAATGTCCGTTTAGGGCTGCAGCACTGGAATCTGCCTCAGCAAGCGCATGATTCATACTCAGCTGGCAATGGCCTTGTCTGGTTTGCGGTGTTGTGGGGCGGGTTCTTTTTCCATAAAACAAGGACCCACTACAAAAATATTTCTCGCACTTACGAATTATGTGATCACCAGAGTCAGCAAAATGTTGAATCGATTGACCATTGATAGCCAAGGTAACCTACCAAAAGGATTGACGAGAGAAACGCGATGACAATACCCGGTTTACCGTCGTGACGTTTAAGTAATTTCATCCTTGCCACGAAAATTCACGGCCCACAAATAAAAGTGGGGCATCTAGATAGGGGCGATGTCCCCACGCACCCCTTCCAATCGGATCAAGGATACAAAGTGATGCCTTGGCCTATGTCGGGTGAGAAAGGCCAACCATCCCAGCAAAAACCCCTGGAACCCAACAAAACAGGGAGGGCTTACCCTATGGCTAGCTCATAAGTGGAGGGCCAGCCAAAGGAGTGGGTCCTATACCCATTCGAGATGCGAGTGAGAAGACCGATTTATAACTGGTTAATTCCACATTTCAATCATTCTATTTTGCTTCAAAAAGTGATAATGACACAATGTAATTCAACAATTTTCATTTGAGTACAATTAAGTTAGTGATTTCAATTTTGCCTAGTGTTCATTTTTAGGGTTTTAAAAAAAATCGTACAATACCCATCCATCCATCCGTCCATATGTCACAGCAATTTTTCTCGAAAGTCATATAAGCTAGAACCATCAAACTTTGTATTGAGAGTAAAGTAGTCTTCTACAAAGTTCAACTACAAAAATTTTTTATAAGGCTTCCCATATAGGGGAGTGGCCCACCAAAAAAATTTCATTAAAGATAGGCGATATGCGTATCAAATGAAAGGTCTTAATGATAACTATTCAAAGTACGTCTTAAACTGGCATTTTTTCTTCGAGGGGCTCACAAATATAAACATTTCCCTGCATGTGTTGTGATGAATGAATGATTATTAACATTTAACATTAAGGATGATTAATTCTATATATTTAATAGTTTAAATGATACCAATAAATAATTAAAATGACGAATAACTAAATATTTAAAGATATTGACTGATTTTTCGGAACGACTTGTATTCTTTTCCATAAATTGTGATCCCTCAGGCTGTTAATGGCAGGGAGGGAATCAATTTAACTGTACTGTATATAATTAAGTGATTGACACACGAAATGGTAAAGTATTAAAAAATTTCCTTTTTTCCCTTTATAAACAGCAACTAGAAGAGAAATGTTCTTAGGGGTCAAACTTGGACTCGTTATCACTTTCTTTTCCTTGACTTAATTCTTCATTTTATTGCCACACAACTGTGAGAGACCGCAACATATCACATCGGATTTAACAATAAAGAAATATCGACGCATCAACAATCGCTCAGCTTCCATATACAATACATATTTAACACCAAATGTTCGGCAATTTTTTTTTACAATCTCTATAATACCAATTGATTCAACATTAGCAGATTAAGGGAATAAAAAAAAACTTCAAATTTCGACACTGTTAACTGACCACTTATTTGTGGTTCTTTTCGATTCACACAATAAAGGTTTAGCGCTGAATACACAGAACATATTCCATTTGCGATTCGTGTTTAAAGCCCTCATTTTATTAGCCACTCCCGCACTATCACGCTCATCACCACTCTAGCAAATTTCAACATTTGCACATGACGAGTTGAGTAGGCTTGAAAAAAAATTCCTTTTAACACCCGAAAAATAAATGAAAACACAAGTGAGTTTTTCTTTCTTCACAAACTTTTTCTTCTTCGTAGCACTGCCTCTTGGGCCTTCGATCCCTGCAAATAGCGTCTCCAACTATCTCGCTCCATTGACCGCGTCCTTAAATTTTGAGATCCGAGGAGCGATGAGCTGCCTTCGTCTCCGCCCTTCAGTTCTCCCGACGAATACCTTTCTGCGTATCCGTTGTTTGTTCATACGATTTATGTGGCCAGTCCATTGCAGCTTCTTCAGTTTATTAATCGTTGAGACCTCCAGCTCGTCAAAAATTTCATACAGCTTATGATTGTTTTAAATTCACCATTGGTTCCCATCTAGCTTTGCTCCAATTACTCGTCTCAGGACCCATCACTCAAAGGCGTTCAATATGTTTGCGAATGCTTGGGTTAGGGTCCATGTTTCACAACCATAGCACAACACATGCCTTATCCCAGATTTGTATACTTGGAGCTTATTTTTCCTGTGTATGCAGCTGGTCTTCAAGATCGTCAAAACTGAATAAAATATTTTATTTGCGAGCTGTATTCTTCGGCGTATTTCGTCTCTGTCATTATTGGTTCTCGTTATTTTAGCGCCCAAATATGCAAGTTTGGTGATATTTTTGGCATTTGAGATATTTTTCCTAGACTGCGTCATGAGCTTTGTTTTATTCTCATTGATTTGTAGCCCTGCTAGTTTTGCTTCGCTGTTGGGTTTTAGGAAAAGTTCTTTGGCAGTTGTTAATGACCGTGACAAAGTGTTGATGTCATCCACATAGGCTACTATTTGTCTCGACTTGTATAGCAATGCACCTCGTGTATCGACAGGTAGCTTTCTTATGACGTACTCCAGAGCCAAATTGGGTAGCAATGGGGCCAGCCCAAATGCCTGCTTTCGTTCGATATTTATGGCACAGGCATCGGTGAGTTGGTTTTTAATGCGGACTCTGGAGGCTATCGACGTTATTGTCATTTTGGTAAGACGGACTAATTTGGCTAAGATGCCAAAGCAAAACATTATTTGGTACAGTACGTAACGATCAATACTGCTTGCTTAAAGTCTACGAAAGTTTGGTGTACGTCTATGATGAACTCCCAGTATATGTTTGTCCTGTGTTGTTGCTCACTAGACTTACATCTATACTTCTCAGTTGGTTATCATAGTATTTTTCTTTTCTTAGTTCTAATTATCTTATACGCTTTTCTTCTGAGATTATCGTAATTTTCTCTCTTCGTCCTGGTTTTCCTACCTATGTATTCTTTGCATGCCTGATTCTTTTTATCGAACGCATTCTGGCACTTATCGTTGTACCAATCATTTCTTTTGCGCCGGGCTTGATGTCCGATTGCATGTTTTGCCACGGTCTTAAGAGCCGCTTTCACTTCCATCCAGAGCTTGTTGCTTGTTTTCAGCGATGCTTCTGATGAGATGAGAGGCAGCTGTTTGTTGACGGCCTCCGTGAAATTTTTTATCGTTTGGAGCCTTTCATTGTCAAATTTTTACAGATGGGCTGATCTTCAATCAAGACCCCTCTGACATATGACATCGATAGGTTAATTTGACCATGTAATGACCTGAGTTACAAACACTTGACTTGAATTCAAACTACCCTTTGTATCCCAGCATTCAAAAAGTTAAAAATCAAATAACTTCAGAACTAAGTCAAGACAAAATTTTAAAAATAAAATGGAACTTGCAGTCCAGTTACCAAAACATTGGGTCCGATATGTGGACGATGTGTGTGCGTATGTGAAAAGGAGTGACCTGGAGAAGGTGCTTGCCGTCCTGAATGAAGCCCACAACAATAAAGTATTCACGATGGAGGAAGAGAAAGACGGTAAACTATCGTTCCTAGATACAGCAGTAAGGAGAACCCAAATAAATATAATTTTCGATGTATACCGGAAAGCAACTCACACAAAGAGAACGATTCCAAACACATCAAATCATCCGCAGCAAATCAAGGTTTTTCCGTACAGAGCCATGAACCACAGGATGCTCGATTCGCCGCTAAGCAAAGAAGCTAAGGAAAAGGAGATGAGATACATTGTTGAGACAGCTAGATTAAACGGCTTCAAGGGCTCAACAATTAGGAGAATGGCACAGAAGATCCAGATAACTAGACAGCGACAGGGGCGATCAACATTTTCAAATGCGAATACCGAAAGAACGTACTGGAAGGCTTTAACTTATCACGAAAGCATTAGCAATCGGATCAAGAGGCAAATGAATCAGCTCAATTCTGTACGGTTAATCGAATCAAGCAGCAAGAACCAGCTCAAAGACGTTCTTGGATCAATGAAGAACAAACGCGTACCACACGAAAAATCTATCGCATCGAATGTCCCACTTGTGAAGAAGTGTACATAAGTCAAACGAGGAGACTCATTGGCACGCGAATCAAGAAGCATCTAGGCGTAGCAGCAGCAGCAAGAAAGAAAGAACTTCGGATGTCAAGTCGGCAGTAGCGGAACATATTATCACGAAGGGACACGAGATAACAATGGAGGACGCAGTAGTCATCAAGGAAGCTAGAGACATACGTGAATTGTGTAATGCTTTTTCTACTTTTATAGTTTCCCACAAATAATTTATAGGTATTTCGCTAGCCTTTACGTTTGATTTTTAACCTTACATACTTGTAATTAAAATTAGAACAATTTTGAAGATGAAGGCTCTATTTTGCCACTTCTGTCTTTATGCGAAATAGAAAAGTGAGGATCACAATTTACATTTACAATTTACATTTGAATATACCAATCTTTTTATAGTTTTTTTTTTTTTTAGTATGAATAGGGGAATCCGTTATACATTTTGTTTGATACCACGAATGGTAAAGTATTCTTCTTGTATGAAATTTTTTTTTTTTTTTATATCAGAGTTTTGGTTTAAATTAATTGTTCATTCAGCAACTTATTTCTGAATAAAATAATAAAAAATAAAATAAACGACGTGCAAATACCTGAAGGTAAACAACCTGTCTTCGTAGATCGGCATCACTAAAATCGGTATAGGGGAATTTAATTTATCACAAATAATATCTTCGGGTGGTTTTTGTGACCGTGACATTAAAATATTCGTTGATTGGAATAAGCCGCCAAACATAGACGATATGATTGAATCTTCTCTTCTTATTTCCTTTCCATTTGTATTTTGAATTTGTGATGATTTACGTTCTGGTGAATTAATAGCTGTTCCGCACTTATCCTCCTGTTCGTAAGCTGTACAAATGCTATCCGTAACAGAACCCGACGAACTGCTTTCGGTTAAACTGATATGCCCTAAAGAAGTTTTCGTTTCACCACCTGGTGTTACTGCATTACTACTTTCTAACGCCTGCTGCACCTCTGGAGCTTTTGTTATCTCCACATGGATTTCTGGTGCAGTATTCTTAATGGCAACTGATGTTATGCAAGGAGCATTGTTGTAACTACTATCCTCTATGGTATCAAGGGACGGTACTCTGGAGATACGACGTTCTTCGGATGTTTTTCGGCTTTGATAAGCATGCTCCAGAACTTCAATGCTACTTTGACTGGGATTACTTAAAATTTCGATATCACTTTCACCGTTTTTACTGAAATTGAAATCAATATCACGATCAGGTGTCGAACTACCCGCGACACTTTGATTTGAATCAAACGATTTTTCTGATTGAGTAATTTTTAAACACGATGATGATTCGTTTAACGATCCAGCTGAACCTATACTGCTATGTGAAGCACTTTCTTCAATTACATATTTCTCACCCGCACTTTGTTGTCCGGTTGCACTGGATTGGGTTGCAGTAGCTGTTGTTTGTGTTGTAGAGGATAAATTACTAGTTGGTACTGTATTTAAAGTTGAAATATTGCTAGCTATGACCGGAAGTTCCTCGTATTTTGGCAGCGAACCTTTTGTCGATGAACTAAGCTTTTCGTGAAGTTCAACAACGAAAATACTAGAGCATTCGGGACAAGTAACGTCAACGCTTGATTTCTTGTATGTATTCTCACGAGAAAATTGAGTTGAGCATTTTACACATTTATACAAGGTTTGATTCATTTCACTTAGAAGTCGCTTGGAAAGAATTCCACGAAGATATTTCTCTAATTCCTGACATAATCCTTCTTCAACCGTAAAGATTCGTTCTTTCTTGTCCTTTTTCACTGTGTCGAAATTTATCCGAATTGTGTCTGCTTTCACTCTTTCATAACTTTCTAGTATTTTTATACTCCATTTTGTTTTCGTCCTTCGAGTTAATATATCTCGCTATTTTATATAGGCATCAGAAACAGCTAAAAACACTTCCTCGCTATAGTTCGATTGGTGAACAATATACGTCACTTCATTTTCATCGGGTTTTTTACTCCGTTAACAATAACATTCGCTAATGTTGTCCAAGCTTGTATATTCGGACGTATTTTCGTGGGAACTGGAAGAAGGTGCGGGGTCGACGGCTTCGGCGGGACTGGTATTCTTCTCTTTGGTTATTTTAGCAGAAGTGTCCCCGGTATTTTCAGTATCGCTGGTTTCGATTCAGTTCACACTGCCTTCCGCTGCAGACCAGACAAAATATTGCTAACCTTTCTATTTAGTTATTAACTAAACTAACCTCTTTCCTAATGTTTCTGCTCCGGTGAATGTCACTGCCTCACGAATAACGTTTTCCAAAAACTCTTTAAGCACACCACGCGTTTCTTCACAGATTAAACAGGGAATACGTTTCACTCCACCACGTCGCGCCAAACGACGTATAGCTGGTTTTGTAATACCTTGGATATTATCACGAAGAACTTTACGATGACGTTTAGCGCCTCCATGTGGCTGTCAAAATTTCCGGTTGTCACCTCGGACAAAACATATGTGCGTGGAATGGCACTTCATATGGCGGAAATGTGCTTCTTCAGATGTCGCCAGTGGCATAGTTTTCTCGATGGCCACGGTGGAGGGGCATTTCCAGATGGCTATGTCTCGAAATGTGCCGGGGTTGGATTAATTCTATATTTCGAATATTTATATCCACGGATCTAAATATTTGGACAGAAAAAAAAATATTTTCTGCACAACGATATCCGCACAACAGATGAAGTCCGCTGGCACTTCGAGGACATATCCATCTGGCAGGTTACAAGGGTTCGGGATCGAAATCGCTTCGATTCCTGGGCGTAGGCGTCACATTACAATTGGATGTGATGGATAGCCTGGCAATTACCCGGGAAAGGAAAAAGTTGATGAATCAGGATGAGGGAGTTTACAGATCATGGCTATTCAAATTAATTAAATAATAATATCTTTTCTGAGTTGTGAAAAAACAATATTTTTTATAACTACCCCTTATGTAAATTACCTTTCTTACCTTTTATAAATTAAGCAGGAATGTAAGTGAAAATAAATTAATCGCCGAAAAAGACCTAACGATTACGGTCGAAAATCGATTTCGAAAAGAAAAATAAAAACTAAATAACATAAAATTAAAGGGAAGCTGTTTATTTCTACTTTCAGTTGGAATATTTTGTGAAGGTGAAATTAAATTCGATTACAGCTTTGGGCTGTTCTATATGACAAGTTAGGGGAAACACATGGAAGTTTACTGTCACCTCCAGCACTATTAGGGGAAACATGGTGGTTGTGGTTGAAAAAGCCAGCACTAATTATGTTGCGGATATCCTAAAGAAATTAAGCTAGGACCCTCATCCAATGGACTCTGGGCACTGCGTGGCATATTAAACCAATTTTACTCTATTCTTGGTGGAAACTTACGTAAACTAGGCCCTTTCTCTGGTTATATACAATCAAAAAGTACTTAAAAGGTATTCGTTGGTGAGGGACAACTACTAGTCAGAAAACCCAGGAAGCGTCGGCCTGACTCGGTGACTCAGAAGTTATAGCCATTTGAAATTTCTCCAATTACAACAACAATAACACATGATTTTGGTATTTTATGGACTTTCCATCGAATCAGTCACTGCAGTTTTGATTTAGTCTTCTTGAAATTATAGCATTAATATTTTTGGGAATTCATGATTTGAGTCATTTTTGATGGTTTGCAACAAAATGTCGACCGTTGAAAATATAAAAACAATGGGTTTTCTTTTAAACGTGCACTCTCTTAAAATGCCATCTTGTTCTGCTTCACAGTGTGTTGAAACAATCGATAAAACTCCTCTTATTGTATGTTAGGGCTTCTGCGCGTATTCCTTTCATGCTAAGTGTGCACAGCTTTCAGATCATATTGCTGATACTATTGTTAGTTGTGGTTCGGAAGTTTTCTGGCTTTGTGTCAGATGACGTGGACTTCCCCTTTCAACTATTGTCAACAAATTGAAGAGGACAAATGAGATTGTTAGCACGCTGAATGATGACATCCTTTGCATGCAGAAAAAGTTCAAAAATGCAAAAAAGACATTGCCAAGTTATTGCAGTCGTTGCATGTCTCCGAAGATTTATCGAACCTGATAGAGCGAGTGCCGTGTGTGCCATCAGTTTTCACTAGGAATAATCAACAACAGAGTGCATGCATTTTAGTTGATGCTGTAATTGCTTCTCCTTCGCCTTCCGTTATTGATCATCGTGGACTGCAAAGTACGAGCATTTCATCAGACCCGAACTTGGTTGTTAGTCCCATTGCTTATGGTTCCGGAGTTGCTTGCTCATTAGTCGCAGATGGTTCTACCAATGGGAACCTTTTATTAAATCCTGCATCAGATACTGCCTCATCTTCCAATCTGTCATCACCTGTGATTACGCAACTAAAAGGTATAAATTCATGTGATGCTCCATCAAATCTCTTTCCAGGTACTAGTAAAGAGTCTGATGGTCAGCACTCTAGGCTTGTGACTGCATCGAATTATAAACCCAAAAAAAGGGGCGTTTGGTCGTAATATCACCGCCTCTCAGTGCTGATTATATCGAATCGAAGCTGGAGTCATCTTCATGCATCATCAGCTGCAAGAAGCTAACCAAGGAGAAATTACCTAACAAACTCCTTGCTTCTTTTAAGCTTATTGTGCCTGCGTCCATGAGTCAAATAAAGAGCTCGGAATTTCGGCCTCCTGGATTGCTTGTTAAACCATTTGTTGCCAGAGATCGTCGTAATTTTTTAGAGCTGGAGCGCCCAGAGAAGCGTCTTTGCCGTTGATAAATGTGAACAGTCATTTCTCAATTTATTATCAAAATGTAAGAGGATTGAGAACCAAGCTTAAAGATCTTTCTGCTTCAATAATTACCGCTAATGATGATGATTTTTGCCTAACGGAAACATGGTTGAATGAATCTGTTTCTAATATTCATATCTCCCCAGTTCATAACATTTATAGACAAGATGGTTGTTCACTTTCTAGTTGCAAATCACTTGGTGGTTGAGTTCTTATTGGTATAAAGAAATCATTTTTCACTGTGCCTTGTTATGACTTTCTTCCATCTGTTCCTGTAGAATGTGTCATTGTTAGACTTCATATAGCACATAACTCATTTCTGCTTATTGCATCTATTTATATACCGTGTCAATCTTCACTTGCTCTCTTTGAAACTTTTCTTGATGAGCTGTCTGTTTTTATGCTATCAAAATACCCTTCAGATTTACTTCTGCTTTGCGGTGATTTTAATGCACCTCAGATTGACTGGGATCCTCTTAACTATGCACAAATCATTAGTTCCAATTGTCTTTCATTTATTTTTTCCTCCTTTATGTCCCATTGTTCCCTGTCCTAACTAAATCAAATTTTGAATAGTAACGACCGCATTTGAATTAATTTTTACGAATAGTGCTGCATCTATTTCACTGTCATTTCCATCCGTAAAAGTCTATGTGACTGCAGACAGTCATCATCCACCACTGCGCATGGAGTTCTGCTCCCCTTTGTTAAAACGTAGGCATGGTGTGCTTCCTTGTAAATATAACTTTCGTAAGGCTAGTTTTGCTGCCATTGCTGGGGGTCTGTTTTCTATTGACTGGTGTTCATATTTCCTTAATTTGGACGTTAACTCTGCTCTTGATGAATTCTACTCTTATTTGAATTGTCTTATCGCCAGAAATACTCCAGTCTACTGTCGATCAGAGTCTTCGCAGCCACCTTGGTTCACTTGTAGAGTTCTTGCTGCGTTGAAATCTAAAGATAGAGCCCATCAATTTTTTAAATTTACTGGCTCTAATGAAGCATATGCAGAATTTTCAAGACTCCGAGCTTTGGCTAAACTTGAGATTCAGACTGCGATGAAAAACTATTACTTTTCCATTGAGAAATCATTAAAAGCTAACATGCCTAAGCCTTTTCGGTCTTACATTCGCTCTTTGACGACATCGTCCACGGTTCCTGATGTGATGCATTATGAAGGTTCTAGTGCTGATACACCAGTTGATATCGTAGGGCTCTTTGCTCAATGTTTCGCGTCTATTTACCACAACGCCAATGTATCAAATTCGTTCCAGTCTGATTTTTCATATCCACAGTGCATGTCTTCCTTTTCCATTTGTCCTAGTGATGTTGAGTTTGTGATCTCTAATTTAGATGTAAGCTTGGGTCCGGGTCCTGACTCCAAACTCAAGTTTGATAAACATGTATCGCATGTCACTTCTAAAGCGGCTAGGTTTTCTGGATTCATTCTCCGTCATATTAATATTTTTAGCAAAATATCCTCTGCCTTGCTATTATATACTTCTCTGGTCAGGAGTATTATGGAATACTCTGTTCAGATTTGGTCTCCGCACCATGCTTACTTATTTGCAGATCTTGAAAGTATTTAACGAAAATTCACAAGGTGCTTGCTTTACAAATTCAATCTGCCTTACAGAGTTTATAATGAACGTCTTGTCCTATTAAAACTTCCTTCCCTTGAAGCTTGACGTACGTTTTTAGATGAGTGTTTGTTATTTAAACTTCACCACCGTCTGATTTATTCTCCACTGGCAAATGATATACTATGGAGGGAACCTGATAGACTAAATCGTCTTCCTTCTCGACTTTGTATACCTTTTGCAAGAACGGAATTATACTATAATTCAACTATGTTGCGTCTGCTCGGGGTACACAATGAACTTTGGCTTGGTTCTTTTCCTTCTAGGTTTCTTATTTTTAAGAACTCAGTTAAATCTTTGCTTTTTGGATTTTCTTGATTATTTTTTTTGCTACTGTTTAATTTGTTTTAGAATTGTATTCGCATTAGTCTCTTTCGGTTGCGAATTAATGTATTCCTAACTTTTTAATATTTAATTTTTTTGTACCAACTCTGTAATTGGGATTACTCCTGTTGATCTTGGCCTAAATAAATAAATAAATAAATATTTCTTGACTTTATTCCTTGCTGGTAACTGCATTCCGGAGAAGTTGTATGCAAAGCCCTTCTGAGAGGAGCGAAGATCTGTCTATCCAACCTGCTTAATGCAAATAATTATACCTTGTGGGACAAGCGTTAAATCAATATCTTCTGTCTTCCTCGCTATTACAAAAATGCGAGGTTTCTTTTGTTCTTAATTCAAAGGTGACTTGGCAGAACTCGTATGTAGTGAAAAAATCTGTTTCGACACTGTCTTAAGTATTGCTTCTCCAAAAAGTGGGTAAGGCATCAGTGTTGCAACCAAAAATAAAATCGGAGCTATTTAATTCCGTATGTAAATTCACTATCTCTTATTCGTTGCTGGTGCACCCAATGATGAAGAATTTCCGAGTATATCACATATGTACGAGTACGTGTTTGAATACCAAAAGCTACGCTGATTGCCAATTAAGTTGGTAGCAGCACTCGAGTGTTACAAATTGATATAAGAGAATATTTCTCAATTTTAGTTCAGTAAACCTAAGCAGTGCATCCGTCATTGCAAGCAAAAAGAGTACTGGAGATAGCAGACCATAGTCTGATATTTATTCTAGGGTTTTCTTTGCTTATCAATCCAAAAATTTCCAATTTGTTGTGGGAATGATTGTTCTAGGAATAAAAAGGGATACCTTTGTCCTCTTCTTGGTCGATTTATCTATGGTTGCAGGTAAATGAACTCCTTAAAAAACTGGAAAATTTATCAATTAAGTGACTGCAGGCTAACCAAATTAGGTCATTTTCACCATCTTGCTAATATTAGTAAAGCTTTCATTATTGAGGGTTCATTAAAAGCCTGCAAGCCACTCAAGTTGATTTATGACTAGTCAGTCATCGTTCTACTCAGAGTACGCTCCTTTCTGATCAATTGCGCTGTCAAAGTTACTTTTTTTTTGTTTTAGCAGTAAAGGCCCCTTTACGCGTTCGCTTAACGATCGTTAAGAGTATTTTATTATCTTGTTGATGTTTCGGGAGTCGAGAAGGCTTTGATAATAGTTCCGTCCACCCGGCTGCTATACGTTCTGATTTTAGGCTAGTATACGTACCATAACTGAACGGACTTATAGTCCGTCTGAAGAATCATTCGAAACAAATCGCATTGTCTTCAACGGGGTTCAAATCAGAAACTTTCGGTTTACGCAGCAAGTACTCTAACTACTACACCACGCAGACTACATGAAAATTACTTTTAAAGCACTCATTTCAGTGCAGCTGCTTTCCTTAATTACTAATTTTTAGAATGGCTAATAAGTTACTTCCTTTTAGCTTATTTATTCCAGATTGATGGCTAAGACATACCCGTTTCTATTTCACAGTCACTTCTAATGTAACACTCAATTTGACACTTGTATTTTGGTACAAGCAATCAGACAGCAAGAGATGGATCCTGCAGGAACTTTTAAGTCGAGGTGAAGAAATAAAGCTTCTTTAAGTTTTGTTCAGTTTCTTGGTTCCTCTATTGTGTGGCGCAAAAGAGAAAGTCTCACCAGAGGAAATATCCTCACTAAGCATCATTCTCTTGATAGTAGTTCCATATGGTGGGTGATATGATTTGTTCGATTTTTTCCTCAACTGGGCCATTATCACCACTTATAATCTATTCTGAGTTTCTCTAGAGTACAGTTAGACCGCCCGCTCCGCTATATGTATTTACTTGTATACTTCCATAGTACACTGACTTTTATAGAATTAAAATTCTTGAAGATTCCCATGAACTTTATTCTGCTTAGCCCCACGATCATTGAGAATGTTGCTGCTACTTGCTTATATAAAGAACCAGTTGTCATCATCCTAAAGCTACATCCTCTTTTAGATTTTATCTTCAACAGTGGATTCAGTCTTCCTGATTTATCAATCGCGTAGCCCAATTTTAAGCACCAAACAGCTACTCGTACATCAGAACGTTCTAAAATTCCTATCACTGATTTTTTTGTATCACCCACCTCACGAGCATGTCAAACTTGAAAGCAGTTGTCACTGAAAGCTGCGTTGAAAAAAATACCTGTATATATTTTTTGAGCCCATCGAGCCATTACCAAGCATGCTATAAATATTTTAGTATTCTTGTGCTGAGCTCAACACTGAGTTATATTTTTAAATAACACCCTTAATATATTGCATTCACTCCTTTTTATTTAATAATCTCATAACATAGTTGTATTATGAAAAATCGACAATGGAATCAAATCAGTTGGTGACTAGTAATAAAATACACTGTAAAATAAAATCCATCTGAAGTGAAGGCTTTTAAAAACCTATACTATATATTTTTAGAGGTTTAAGACAGAGATTTGTCAAAATCATTTTAACTAACAACTAGTAAGTATATTCGTATTAAGCAAAAACTAATCCAGATCTTAATCAAATATTCCACAATTCGAAAAATCACTTAATTATGTTCAGAAGGCAAAATGGACAAAGGATGATTGTTGCACTGCAAAAGAAATATACATTAAAATATTTAATTATAATTCAAGTCTAAGTTAGAACTCACCAGCACATTAGTTTATTCAAAATTTTCGCGTCTTTATTCGACAGTTGCGAGCCTTTGGTGGGAGGTTTTTCGGTCACTACGAAGCAGTGGTTATGGATTTAATTTATTCAAAGTCTTCTTAATCGTCCTTACCTTTACTTTCCACTGCGTCAACAAAACTAGCGAAAAATAATGAAATAACTAGTAACACGGCGATATATTTGGTATTACTCATTGTGAAATGGTAACAACTCAGAAGATGTAAAACAAGCGACTGATGAATGTAGCGACCCGTGCAATATGTGTAGAAATTTTTTTTATTGCTTTAAAGATAAAAAAAACTTTATTTTACGCTAGAAATTTTCTCCAGAATTGTGGCGTTAGCTTACGTAATGAAAAACTCTTAAAATAAAAAGTCAAACGTAAATTAGTGCACACATGAAGTTAATACGCTTTAATTCCATGTTAATGATTAAATATGCCTGCAGGCATTTTCAGCTACTGATGATCATGCGTTTCTTCAGTCCCATGACGTAATAGATGTAAGATAACAAAGACATCTGAAGTTTTTCTATGGCTCCGGAAATGCTTGGTGAATATCTTGCCTTAGCAGCAAAATACCGTATGTCAATAAGGCAGAAAAGTGTAAATCTGTAAAATGCTGTGTACATTTTGCAGCAAGAAGCAATGTTGCTTGCTTGATCATAGAGAGGATAGGGGGAAAAGTCAACTGGCGCCGACATTGGCAGCGTATTAACATATCTTCAAGCAAATAAATTAAAAAAGCAAACTAAAAAGTTGAGATTGTCAAATCCCTTCAAACAGTCGGAAGTAGTAATCTCATGTTGGTCTAATAGTTAAAAAAAATTTAAACGATTTTAATGATAGTCCTCGATAAGAAGATATGGCCCCTTTAACCGTTTTTAACAGAGCAGGTTGAGTGCAGTACTACATGTAAAATTTTGGCAAGATCAGGTATTAAAGCTCCTTTGCCTGAAATCTCGGAATTCTTTCCTGTTTTATATATTGCATTTTTAGGTAGTTGGTTGCAAACATTAAAAACATTGACTTTGAGAAGACAACAGTTAATCATCCACAGTCTCTCACGCCCACGGTTGTAGCGCACTCATTCTCTTCAATAGATGCTAATATCTAGCAACAGACGAAGTTTAAATATTGTAGTGAATTCCTGAAAGCCTTCGAGATATCTTTTTTTGGCAGTAAAATTACAGGGTGGCGCAAAAGTTCCTGACCATAGTATTGGTTGTAAAAAAATTTAAAAGAAAAGAGATTGGGTTAATAATTTAATTTCATTACAAACTACACACCTTAGGCAATATAATGAATAATCAGTATGAAATATATCCTCCTTTGTTTTCAATACACTCTAGAAGTCTTTTTCTAAAGCTGTCATATCAATTTTTTAGATACTCGTAATCTGCAGAAATCGCGTCACACTCAACTTGAACACGTCGAATCAGCTGCTACCCATTTTTTGGTCCAGAATATCTAGACACTTTCCTGTAATTTGGACCACATGTTTTGATGGGGTTTAAATCAAAGGAATTACCAGGTGAATCAATCCACACTTCAAAAAAATGCTAATAAAACGCCTCATATGCTTTCAAAGCAGCATGCGCCTTGGTACCATCTTGCATCAAAATCACTTACTTTCCGTCCCTGAATTATTGGCAATTCGTAAGGCATTGCACAAAGACAGGGAAAATATTTTCCATTAACAGGCTCCTTGCTGAACAAAATGAAGTTGGCTTTTTGCGCTACTAAACACTCCGGCGGCTACCATGATTTTTAAGCCAAATATATTTGCGTGGTCGCTGGTTCTCACTGTCCTTTTCTGTCAGTTGGACATTGAATGCAATTGAATCCATCACTCATTTGCAAACAGGATGTTATTACGCAGCCTTTCACCACGACCATCGTCATCAGCAAATCCGAGATATTCAGTTTTTGAAAGAAACCCAGCCAGTCTCGAATGTTCTTCTCTAAAAGTAAAGATTTCTTGCATTGTCGATAGGCTAGCCAGCCCCAGTTGGTTTACAGAATGTATTGCTGAAAGGTTCGCCTCAACACGTTTTCAGTGGCTTCTGGAAAGCTGTTAAGCTGTTTCGTCACTGTACGTGTCCCCACTCCTGGTCTATTTTTAGCCAATGTTTGAATCTTTCTTTTTGCTTCTGCCAAAAATATCGATGGTTGACCACTTCTTTATATCTCTTATAAGTTTGCTTCCTCAAAATTGCACCATTCTTTTACGGTGTTGTTGCTGATTCCAAGTACTTTTAAGTACTTTTCATATGTCGCTGTAGCTGTACCCCCAATCGATGTATGCGTTGGATTGGAATATGTTTTTGAATTTAAATACTGACCATTTTTCTTTTTTTTCGTGGTAGGGAGGTGAATGTCCATTTACGCACAGAATGTGGCACTCTCATTCTCGCAAGAAGGCGACTGGTCTATTTATTTATTTATTTATTCCATCGTACAGACTGAATAATCCAACAACAAAATGGAACGTAAGAAATAAATACAGTTAAACCAGTAGTAAGTCTCTTAGTTTTTTTCTTAAATGCTATGTAAGAAGAGGGGAAAGGACCAAGCTCGAGATTATTATGATTTTGTACAGTTCTTAAAATTGGTGAATCGAAATATAAATCAGTTCTAGCATATGGGATAGCAAAATAAGAATTCATCCGAGATGAACAAGATGTTTGTCGGAAAGGCAGCTCAGAAAAAATATTTAACGGGACTTGATGGTAGCAGAGTTTATACAAAAAACCTTGGTCTAAATAAGTTCGTCGGGAGATGGAAGAGATAGGAAGGATAAACGACTTTCATAGGACTGATACGGTAAATAAAACTTCAAGAAAAAAAAACACGTGAACTTTCTTTGCACAGTTTCTAAAGAAGACACAAGATAGGAAAATCCGGGGGGACCAGATAACAGAACAGTATTCAAGCAAAGAGCGAACAAGACATACAAATAGACGGATAGAAGAACAGATGCTATTGAATTTATATACATGTCTAAGGATAAACAATCGAATGGGGCATGCCTCAGACGGATCCGCGGGGAAAACGAGTCCTGGAAATGGCGGCCAGGACGGCCCTTGTCGTGCTAAACACCGGAAATACGCCGACTTTCCGCCGTATTGGCTGTAAGGGAACCATACGGGACGTGACAATCACCTCGGAGTCCTTAGCACGAAGGATACACAATTGGAAAGTATGAGAGGACTACTCAGTCAGTGATCATCAGTGCATTCTGCTTGAGATGAGTGATGCTGTCTCCCGACGTCTGTGCTCTCGGCCTTCTACAACTGGATGGAACATCTGAAGGATGGACGTCGAGAGGTTTGTCAAGGCTCTCACAGCAGGTGAGCCGCTGCAGGGAGCTTCGGAGGGGACGGAAGAACTGGCAGCTAAAGACGTGGTGAACTCTATTATGAGCATCATCACGACTGCTTGCTGTGCTTCTATGCCCCGTCGAAAACCCCGGCACGGCAAGCCCCCAGTGTACTGGTGGTCAACTGAAATCGCTGAAAAGCGAAGGGAGTGTCACAAGCTTCGACGTGAGGCTCAACAGACGCGGAACCGTGACGAGGCATGCAAGCAGGTGGCAGCATACAAGTCGGCCAGGAAATGCCTTCGCAAACTGATCAACAGTAGCAAGGCTCGCTGCTGGAAAGTTCTAGTGGACAATGTGAACAAGGATCCGTGGGGCCTTGGCTACAACCTGGTCATGGGGAAACTTGGTGCCCTACGGAAGCCTTGGATACATGACGCGGAAAAGATGGACGCGATAGTGCGGGGACTCTTCCCCGCCCATCCCGTGCGTGTTGACGCTGTCCATCGTGAAACAGCAGTCGAGTGCCCACTCTTCACACAGCCGGAGCTGGAGGAGGCAGTCCTCTCATTGAAAACGAGGAAGGCTCCTGGCCCACATGGTGTTCCAGCTGAGGTGTTGCGGCTCGTCTATCACCATTGTCCTGACTTGCTGCTCAGCACATTCAACGCTTGCCTACGGAACGGGGTTTTCCCGGTACGATGGAAAGTGGCGAGGCTCGTGCTGATCAGCAAGGGGAAGGGAAATCCCGAATTGCCGTCTGCATACCGCTCGTTATGCATGCTAGACACGGCTGGGAAAATGCTAGAGAAACTCATCAAGGGAAGACTCACTGACGCGATTCGTGCTGCTGGGGACTTATCTCCTCGGCAGTAACGCTTCAGAGCAGGACGTTCTACCATTGATGCGATTGCAGAGGTGGTGAGCACGGTCCAAAAGGCAGAGGCATATAGTCGCACCAAGCGACGGATCGTCCTGTTGGTGACACTCGACGTCAGGAATGCCTTCAACTCCGCTAGATGGGTGGATATTCTGGATAAGCTGGAAAACTCTTTTCAAGTTCCAGAATATCTAATGCGGCTGAGAAGGCTTCTTCGGGAATATTGGCTCTGAGTCGACTTATGGCCAACGTAGGGGGCCCAGCCCATCAAGAAGACGCCTCTTGATGAGTGCTGTAGGGTCAGTGCTACTGTACGGAGCAGAGGTATGGGGCGACGCTCTCAGCAAGGAGGTATACCGAAAACGTTTGGCACAGGTACAGAGAAGAGGAGCACTGAGAATTGCATCTTCGTATCCAACAGTCTCCGACTCGGCCGTGAGAGTGATTGCAGGCGTGATACCTATCGCCCTCCTTGCTAGAGAGCGCCGCGCTATTTACCTGCACCGAAACGAGGATGCGAGGGAGACAGTTGTCCGCGAAGAGAGACAGCGCTCGCTCAACGGTTGGCAGCATTCTTGGGTGAATTGCATGAAGGGAAGGTGGACTGCGCGCCTCATCCCGGATGTGAGACCGTGGCTAAATCGAAGGCATGGTGAGACTGACTTCTATCTGACCCAGCTTGTGAGTGGGCACGGAAGTTTTCAGTCTTACCTACACAAGGTCGGTAAGTCACGGTCTCCCGACTGTCGGTTTTGCTCAGGAGACAAGGACAATGCCTATCACACATTTTTCGCGTGTACAAAATGGGTCAAGCTGCGAAAGGAACTTTACAGAGAGATGGGGGAGCTCACCCCGGATAATATAGTCGCGGTGATGCTCGAATCGGTTGACAAATGGAACCAGGCGGCACATTATGCTCGGGCAGTCCTAAAATATAAAAGGGACTCACAGCAGCCTGGGGCGCTGGGGCTGGAGGATCGCTCTTCTGGCAATTCCTCTTCCCCTCTTCCCTCCCGCGAGGAAAGGGATTCCCCAGCTTGAAGGCGCTCCACGGCGTAACAAAACGAGACCTGTAATGGTGAATTACAGGGAGTATAAATAGAGAAATCAAGAACTCTATATTATGAAGGAGAGAAATTTTAATAATAACACATTCTAAAGTAGGAGAAAAACAGAAACTAGAACAAGGAGAACTAGGTAGAGCTTTGCTAACTGCAACCAAAACTCCACCACCATCAGCCTTATTAGTAGCAATCAGGTCACGGTCATATCTATATAAAATATGATCAGGAAACATTTCACTGCTCTAAATGTTTCCATTCAGCCAAGTCTCGGAGAAGCAAATAATAGAATCATTACTAACTTGATAGGAGATAAAGAATTCCTCAAGCTTGGTCCTTAATCCTCTACATTTTGGTAAAAAATAGAGATACAAAATTTATTAGGAGAAGTTACATTGAATAGTATTAAAGTTTGAAAGAGAATCATTGAAATTTGAAGAGGATACAGTGCGATAAATATTATGATTACCAGAATATTCATCAAGATTACTTGTGATTAGAGCTTTGGGATTTCGTTTATTGCGCGACGAAAATTTCTTCGTCTCAATTCAAACGGCTTAACAAGTACACTAGCAGGCCAGTGATTTGTATTCAGAACAATATTAGTATTTGCAGAAATCACCAATTTAAATGAGGCAACTACTTTGTCCGTTAAATTTTCTTTAGTCAACTTATGACAACTAAAAATTTTAACGGATGATCCAAACTTTTTGTTGACATAACGCTTTTGGTCCTCAACAGAAGTTTTGTACGCCACTCTAGATATGAAGATATTCTTCAAAGGTATAGAAGCACGAATGACAGGAGAATCGAGATCTGTTGAGGGAACGAAGTCACTCGATTTCTGATGTTTAATTAGTGCTGGTATTTTTCTTTTAAATCGTTCCCTGGCTGCTGGACGAAGAACCAGGCGGGCTGATGATAAGTAAATCAGATTGTTGATTAGTAGAAAGCGGCCTCAATAGCGAGTTGCTCCTAGTGACGATTGATTGACCAGGTTTTGCTGTTTCTACATAATTGCAGCAATCCGGCTGTAGTACGAACACTAGCTGTATCTGCATATCTTGTTGAGCAGCTAGTGAAGTATCAGGTACATTTAAATTGTCAGCTTCCGAAACCGTTGGTTGTTGGTTAAAAGATAGCGGCTTCAACAACGACTTACTTGCAGTAACAATTAAGGGACTAGATTTAATCAATCCTGCAGAATTGTGGTAATCTGGTTGCAATACTAACGCTGGTTAATGCTGCATATCATGTTGAGAATTTACGTTCAGGCTGTCATTTATGGACAAGGTGGATAGTGCTCCTTGAGAGGAGACATTGGATAATTTTACCTGCGGTTTACTTTTTGTCGGTATTGATGGAGCTGTATATGACGCTGAACGACTACCCACCAAACACCTCCCCTGTCAACCTGAAAGCCTAGTCTGCAACCGTTTGACATATTACTTCGGGCCAGGTCACGTTTTGTTACGCCATGAGGCGCCTTCATACTGGAGGATCCCTCTTCTAGTGGGAGGGGAAAGGAAGTGCCAGCAAAGCAATCCCCCAGCCACAACATCCCCGGCTGCTGTGAGTCCCTTTTATATTTTAGGACTGCCTGAGCATAATGTTCCACATGGTTCCATTTTTCAACCGATTCGAGCATCACCGCGACTATATTATCCGGGGTAACCTCTCCCGTCTCCCTGTAGAGGTTCCTTCGCAGCTTGTCCCATTTTCGACATGCAAGAAATGTGTGGCAGGCATTGTCCTCCTCTCCTGGGTAAAACCGATATTCGGGGGACCATGACTTACCGATCTTATGCAGGTTAGATTGAAAACACTCATACCCGCTCACAAGCTGGGTCAGATAGAAGTCAATCTCACTATGCCTTCGATTTAGCCACGGTCTCACATCGTAGATGAGGCACGCAGTCCACCAAACAAGGAGGCCGACAGGTTTCACGCCTGCAATGACTCTCATTGCCGAACCAGAGACTGGCGGATACGAAGATGCAGTTCTCAGCGCTACTCTTCTCTGTAAACTGTGCCAGGCGTTTTCGGTACACCTCCTTACTGAGAGCGTTTCCCCATACTTCTGCTCCGTACAGTAGCACTGACCCTACAGCACTCATCAAGAGGCGTCTTCTTGATGGGCTGGCTCCCCCTACATTGGCATTAAGTCGACTCAGAGCCGATACTCCCGAAGCAGCCTTCTCAGCCGTTGCCCCAATTTGCTCAGAGAAATTCATCTTCAAGTCGATTAGCCACCCCAGGTACTCCACTGCTGGTTTTGATTTGATTTGTATGTCTCTAATACTGATCATCCTTACACTAGGGATTTTCTTTTTTGTCAAGATGACCACCTTGGTTTTCTCCAGTGCTAAACTGAGCACGCAAGCAGTCATCCAGTCCCTCACTTGGCGCATTAGCATACCTAGCCTAAGTTGCCCTTATTCAACGGTGCGTCCAGCGACCAGAGCTGCAACATCATCCGTATAGCCGATCAAGTGAGACTCATCTGGCATCTCCGGTCTCAGTAGCCCTTTGTAAGACACGTTCCACAGGTCCGGACCAAGGATAGATCCCTGGGCAACACCCGATATAATTTCCATCCTTCGTTGGCCCTGTGTCGGATCGTAGAGCAGGCTTCGGGCCTTTGGGTAGTCCCTCAAAAGCCGCATTAGATATTCTGGAACTTGAATAGAGTTTTCCAGCGTATCCAGAATATCCACTTATCTAGCAGAGTTGAATTCGTTCCTGACATCGAGTGTGATCAACAGGATGATCCGTCGCCTGGTGCGACTATGTGTCTCTGCTTTCCGGACCACGCTCACCACCTCTGCAATCGCATTAATAGTAAAAGAGGCTCTAAAGCCATACTGCCGAGGAGGTAGGTCCCCAGCAGCACGAATCGTATCAGTGAGTCTTCCCTTGATGAATTTCTCTAGCACTTTCCCAGCCGTGTCTAGCATGAATAACGGGTGGTATGCAGACGGTGATTCGGGATTTCGTTCCCCCTTGCTGATCAGCATGAGCGTCGCCACCTTCCATTGTACCGGGAAAACTCCGTCCCGTAGGCAAGCGTTGAATGTTCTGAGCAGCAAATCAGGACAATGGTGTTAGACAAGCCCGAACTCCTCAGCCAGAACACCATCTGGACTTGGAGCCTTCCTTGCTTTTAGTAAAAGGACTACCTCCTTCATTTCCGGCGGTGTGAAGAGTGGACACTCGACTGCTGTTTCACCATGGACAGCTTCAACATGCACGGGTTGGGTGGGAAAGAGTGCCCGTATTATCTTATCCATCTTTTCCGCATCATGTATGCAAGGCTTCCGCATAACTAGCTTGTAGCCAAGGCCTCGCGTATCCTTGTTCACATTTAAAAAAATTACAATAAAGAAAACTTACTGTTAAACCTAAAATTGGGTATTTTGAATAGGAGTACTTTGAGAATAAGTAAGAGATGTTTCCAGGAGTGTGAAGGTAGTGTGCAGTGTGAGGATAAGTGCGAGGCTCGTCGGAAGCACAAAAAAAAATGAGCTACTTGACAGTAAGCTGCTCAACAACGCTGAGTTGGTTATGTTGCATGGTGGAAGGAAGAAAACCCCGAAAAATTGTTCAATTACTAAGCAAGTAGATAATCTTCGATTGCCTTTTTGAGATATAAAATAGCAGTTTTTGAAAAAAGAGCTTGATTTGTTTATGCTTCCTTACCCGAGGAAACAAATTTAGTTGGCAAGTGTAATGCTATCAAAATTTCTATGTTTTCAATTAGAGAAGCAAGAGGGAACGTGAAAAATCCAAAGCTACGGAGGATAAATAGCTTTGCTCATTTAGCTAGGCCCTTAATTTCTATTTCTTGTATTACTACCATGATATATGGCTAAATTAGGGACATGAAATGTTTTAAGTACTTGACCGAAGCAGAAGAAGGTTTTCAACGGAATTGAAGTTCAACGGAATTGAAGTTAATCTGACCCTCCAAATTTTCCAGGAAAATGCATCGTCATGCTGAACTAACTTTCAAAGATGCCAGCCATATTCTTAGTGTGGGTAAATTGAAAAAGGTTTGGTGCTCTTCAAAATACTGCAAAGAACAACACTCTAGCAGCTCTAGAACGATGCTAAACCCAATACGATAAGTTTAATCACGTTCTAGAAATAAGAAAATAACAATTTATCAAAGAAGTTTTTAAGAGGGCCAATATAATATCGCAATGAGCTATACTCTGATAAGTGAACCTGCAAGGAAGTACAAAGATAAGTGCTCATAGTCAATATAATTAGTTATAATGGATTGCAAGCAGACTTGCTTCTGCTCAGTGAACGATATCACAATGTAAAACCGCAAGCATAATTCCCTGACAATCCTTATTCTTGTACCATCCGGATGCGAAAAGGCACTTATTTTCAAGTGCGAAGTCAGTGAGGGAAAGATGGATCTTTGCGGCAGGAACAAGATTCTTGGGTACATACTTTACACCGAATGAATTGAAATAAATTTCCCAAGCCAAACTCAGGAGCTCAAAAGACGCATTTTGATCATAGTAGACCACGTTCTAGTTAGGGTGGTCTTTAATACTAAGGCCATAAAACGGGGAGATCCTTAAGCATATTAAGGGGAATCTGAGTCTTAGATATGTAAACCAGACAAAGAGTTATCGTACTGAATACTGGCAACACACCTACTTTTTGTATGAGTGCAGTGCACAGACGATATGTGGCTTAACATCATTGTAGGAGCTTCTTATTCTAAGGGTGCAAAGCAGCAGAATTCTAGAGGACTACTCAATCAGTGACCATTCTTCCTCTTCGCAGCATCATAGTCCCTTCCTGCAACAAGCGCCTCCAATGGTCTCGATCTATTGACCGTGTCCTCCAATTTCGAAATCCGAGCAGCGATGAACAGTCTTCGTCGATCGAGTCAGAGCAGCATTTATTTGCTGTCTTTATTAGTTTTCACCCTTCTTTTTCTCCTCCATTTTCCCAACAAATACCGTTATGGGTATCCATTGTTCGTCGATACTCTTCATGTGGGCAGCCCATAGCAACTTTCGTAGTCTTCAATTGTTGCAACCTCCAGCTCGTTAAAAACTTCATGAGGCTCATGGTTGTATCGATTTTGCCATTGGCCCCGACCTTGCTTCGCTCCAATTATCCGCCTCAGGACTCGTCACTCACAGGCGTTCAATATATTTGCGAATGATTGGGTTTAGGTCTATGTTTCACACCCATAGCATAACACAGCTCTTATCACAGATTTGTATACTTCGAGCTTTGTTTTCCAGTGTACGCAGCTGGTCTTCAAGATCGTCAAAACTGAATAAAACATTTTATTTGTGAGCTGTATTCGTCGGGGTATTTCGTCTCTATAATTAGCGGTTCTTGTTATTTTGGCGCTTAGATACATGAATTTTCCAACATTTTGGATATTGTATTCACTAGATGTGAGATTTTGAGTGTTTGAGGTATTTTTGTCGACTAAGTCATGAGACTTGTTTAATTTTCATTGATTTGCCGCCGTACTAGCTTTGCTTCGCCATCGAGTTTCAGGAAAAGTTCCTTGGTTGTTGGTAACGACCGTAAAAAAATGTTGATGTCATCCGCGTAGGCTGCAACTTGGCTCGAATTGTATAGTAACTTGCCTGTTGTATAAACAGGTAGGTCTCTTATGACATATTCCAGAGCCAAATTGAATGGCGGTGGGGCCAGCCCATCTCCCTGCTTTAGTCCGATATTTGTGTCAAAGGCGTTAGTAAGTTGATTAAAAGCAAGCACTGTTTGGTACAGTACGTTACAATCAATACTGTCGTATGCTTGCTTAAAGTCATCGAAAACCTGGTGCACGTCTATGTTGAACTCTCGGAATCTCTCAAATGCCTGCTTGACTGTAAACAATTGGTCTATTGACGATCCGCCTGCTCTCAAGCCGCCCTGATACTCCCCAATAATACTGTTTGCGTATGATCTGGTTTTATTTTCTAAGATTTTTGAAAATATTACCAAGTAGAAATTTAATTCAAGCTGTTATTAGACCCTAATAAGGCATGCCTAAGCGGTCATTAGTGCCTTATGCGAAATCCGCATTAGGCCCTAATACCGAACGTAACGCATTACCCCATCGCTGTCTAAATTAGATAGTGATGGGGCATGCCTAAACAGTTCCTAATTTAGACTGTGGTGTTGCTTGCCTAATCAGTTCCTTACTTAGGCAGTGATGGGGCTTGCCTAAATAATTTCTAATTTAGGCTGTGATGTGGCTTGCTTAAACACTTCCTAAACACAAACAACTTTTTTGGCAAAACCAACATAAAAGATATAAATGTGTTCATAATATTTACCATTCTCGTCACTTTGCAAAACAGAAGTTATCACATTTTTCAAAAAAATCCACATTTTCATTAAACGTATTTATACATGCAACCTCAACAACACGGCTCTGGTGCAAATTATATGCAGTGAAGTATTTTGATTCAATTTAGGCATGCCGCATTAGGGCCCCATTCGGCCCGCATTAGGCATGCTTGACTTGAGAAAAAGTTATCAACTGCTCATCACATCCGAACTCAAATGTATTTAAAGTTATACATTCTCATCTTCTACGTTTAATCGTAATTTATTACCAAGAAATTTTGTTTTATCTCAATTTTACACAACAAGAAATTTTCTGTTTAGGAACTGTTTAGGCATACCCCATCACTAGCTAAATTAGGAACTGTTTAGGCAAAATCCATCACAGCCTAAATAAGCAATTATTTAGGCAAGCATCATCACCACCTAAATTGAAATTGGTTTATGAAGTAAAGAAAATTGAAGATATTTAAACTCATACCAAGAGTTTAAACATTATTTGTTTTTTTACACTAAAAGCAAGTTGTATTTAGGAACAGTTAAGGCAAGCCTCATCACCACCTAAATTGAAGAATGTTTAGGCATGTCCTATCACTGCCTAAATTAGGAACTTTTTAGGCCAGTCCCATCATCGCCTAAATTGGAATTCGATTTTTAAAGTGTTTAACTATAGTTTTTGAGAAATGTTCGTAAAACTATGGGTTTTGAATAATGTTCGTAAAATGCTTATTTCTTACCAAGAAATTTTAGTTTGCTTAGTTTTTTCACAACAAAGATTTTTCTGTTTAGGAATTGTTAAGCAAACCCCTATTTGGGATGGGGTAATGCGTTACTTTCGGCATTAGGGCCTAATGGGGTTTCCTTAAACAAATCATATACTGAACAAGTTTAGGCATACCTAATTATGCCCTCATTAGGCCCACATTAGGCATGCCTAACTTAGGCATGCCTAACTTAGGCATGCCTAACTTAGGCATGCCTAACTTAGGCACGCCTCATTAGGGCTCCATTAGGCTCACATTAGGCATGCCTAAACTGGCAAAAAATGATAAATCGCTAATCTCGCAGCATAAAATTGCAAGGTTTTCATTTGATCATTTTTGCGTTCTCTATATTGCACTTGAATGAGACGTTTTCAAAATTGCTCAAGTTAGGCATGTCTCATTAGGCCCCAATTAGACCCACATTAAGTATGTTTAACTTAGGCATGCCCCATTAGGCCAGTATTAGGCCTAAACTGATAAAAAGTGAAAAATTTTCTGAGTTACAATTGGCTCCTTAGTACTCGTATGTAAGGACTTCAAGTATGCTCGATGTCCAACGTTGTTGGATTAGAACATCTGATTTTGAGTGTTGCCATCCGGTGTTTGCATCAATATGGGAAGCAAGTCAAGTGTATGACTAGATTTCAGCTCCACACAAAGTCAATTAGGTGTTCGCCGTTGTCATTTGTTTCATTGTGGGGGCTATATCCCTCCAGATGTTCGCCGATGAGATAGCTCACTACCCACCTTAGTGTTGTAATCAACCAGAATTATTTTTGTGTTGTTTGTATGCAATGACTGGACTAGTCTTTTTTGGCGATTTTAGAACGTTTCCTTCGTTTCTTCGTCCTTTTCTTTCGTCGGGGGTGTACATTTATAAGCCAAATTTTAAAGAGTTTTGCTTTTATTAGGATCATACATAGCCGTTAATTGATTGCCTTAAAATCAACAGCGTGCGATGTGATCTCAATATCCACAATAAACCAGTGATCACTAGCAAAAGGAATGTAAGAGCAGCGAATGTATTTCTCACCTCGACTGTTTACGTGTAAAATGCTGCAACGATTGACGTTAAGAAGTTCAACGGGTCTCTCACGGTAAGTACCAGGAGAAGCCTTCGGCAGTAGTATGGCTCGCTGCTGGTAAAATCTCGTGGAATAGCTGTCTTGATGAGGACAGAATTGGAAGAAGCAGTTCTATATATAAAGAAAGAAAGGCGAGAGGATAAGATGGCGTTCCTGCTTAGGTGTTAAAGCTTGTCTGTTAGACTTGTCATTCAGCATGTTAAGGGCAGCACAGTCAAACAGGATTTAAAATCTCAACCACGCCACATTCTAATGCAACCACATCTTCTTAAAAACTACTCGTAAAGTCTTGCTACAATGGATTTTCGGCTATTATCTGCATTGAAAAATTCGTTGAAAACACATTATTTTTGGCCAAGCCATTCCAAAGTAGATGACGAAGATTTTGAAGAGGATCATTTCAAATGGGTTCCAAAAAAAATATGGTGGAGAGAACTTTGAAGGAGTAGATGCAGGATCGTCTGCTGACATTATAAACAAAAATTACAAGAAAGAATTCAGAGTTTCTGCAGCAATTTCTGATGTAGTACAGTATATTAGGAACTTTTCCTTAAAAACATGGAAATTTCTTCCATAGCTTTTAAGAGACCCGGCGTTTTGATAATCAAAACTCTCATACGTTCAGAAAGGTCGTGATTTTTATGCCGTATCATATTCCAGTTAAATCAAAGGGACGACGACGAATTTTAATATGAATACGGTAAGATGTTATCATCAGTCTTAAACACTAGGTTACCCGATTTTGGAAGATTATATTTATATTGAAATATTGCAATGTATGTAGGTATGTAGAATTAAATACTATGGAAGTATGTACAAAACATGCTGATTACATACTGTTTCAAAATAGAACATCACCAGATGGCTAGAAGCAGGAAAATGTTTCATAAATCAATAAAAATTTGAAATGCATTTGTAGCGGAAAATATAACTTATTACCTGTGAAGCAATAAAAATAACATTTCCATATTTTTGTTTCTATTCGCTACATTTATCAGTTATTCTAATTCCACCTTCCTGCTGCTATTTTACAATGGATAATACCAGATATATTGCTGTGTTACTAGTTATTTCAATATTCTTCTCGTGCATTGTTGCCGCAGTGGTAAGTAAAGGTAAGGATAATTGAGCCACCTTGAAATTTTTTATCTATAATCACTACATTATAGTCACACAAAAACCACCCACAAAAAAATCAAAGAGGAAATATAGCGACGCGGCAATTTTGAATAAAGTATTGTGTTGGTAAGTTTTATTTTATCATTGGTGAATACTTTAAAACGTGTATTTTTACAGTCTGACGATAATCTTGTGTCCATTTTGCCTTCTGGATATAATAAAGTGAGTTATTTTTATGTGGATGTTTTTATTGAAAAAAAAACAATTATTTCATCAATTTTAACACGTCTTTTTGTTGTGTAAATGGGCTCCAAAGTAACGTTGTGCTTCAAAGGTTTTAGAGACCGAATTTCTTGAAAATATATTCCATACTAGTGAATTATATTTTTATTTGAACACAAAAGTATTGAGGGATTGGAATATTTCAACTTGTTCTTTATGGATGCTCAAATCATTTTGTTCTCAATCTAGCCCAGATATTGTAATTTTGAACAAGTCCTCTAAGTGTAAATTTTGCCGTATTCAAGTGGCAAAATACTTCCCATAGTATTTCCGAGTGCTTCTAGAATGTTAGAGTAGTGATGATGATGTTGCTTTGGTAAGTGAAAACATAGCATTTCAAGGTCAACCCTTCTACCATATCAATTAATCGTTGGCACATTATTTGATAATTTAGAAGGTAATCTTTGGAACAAATTTCTTCATAGAATGGCAAATAAGATACAAGCAAATATAATTCTCAACGACTGTAGGCAAAATTACCCAGCCTTGCAGAGATGTAGGAAAGAGAAAAGGTTTCCTTGCAAATGAATCTTCTGTGCTGCTGAAAATCTACGTCACTCTGGTCTTTTTCACCATCAAAATCGCAGCGAACAACAGAACTGCCAATGAATATTCAACACATAACTTGAACTTCGCACCCAATCTGATATTGGTGTATTTTTGAATCGTTGAAGTGTCCAGGTAGTCTCTCAATTTCTTGACAACTATCCCTTAATTGTGTCTCATTCACTTAAAGTATTTTTATGCTCGCTATACCAAACAGAACGCCGCTCACATATCTTGTGCTCGATAAATCACTTCAAAAATTGTTCTTTCCCTATTTTCAAATATGTCTCAAAATAACTTTCCTGAAATCAGATCATAGGTCAGCCTTGGTACAGTTAACATGTGCAAACATGTATTTTATACCTCTAAGTAAATTGGTGTCCGAGCCCTTATATCTACCTCACACAGACCATCTGTATATACAAAACTGTAATCTTTGTTGCACCACTTGTATAAGCTGGATCTAGACCTGTTTCAAGACTTTTAATTCATTCCAGCCAACAGGAGTCCTTGATGTACACAAGTACAGAAACTACCTTAAAGCTCAAACACCTACGGTTCATACGGCTTCACATCTTCTTGACGTGGGATAAAAAAGCAGTTGACCAGTCTTTTAGCATTGAAGTTGACCGATTGGCTTGATGGTAGCTGACCTTGTTGAGTGGTTTCTGCATTCATTTCTGCAGGAAATGAGTCTGGATGTTGAAACTTCAGTAAGCTCCATGCACCATTCCACGAGGCATCACACTTATTGGAAAGGATTTCCCACATGTCCACTTTGGTTTGATTAAGCCCACTAGAGTTAAAGAATCCATCGTCATCCTTGCAGATTCTACTAATTATACGTGCGGCAATATCTTTGCTAGCGATGAAAGAGTCCATATCATTAACTTCATTAGGTGGAATGAGATTACATTGGTCTTCAAAATTTTAGATTTTTAAATATATGGGCATGATTGCATCAATCATGAAAAAAAATCCTGCTATTTTTGTATGAGCACCCCAATCCGCTCATCTTTAGCTAGAATGAGGCTAAATGGCTTCCTGCAATATTTTTTTGATGATCTAGAGCAAACAACTCTTAACACACTCCACATAACAACAGTTTCTAGATGGAAGTCAGCTTAAAAACCGACCAGAACCAAAACAACAGACTTCTTTCAAAAAGTTTGTAAGCCATTCAGGATAGAAATTTTCTTCTTTCGATAACTATACTCAGCCATCTTATTGGGTATTTTAATCAAATCACTCATGTGATTTCAGTTCACTTACTTTGCTATTTTATTTTCCATTTGAAAGCAAGTTTTGGCATGGAACCACAAATACTCAACAATTTCAATGTCACTAAGCTTCTTTGGACCATACAAGTACCCAAGGCCAGATGGAATTAAACTAGTTTTCAGAATCAATAGACCGTATGATTCCCTTACATATGGTGGTCTCAAGAAGTGCCTTAGACTTAACTACACACCATAAGCTTCGAGGAAATCCTAAGTTATGTTTATACCAAAAACTGGAAAAAGTAGTCATATACTTGTAGACCCCAAAGACCGCCGTCAAATCAGCCTAACTTATTTTGTGGTAAATCTTGAGAGAGTATTGGAAGGCTGCATAAGAGAGAGCACTGATTAAAAACACTTTTTCGAAATGTAACGCCCCTACAATCAAGGAAAATTGGTGGAAGCAGCAACCTTTTTAGATGTTTGGACTGTTGAAAAATCTTTTCTATTAAGGAGTATACTTTTGCAATGTTCCTTAGTTTGGTATAAATTGCCAAAAGATTTAACTGGTTATGTTTACACAGAAAAAACAGTCTCTAACATCTGAAGCGCCAAAGAAATCCACGAAGAATTAACATTAATGAGCCATAAATGAATAAAGATTCAAACAGATACCGGTTCCCCACTTATTCTGTCTGGAAGAAGATTGGACCTGAACGCTAAGATCTGCTTGTAAATTGACATGGCAATCTTAAGGCCCATTCTTGTTTATGGGGTTTTGGCCTGGCGGTCCACCCTAAATGCAGCAACGTTAAAACTAAAATTAGGGAAGCTACAAAAGCAAGAATATCAGGGTTAACACGAATATTGGGCAGCATAAATTCAAAGTCAACTAGGGAAATGTTAGCACTATTTCCATACAAATAGACCCGTATGCAAAGCGTGCCCCGAACAAATGCGGGATCAGGCTCTTCCTCTCAAAGCAACTCATAACTCGTCCTTCTGAACATAGTGACATCGGCCTTTTAGGAGTAACTGAGGCAGAGTATACAAGCCCTATGTAGGTGTTTGTTAGAGGATAATCAGTCACAATATCAAGTAACTACGTGAAAGGAAAATACATTCACAGGCACGATTACTATCCACTTAGACGACTTAAAAATAGACACCGGCGGAATCACAAAAGTGTATTCAACTAAGTGTTGGTCAATACCAGCTTTAGGCTGCCTGATAATTGCAATATCTTCCAAATGCTGTTTTGCTGACATTTATGATACAAATGTCAGCAAAACTATCTCTTTGGGAGGGAATAGCAACCAATAAGATTATAATATACTCTGATACCTAGTCTCAATTAAAGCATTGCAGTTTTATACGATTAAATCAAAAATGATACAATGCTGAAAAAATCCACTGCAAAATCTCTGTGAGGATTTAAGGGAGACATTCCGCTAAATTCTAAGACATGCAGGAATCGTAGGGAACAAATAGGCTGATGAGCTTGCGAAGAACTGAGCAAACTTCGAACGAATTTCTGTAAGAGATAAACCTAATCCTACATATGTAATGATACACATATTAAATAAGAGGTTGGTACTATCAACCAAAATTAGAAAGGAACGTACAACTAGCTCTATAGTAGTAAAAGCCCTACGGAAATGTTGCAATCAACAGAAAGATGATTTTCTTGGAAAGCCACCAAAATCACTTTGTGCACGGTTGGTTAGGACCTATGCCAAGTGTTGTCTTGTAGGAGCATATGCCTGAAGGCCCGGAATTATAAAAAATAATTTGTGTAGAACTTGTGGCCAGCTACAGGGTCTGTATAATAAGTAACCGGACGGAGCCTGCCCCGTAATTGTAATTTGGTAAATTGTCCTCACCATGGCCTAAAAACTTCATTAGAAGTATGTAAAATCGGCCAAAAATAGGCCCAAAAATCATAAAATTGGTAATTTATTCGCAATATGGCCTAAATAAAAAACTAGGCATGACTTAAAAGGGGCCCAAAACTGGCCTAAATTAAGATCGATTTGCAAATTTGAGTACTATAAAATTATTTAATTTTGTCCCCAACTAGAAGCTTTTCCCATCAGCTAGAATTGTGCACTCGGAAATAAGTGTGTTAAGGTGTAGCTATTTGGTTTTATTTTTAGGTCTAGTTTTAGGCTCAGCTTGGGGCTCTTTTAGGCTGCGTTTGGGCCATTTTAGGGCATTTTTGGGCCTGTTAAAGCCACTTTCACTGAAAATCGGAATTAGTTTTGGCCTATTTAAGGCCATGCGTGGGCCTATTTAAGACCATGTGTGGGCCTATTTAAGGCCATATTTGGGCCTATTTGAGGCTAAGCTTGGACCAAAAACCCCACAAATGGAACCTGTTTCGGCCATTTTTCATTCGAATCATATCCCAGGCCTCATTTTGTCCCTTTTAACACATTATTTTATTAATTGAATGTAAAGAGTGACGCGGGAAAGTACCAATCGGTACATCTTGCGAAGATGTAAATGAAGTTTTTTGGCTTATTGTATGCAAAAAATATATCTGGATAGACATGTTGTATTCGAGACAAAACAGACATTGACGGGGATAGTTAGCACGTTAAAACCAAACCTTTTTAGAATACAGTGAATTCGGCCATAGTAAGGTATCAAAAGTTTTCTTATGCAATACAAAGAGCATCATTTAAGGGGACAGTAGACCCCTGCATTTTCAAAAAATCGATTTTTTCTTATGATTGACTTTGGTTCGAAAGACCTCAAAGAATCTATTTTTAACTATATGAAATTCGGAACTAATTTTTTAGGTAAATTTCTCGAGAGAAATTTACCTATTGCGGAGAGCATCATATATATATATATATATATATATATATATATATATATATATATATATATATATATATATATATATATATATATATATATATATATGGGATATAACGAAATTTGTGACCACGCTAGAGGTTGCAATTTTGCTTCGATTTTCACCAAATTTTCAGGAAAGGTGTATTGGGTAATTATCTCGGTTAAGTTCGTGAACCAGCTATATCGGCTGATCAAAAACAAAATGGCGGCCATTTTAGACGAAAAATCGTGATTTCTGTTCTGACCAAAGTATAACTCCGATTTGGATGAAATTTGGTACGAAGGTTCACTGATGTATGTGATGAATCTCGCAATAAAAAATCCAAAGTCGGTACGGCAGAAACAAAATGGCGGCCGCTCAAAAGTCGAAAAACGTGCAAAATTTTGTTGTTGTAATAGTGGTCAAAGGTTTCAACAGATTTTCATGAAACTCGGCAGTTGGATAGAAATTATAAGTATCTAAAGAATTACGTAAAAAAACTGGAGGTCAGGTTGCAAAAAACAAAATGGCGGCCAGTTGAAACTCAAAACTTCAAAGGCTTCTAAAAGTCGCAATTTTAATCCGACATATATGATACTTGGTTTCGAGATAGACATTACTTAGACCTACAGTCTTTGATATTTTGGTGATCATGCATTTGCAAATTTCAAAATGGCGGCCGTTTAAATATGCGTTTTTTTCATGTCTTTGTGGCCCTCTAGCGGTCACATTTTCCAACGGATTTTGATGAAACTTGAGATTATGAATTTCTGTACTATGTTCTTGTATTAAAATTGAATGAAAAATAAAAAAGTCGAAAATTTAAAGCCTAATATTTTTAGCTGCCATTTTCTTTAAAAATTGAATTATTTTGCCCTGTCTACACTGAAACTCCTATTTGAACGAGATAGTACATTGATTGGTGAGGTCCTAGCATACAAAGATTTAAAATAATCCAAAATCAAATGCATGCATTCAAAATGGCGGCCCCAAAGGTCTGAAGGCAAGCGCAATTCGCTATTTTAGTGCTAACTGAAATAATGAATATTTTTCATTGAAACGTTTTAAATGACTTTACTTGAAAGAACTTATAAACCAGATCATTTTTGAGATATTGTAAAATATTTTTAACAATACCCTGAAAAATTATTAAATCGCGACTTGTCTGTCTGTCCGTCCGCCCGTTTGTTCGTGCGTCATAACAAGTTTTCTCGCAAACCACATGAGCTAGAATGAGGAAATTTTCTACGTAGGTCAAAAGTGGTGCCTCTTGAAATTTGCAGTGCAAGAAAATATTTTAAGGTATTTAAGGGGGGTCTCCCCATACAGGGGGGCGGCATACAATTTATTTTATTTCTGTAGCCCTCTAGCAGCCAAGATTCTCAACAGATTCCTTTGAAACTTGAAATTATAAGTTATTAAGGCAAGTTAATTTAATTTAATTATGCAAATCGAATGACAAATAAAAAAGTTAACAATTTACAGCTTAATATTCTTAGCAGCCGATTTCAATAAAAATCGAAATGACGGCCCTTATAGTTCAGAAAAAAATTGAAAATGTATATATTAATGGCAATGCAAGTGCTGATTAAACTTTTATGGAAATCTTTTGAAATTAACTATTTGAGCTATTAAAGCCGACAAGTTATCACCTTTGTGTGGTAGCCACTATGAAATGTATAAACAGCAAATGTGAGAAGGGCGAAACGAGTATAAATATGTTTATAACAATTTACTACCCGCCGATTTTCAATATGTGATCCATACGTGTGTAACTCAATTTAATTGGCAAAATATTTGCGCCTCTACGGGGTATCTCCATACACAAACGGCGGCAGATCCTTTTTGTTACTAAAAACCCATGTAGTGCTACCGAAATTGCAGTAAGAAGTTAAGTAGTAGGCAAGCCAAATTTTTTTTCCGAAACCTTACGCTACATACGAGAAATTTACCTTTCCGACTGGTGCTGCCAACGGGGATTTTTTGTTAAATGGTGAAGGTTTTAAAAGCAAAGTGTCAAGGCTGTATAGTAGGTGATGTAGTCGGATTTCATTCTTCGCGCCTTTATTTCAGAAAAAACTGCTCTGTGATCATTTTTATATATATGGTTTCATATTATATAATTCTCTAACATAATCACATTATAAAAGTAGAAGGGAACATTTTGGAGAGTAGTTTATTTCGTGTAAGCCACGTGCTTGAACACGTGCTTGTACTGCCCATTTTTATCATATATTTTCAGTTAAAATTTGTCAAATATGGGTAAAAAATTTTGGAAAAAGTAGTAATTCAAGAACTGCAAGCCATACTCGTAAAAGTGGAGATTTTCTAGAAATCGATTTACCGGTGAACAAAGTACAAGTGCTGCGGCAGCAAAGCTGAAAAGAGTTACGAGTTTAATGTTTCAATTGATCCAACTTTCCAATATTGTATCCTACAGTTCAGTGTAATTACTTATTTAAAAACAATTTCAAAATGTCAAGACTGTAAAGGCGATGTAAAATTTTCAAAATCTGACAAAAGGGGGTGGGTTTTAAACTTTGTGTAAAATGTAAGTGCAGTGATTGCTTTACTTATTCAAGTCCAAAAATCGAACAAACCTTTAAAATAAATAGACGGCTTGTATTGTTATGAGATTTCTTGGTGCTGGATTCAAAGGCATTACAAATTTATGTTGTTTTATGGATTTGGGAGCGTCGTGGAGCAAAACAAGATATAACAAACGTGTCAATAATATCAATATAGCAGTTGACGTAGTGCTCAAAATAATGCTCAATGAAGCTTCCAGTGAAGAAAAGGACAAAAATAAAGGTGCTCGTAATGTAGAAAATGAGTTCAGTGTACCTGGTGATGGATTGCGGGCATAACGGGGACTTACATCGCTTTTATGTGTGGTCTCTTTGATTGGTAAATTTACCGGTGAAATACTTTATGTTATCGTGAAGAGCAGCTTTTGTAAAATTTGTAGCGAATGGGCTTCAAAAAAATAACACCGCAGAATGTGAAGAATTTTATGAGGAGCATAAGGAGTTCTGCACGGCTGATTACGAAAGTTTTGCGGGAAAGATGGAAGTGGACGGTATTATCAAGATGTTTCAAAGATCTGAAGACTTTTGCGATACGCGACACAAGTATTACATTGAAGATGGTGATACAAAAACTTTCAAGTCTCTATTAGATGTGCAGCCTTATGGTCCTGATTTTGACATTGTAAAACAAGAATGTGTTTAACTCGTAAAAAAGCGAATATTCAGAAGGGCTTAAGAAGCCAAAAAGCAAATTTCAATTGCTAAAAAGTGAAAAATAATAGCTGAAAACTCTGAATCTACGCCGCAAAAGGGTAGCCCGAAAAAAGTACACCGCAAAAAAAATCCCTTCAAAAGGTCCAAAGCCTGCACAATTGACAATTAAGTTCATGTAAAATTTGTCAACGTTCATGGTTTAGCAATTCCTCACAACCCAGACTCTATTGAAAACATGCGAAAAGAAGTTTGGGCCGGATATTACCATAAAATTTCCACAGATAAAAGTCCGCAACATTTTAACTGCCGAAGTGCTGAAGATTCTTGGTGCAAATGGCGTTAAGCAGAGGCCGCTGGACCAGATGTTAAAAGAACTATAAACATCCAGTAGCTTTAAATCCTGAAGTGCAAGAGTATGAAACCAATTTATGAAGAATTGACTTCAGATGATTTATTGAAGCGTTGTTTGGGCAATAATACCCAAAATGGCAATCAGAGCTACAAGCCTGCTTCTGGAACCTGACCCTCAGACACAATTTTGCCGGCAAAAATAACATTAAAATTGCTGCAAGTACCTCTGCATGCATCTCCAACGAAGGATTCATTACAATTTTGAAGACCATACAAATTATGGGACTCACAATTAGCCCGCAGTCCATACATCACGTGGAGGTTGCTGACGCTGCGCGAATCAAGCATGGGACTCGCCGCAGCACTGAGGCGTGTAAAGAACCGAGGACTGCTCGAAGGGATGAAAAATCACGTATGGAGGAAGAGTACGAGCAGGAAGAAGAATTTTTGTATGGCCCAGGCATTGTACAGTAATTCAGGCAATATTGTATAAAATTATTGTTAACCCTTTCACGCATATGGGACAAATTTGTCCATTTGAATGCTCTAATATATTCACATTGGCAGCACCACAAAGAAACTGATTAGATAGGAAAAGTATTGCCGCGCATCTGTCAGTTTTTACTCGACTATGAGTTTGTTCAATATTCTGATTTTAAAAATAATTGGCGAGTTTTATATCGTGAAGTGTTTAGTGAATATATTCTTTGGTAAGTTTTATGTGTGTTGTATGTATATTTCGAAAGTCTTAGCAACTAAATATGATAATTCTTGTGAATAATTGTAAAGGGACGCGGCTGTCTTAGTATGCACGAACGGAGCCTTTTGATGATACTTCATAACTTGACTAAAAAACCGTTTTTGTAAAGTTTTCTGTATTTATATAAGTACTTTTTCTGAAATATAATTCAAAGTTTGATTTATTTGTTTTAGAATATGGCAACAAGAAGAAACAGAGAGTTTGCATTAGCGGATAGTGAGATTCTCGATTTCTTAGTGGCTGACAATAGTGACGACGAGGATGGATTAACATTAGACGTGAAAGATCAACAGGTGTCTCCACTGCTGTGATTGAACCCAGGATTTCACTGAATGTTAACAAAAATCTAGAGATAGGAACACAAAGACAGGAAGAAATCAAGGAGGAAAATCATAAAAATTTTACATTGTCTTTCAATTGGAAGGAAAACTGCTTCGTTCCGCCTCCTTTTCTTGATCAATAAGGATACTACCATAGGGAAATTAATATTTTATTTACTTCTTTATTCGCCAAATAAGGCACAATTAAATATATATACACAAAATTAAGTAACATGTGTATCAAATTCATACAAACATACAAGAATATCGTCTTTCTTATGGATGAATTGAGGACTTTTAAAATTTTTGACTTAAAACAGGGTTTGGAAGTGGTTGGGGAGTAATGATCACTAAACTTATTGAATATTTTGCAGCACCTGTTAACTGGCTCATTGTTTGCATAATTAGTGAGATGCGTATTTGTGGTTAACATGGGACTATATCTAGCGACTCTAATAGGATCACGCAAGTGTATCTTGTCTGACAGAGAAGGAACTTGAATATAGTATTAAATCTTAAGACGTCAAATGGTACACATGCAGCGGAAGCGACTCTTGTGAAGGCGAGTGATGCCAGGTTTAATGTTTGAAGTCGATCCTCATAAGATGGTAGATTATGAAAAGAAGTGGGGTCATGCAAGGATCTTAATGGGAAGAGTAGAAATTGTTTTTGTATAGGCTCAAGTCTGCGGCTATAGATATCGTATATAAGATCCCAGATTATGCAGCCGTATTCGAGAATAGGACGGACTAGTGAAGTGTACAGTGATTTTGTTGCCCAAATATTCATAAATTCTTTTGCTCTCCATTTAATTTAACCTAGCATCTTATTGGCTTTACACAGAACTTGATTATAATGAAAGTTCAATCTGAGTTTCGTGTCTAAAACTACACCAAGGTCTACAACTTTTTCAACTCGTCTCAGTTGTATGTTATTGATTTCATAATTATATATCATGACATTCCTTCTTCTTGTAAAGCTTATTACCTGCCATTTTTCCAAATTGAGTTCAAGATGATTCTCAGCGCACCATTGATGGAGGATGGTTAATTTGGATTGGAGAAAAGAAACATCCGTTGAGGATTGTATTTTATGATAGTTTGAGGTCATCTGCTTAAAAAAGGTTTGAAATATCAGACAGCACTTTTGATAGATCTGAGATAAAGATATTGAAGAGAAGTGGACCGAGATGACTGCCTTGAGGAGCCCCAGAGATGACATTGATCTCACGTGATAACCGAACTTGAAATTTAACAAATTGTGTTCGGTTTTTCAAATAGGACTAAACCCAGCGTAGCAGTGAACTGGATATGCCAAAGTTAGGGAGTTTCTTTAACAATATTCCATGGTTCACTTTATCGAACGCTTTGCTAAAATCTGTGTATATGGCATCCATTTGGTTTCCTTGCTCCATGCTACAAACAACATCAGACTTCAAACTGATTCGATTTGTGATAAAAGATCTATTTTTACGGAACCCATGTTGCTCTGCATTAAAAAATGATTCGATTAGGGGAGAAATTTTACGACATATAATTTTCTCAAACAATTTAGGGCATAGTAGATAAGATAGCAATACCCCTATAGTTCACTACAAGCTGTTTTTCACCTTTTTTATGGATTAGTGTTATAAAGGATGGCTTCTATAGCTTAGGTTTGATACCACTAGATAGTGATTTGGTGAAAATAATGAACAGGGGTCTAATCAGTTCATTTTCGCAGAGGGCCAGAAAGCAAGGAGGTATAAGATCTAGGCCAGGCCCTATATTCAAATCAAGTTCTTCGATAGCTTGGAGAATGTCATCTTCAGAAATCGAAATACTGTTTATAAGAGTCCTTGACTTTATTTCCGATGACTCGAGGTTTGGTAAAGTAGCAGTAAGCATGCTGAAAATGATCTGTTCTGTACATGATGACATTGAGTCTTTGTATGCCATTACCAAAGGATAGCCATTGGTTTTACGCTTAACGTTTACAAAATCAAAAAACTTTTTAGGATTGGAAATAGTTTCTTGAGCTATGACTTTAACATACGATTGATATGCCTCTTGATATTTAAGCTTGAATTCAAGAGCAAGGACGTTATACTTACTCTTTATCGCGTTGCTTGCATCATTCCTTCTTTTTAGGAGCTTGTAAAGTTTATTTCTTTGATAACGTAAATGTCTGAGATCACTCCTTCAGCCATGGTTCCGAAATCTTGTCTCTTTTCTTTATTTCAGGTATGAATGATTCAACGGCGTCAAAGATTATGCGGTGAAAGTTGGATAAAGTCGTATCCAAGTCTAACGTTAACAGGGTATCATTCAAATTCACTCGGGATAAAAGTTTATTAATGTTATCATAGTCCCCGTTGCGAAAATCATATACAATAGTGGAATTGTACGATATAGAAATAAAATTATCAGGAGTGGACAATTCAACAGTAAAAGCTGAGTGATGAACTGAATTAGAAAACAGATGCTCGTTATCATCAGTTAAACTGACCACTACTAACCATCTGCCATTTTGGTTGGGTATAGGAGCTATTTGCTGCAAATCGTTACCATAAAAGGTACTTATAAGATTTAAATCAATACTATCTGGGAGATTGATCGGAAGAAGGAGACCGTCTTCTTCATCGACCACAAATTTTGAGTTTGGTCGATTAAAATCACCAGTAATGATAATTTTATCCTGTTCATTAGTAATTGCAGTGATTTCAGTTTTAACTTGACAGACGTCGTCATAGACAGTGTCGTTCAATTTTCGGGGGACATAAAACACGCTAATATATACGCTAGATATTCTCATCTTCATTTTAACCACTTTATGCTGGAATAATTAGTATTGCGTGGAGCTTCCTAGTTCACTCATAAAGGAGTTGTGTACTGCGATTAATACACCACCTCCTCGTGACTGTCCGGAGCTGTGAGGTTCCCTATCATCTCTGTAAATACTTCAATTACTATCAACAATCTCTTCGTTAATGTGAGAATCGTTCAACCATGTTTCAGAAAGGGTGAGGATATTAAAATGGCACAATTTTGCGTCTAAAAAAAGTTTGTTTAACTTACTGCGCATACCACCGCAGTTATGGTAAAATAACTTAAAATTTCTCTGTTTATTGGAGACGAAATAATTTATGATGTTGTTCTCTAGCACTTTGCAATGACGAGATATGATTAGAGCTAACATGGGATACGTATAATTCAAGATCTTTTTTTGCCTGATTTAAGGTAATATCAAGCTCTTCATGGTAGGAAAAATACACAAGACAAAGTTCTTCAAGATCAATTGGAAGACCTTCTCTTTGAATCGTGATTTTCAGGCTGGTTTTCGTTTTCCCGTCAATGAAAATTGTATCTGGAGCCTTGTGCATATATGACAGGTAAAGCCGAACGGAATCGTAAATTATATAATCTTTGAGTCGAGATAATAGATTTCTTTTTTCCAGGTCAGCACACGAAACCATAGTGGCCTTGACTGTAGGTGGCAACATCGTGTATAAAAAGGATTGGTTGGTGTTGGTTGGGGCAAGTGACATGGGCTGTAAAATTGATCCAGACGAAATTGGACATAAGTCTTCTCCGCACACAAAGTTATTGTAAGTACCCTGTACAGAAGAATTTAGGCAGGAATCTACTTTCCGTTGTTGTGCACAAGATGTATCTGAGTCTGAACTGTTTCCGGTGGACTATCACTGCCACTATTAGAGTGCAGTTTAGGGTCGACTAAGGAAGTGCTGCAGTCATTTAATCGTTTAGAAAGATAAAGATAGAGCTATTACATTATCTTTCACCCCAATAAAACATTTTCATTGCAATGACAAATTTTGATGAACTAGTTGGCAATATTATTGTTCCTGAATCAGAACGATATACATATCAAAATGGAAGACGTTTCGCCCTCACTGGCGCAGAGGTGAAGGCTTTCTTAGGGATGAACTATGTGATTGAATATCATATCTTGCCTACGTTCCACAGCTATTGGTCCTCAGATGCTGATATGGGAGTTCCTTACATCGCAAACATAATGACACTCAATCGGTTTGAGGATATAAGAAGAAATTTACACTTTAGCAATAATAATGATGAACCATCTAAACTAAACCTTTTCATGATAGAGCGTATAAGATTTGACCAATTTTAGACCATTTTAATAAGATAAACGTGAAATTTCAGGCGATCGATGAACACATGATCAAATTTAAAGGTCACAATATAATGAAACAGTACATAAAAAATAAATCCGTCAAGTGGGGATTTAAAATGTGGTGTAGAGCTGACTCAGCTACTGGCTTTTTATTTGAATTTGACTTATATACTGGTAGAAAACAAGGTGATGCTGAAACTGGATCAGGAGAGTCTGTAGTTCTACAATTATCGAACAGTTTACAAGGTCTAGGTTGCGAGCTTTACCTCGATAACTTTTTCAACTCTCTGGACCTACAAAAAAATCAGCCAGCACGAACATAAGAGCTTGTGGAACAGTTCGTCCCAATAGGAAGAATACACATAAAAATGTGCCTGTCGATAACGGTATGCAAAGAAGACAAACGTTTGCCACCAGTTCCCAAGGAATTTCTTTCATTAAATGGATGGACAATAAAGCTGTTTTTATGTTGACAAACTTCTTGTCCCCAATATCTACTGTACCGTGAAGAGGAGTCTGCAAGGAAGAGGCGAGAAAATCAATGTGACATGTCCCGAAGTCATTGTAAAATATAATAAAAACATGAGAGGCGTCGATTTGATGGCCAAAAGAAAAGTTATCTATGACATGAACCGTAAACCTAAAATCAAATACTACTTGCGATTATTCTTCGATTTACTTGATATTGCTATGAACAATGCTTACATAGTATACAGTAAAATGCACGAGGGTAATCAAATTCTGCTGCAATCCAACCTGGTATTTCGCCTGGTTGTGAGTCGTTCTCTCATAACTGATTTCTCATCTCGTCAGAAAGCTCCTCTACCTTCCAAATAACGAAAAAGTTACACACAAAAAGGGGAGTATGTCTTCTCATCTCATTGTAAAGGCAAATATTAGGAAGAGGTGTGTATAATGTGCCGAGTCTCGTGTTGAGAATCGAACGAAAAAAAATCGATTGCTTCCAACGCAGGCTATTTCTACAATATGTATAAAGTTTTCGTCAATTTTCTTCTTCTTCTCAGCACTACAGCCCCTTTCGGGCCTTCGCTTCTTGCAAACATCGCCTCCAGCTGTCTCAGTCCATTGACCGCGTCCTCCAATTTCCAAATCCAGGCAGGGATGAACTGTCTTCGTCGACCGAGTCAGACCTGTGTTTTTTGGTTTCCCCATTGGTCTCTGGCCTTCAGTTCTCGCAACGAATACCTATTTGGGTATCCGTTGTTCGTCCATACAATTCATGTGGCCAGCACATTGCAGCTTCCGCAGTGTTATAATCGTTCAGACCTCCGGCTCGCTAAAAATTTCATACAGCTCATGGTTGTACTAAATTCACCATTGGTCCCCGTCTAGCTTCGCTCCGATTATTCGCCTCAGGACCCGTCGCTCAAAGGCGTTCAATATATTTGCGGACGCTTGGGTTAGGGTCCATGTTTCACACCCATAGCATAACGCAAGTCTTATCACAGATATGTATATTTGGAGCTTTGTCGTCCTTTGTTTTCGGCTGGCCTTCAAGATCGTCAATACTGAATAAAATATTTTATTTGCAAGCTGTATTCTTCGGCGTATTTCGTCTCTTTCAATGCGCGTTTTCGTTATTTTGTCACGGAAATACACAAATTCACTAACATTTTCGACACTGTATTCGCCAAGTGTGATATTTTGTCTACTTGACGTACTTTTCCTCGACTGCGTCATGAGCTTTGTTTTATTTTCGTTGATTGGAAGCCCTACTAGTTTCGCTTCGCTGTCGAGTTTCAGGAAGAGTTCTTTGGCAGTTGTTAGCGACCGTGACAGAATGTTGATGTCATCCGCATAGGCCCCTACTTGGCTCGACTTGTATAGTAATGTACCTCGCGTATCGACAGGTAGCTTCCGTATGACGTACTCCAGAGCCAAATCGAATAGCAATTGGGCCAGACCATCTCCCTGCTTTAGCCCGATATTTGTATCAAAGGCATCGGTTAGTTGGCTATTGATGCTGACTTGGGAGGTTGTGGACGTCATCGTCATTTTGGTAAGACAGACTAATTTGGCTGAGATGCCAAAACCAAGCATTATTTGGTACAATACGTTGCGATCAATACTGTCGTATGCTTGCTTGAAGTCAACAAAAATTTGGCGAACGTCTATGTTGAACTCCCAGCATTTTTCAAGTACCTGCTTAGCTGTGAGCAATTGGTCTATCGTCGATCTGCTTGCTCTAAAACCACCTTGATACTCCCCAATAATACTGTTGGCGTATGATCCGATTTTATTTTCTAAGATCTTTGAAAATTTTTTGTACGCCGTACAAAGTAGTGATATGCCTCTATAATTTTCGCATTGTAGCTTGTCACCTTGTTTGTGGATATGAAATATAATTGATTAGCTCCACTCTTTCGGCGTATGTTCTTGCTGCCAAATGTACTGGATGACTTTGTGCATAGCTTGATGAACACTGCTGCCACCATATTTTAAACTTCATCCAGTGTGGTGGAGCCAATGGACGCTCTGCGCAGACATCTATAGGCTCCGATGTTCTGGAGCTATGCGGTAAATTTTCATATCTGTAATTTCTCTTAATTTTTTACTTTTCGCAACCTTTGATGCATACTGGGATACATTTGCCCCATGTTAAAGAATATAAAAATAAAATATTAAATTGAATATTTCATAATTTGTAAGGGTTAAAAGTTTTTAATCACTTTTACTAGAAATCCCATTTTTGAGTTGGCGGGCGTGATAAAAAGGAACTACTGGACTGATCGTCTAAAATTTTAATATGTAATAGTACACATATAAATCTATAGATTGGACTATGGATACAACGATCGGTAAAGTATTTTGGTTTTCAAGGGATTTTTGGGTACCAAAAATCAGATAATTTTGAAAAAACGCCGCCAATTTGTTAGTTTCGGCCAAAAAAATTCATTTAGTTCAATCTACGCCACTTTGATGCTCATTAAAACCCCTTTTTAGGGTTTTGTAAAATAATTTTACAAAACCCTTCTAAAATCGCGTCCTGTCTGTCCATCTGTCCGTCTGTCTGCCCGTCCGTCCGTCCGTCCGTGTGTCACAGCAGTTTTTCTCGGGAACTACTTAAGCTAGATGCATCAAATTTTGTATGTGGGTGTAAAGTGGTGATCTCTTCAAAGTTCAACTACTAAAAAATTTTATAAGGTATTTAAGGGGGGTCTCCCCATTGAAGGTAGCCGATATGGGTACCAAATGAAAGGTCTTGATGAGAACTTTTCAAAACAGGTCTGAGTTTAGCAAAGTTTGCTTCGAGGGGCGCACAGGGAGGGGAAATACACGAAAAATTTGTGTCCCCCCCCCTCGCGATTGGACACCTTCCATCCGAAAAATCTGAAAAAAATCAGGAATGTAGGCCTTGATGAGTACAACAACAACAAATACGTGAGAAGTCGCAGTTCACTCAACTTTGTTAGTAATAGTATGATTTATCGATTTTATGTTTTCTTGAATAAAATCTTAACGGTATCCTTAAATTCAATGAAATTCAGTACGTAGATGTCTATTTATAAGATTGATTCACTCTGCAAGTTTCATAAAGATTGCATCATATTTAGCGAAGTTATAGCAGTTTGAATTTTCCTGTATTACTATGGAACAATATGCGCTGCATGTATTACTATGGCAACATATGGCTATGAAACAACATGCGCTATTTACCGACTCAGGCACTACAGTTTTGCTAGGATTTGCATGAAAATTTCAGGAATGATAGGTGTCATGTATATCTTTGAGAACCGGTTCAGCTAGTGGTATCAGTAATCGTAAAACAAAATTTTTTTTTTTTTTTTTGTGGTAGGGAGGTGAAGGCATTTATGCCCGCCGAGTCTGGCAGTGTGGGACTCCCATGGAGGATACCTTTGGACTACCCACTAAACACCTCCCCTGTCAATCTGAGAACCTAGCCTGGAACCGTTTGACACATTACTTCGGGCCAGGTCTCGTTTTGTTACGCCGTGGGGCGCCTTCAAGCTGGGGAGTCCCTTTCCTAGCGGGAGGGGAGGGGGGAAGAGGAATTGCCAGAAGAGCGATCCCCCAGCCCCAGCGCCTCCGGCTGCTGTGAGTCCCTTTTATATTTTAGGACTGCCCGAGCATAATTTGCCACCTGGTTCCATTTGTCAACCGATTCGAGCATCACCGCAACTATATTATCCGGGGTGAGCTCTCCCGTCTCCCTGTAGAGTTCCCTTCGCAGCCTGACCCATTTCGTACACGCAAAAAATGTGTGACAGGCATTGTCCTCCTCTCCTGGGCAAAACCGACAATCGGGAGACCGTGACTTGCCGATCTTGTGCAGGTAAGACTGAAAACACCCGTGCCCGCTCAAAAGCTGGGTCAGATAGAAGTCAGTCTCACCATGCTTTCGATTTAGCCACGGTCTCACATCCGGGATGAGGCGCGCAGTCCACCTTCCCTTCGTGCAATTCCTCCAAGACTGCTGCCAATCGTTGAGCGAGCGTTGTCTCTCCTCGCGGACAACCATCTCCCTCGCATCCTCGTTTCGGCACAGGTAAATAGCGCGGCGCTCTCTAGCAAGGAGGGCGACAGGTATCACGCCTGCAATCACTCTCACCGCCGATTCGGAGACTGTTGGATACGAAGATGCAATTCTCAGTGCTCCTCTTCTCTGTACCTGTGCCAATCGTTTTCGGTATACCTCCTTGCTGAGAGCGTCGCCCCACACCTCTGCTCCGTACAGTAGCACTGACCCTACAGCACTCATCAAGAGGCGTCTTCTTGATGGGCTGGGTCCCCCTACGTTGGCCATAAGTCGACTCAGGGCCGATATTCCCGAAGCAGCCTTCTCAGCCGTTGCCCTGATTTGCTCAGAGAAACTCATCTTCGAGTCGATCAGCAGCCCCAGGTACTTCACCGCTGGCTTCGATTCGATCTGTATATCTCCAATACTGATCATCCTTACTCTAGGGATTCTCTTTTTTGTCAAGATGACCACTTCGGTTTTCTCCAGTGCTAGACTGAGCCCGCGAGTAGTCATCCAGTCCCTCACTCGGCGCATTAGCATACCTAGCCTAAGTTGCGCTTGTTCAACGGTGCGTCCGGTGACCAGAGCCGCAACATCATCCGCATAGCCAACCAAGCGCGACTCATCTGGCATCTCAAGTCTCAGTAGCCCGTCGTAAGACACGTTCCACAGGTCCGGACCAAAGATAGATCCCTGGGCAACACCCGATGTAACCGCCGTCCTTCGTTGGCCCTGTGTCGTGTCGTAGAGCAGGCTTCGGTCCTTTAGGTAGTCCCTCAAAAGCCGCATTAGATATTCTGGAACTTGAAAAGAGTTTTCCAGCGTATCCAGAATATCCACCCATCTAGCGGAGTTGAAGGCATTCCTGACGTCAAGTGTCACCAACAGGACGATCCGTCGCTTGGTGCGACTATATGCCTCTGCCTTTTGGACCGCGTTCACCACCTCTGCAATCGCATCAATGGTAGAACGTCCTGCTCTAAAGCCGTACTGCCGAGGAGATAGGTCCCCAGCAGCACGAATCGCGTCAGTGAGTCTTCCCTTGATGAGTTTCTCTAGCACTTTCCCAGCCGTGTCTAGCATGCATAACGGGCGGTATGCAGACGGCGATTCGGGATTTCCCTTCCCCTTGCTGACCAGCACGAGCCTCGCCACCTTCCATCGTACCGGGAAAACCCCGTCCCGTAGGCAAGCGTTGAATGTGCTGAGCAGCAAGTCAGGACAATGGTGATAGACGAGCTGCAAAACCTCAGCTGGAACACCATCTGGACCTGGAGCCTTCCTTGCCTTCAGGGAGAGGACTGCCTCCTCCAGTTCCAGCTGTGTAAAGAGTGGGCACTCGACTGCTGTTTCACCATGGACAGCGTCAACACGGACGGGATGGGCGGGGAAGAGTCCCCGCACTATCGCGTCCATCTTTTCCGCGTCATGTATACAAGGCTTCCGTAGGGCACCAAGTTTCCCCATGACCAGCTTGTAGCCAAGGCCCCACGGATCCCTATTTACATCGTCCACGAGGTCTTGCCAGCATCGGGCCTTGCTCTTGTTAATAAGCCTGCGAAGATATTTCCTGCCGGACCTGTATGCTGCTAGCCTAGTGTCTGCCTCCTCCCATGTTCGCGCCCGCTGGGCCTCTCGCCGAAGTTTGTGACACTCGCTTCTTTGTTCGGCGATCTCGTTTGACCACCAGTATACTGGAGGCTTACCATGTCGGGGTCTCCGGCGGGGCATGGAAGACTCGCAAGCAGCTATGATGGTACTCATAGTTGAGTTCACCAAGTCCTTGGCTGTAGGCCCTCCACTCCCTGGCGGAGCTCCCAGCAACGGTGCGCCTGCCGTAAGCGCGTCAGTGAACTTCTCGACGTCCATCCTCCCAGTCCTCCATCCGAGGATTGAAGTTTGGGCATATGCACGCAGAGTGCCACCGTCGTGAATCTCAACAGCTATATACTGGTGATCACTAGCCGAGTAGTCCTCTAGTACTCGCCAGTTGTGTACTCTAGGTACCAGGGACTCTGAAGCGAGTGTCACATCGGGTATGGTTCCTACGCAACCCCAGCGGCGGAAAGTAGGGGTGTTACCAGTATTTAGGACAAAAAGCGCTGTTCTGGCCGCCATGTCCAATATTTGCTTTCCCCTTGGGTCGGATTGTGGCATACCCCATTCGATGGCTCTAGCGTTGAAGTCTCCCCCGACTAGCATGTGGCCCTCTGTGTTCGAGACAGCGTCCTCCAGGGCATCGAGTTTGGTTCGAAAGGATCGCATTACCTCATTAGGTGTCAGATAAACACTGAAATATGTTATCCCTGAACACCGCACCCACACAAAACCATCCCCGCGTCCATGGCCCTGCACCTGAAGGCGGGCGCTGTCTCGAACCCAGATGGCCGAGGTACCAGTTTTGTCAGGGTACCACGCTTGCGAGTCCTTGTTATGATGTTGCTCGCTCAGCAACAGGAGGTCAGCTTTCTTATCCCTCGCAAACTGCTCAAGTAGGTCCTGGGCGTTTGTGCTTCGGTGCAAATTGACCTGCAGGATACGGATCATTTGAGTATCGATTTGGCTTTAGTTAGGGCCTCCTTGAAAACCCGGCATCTCCCTGTCCCCGGCTCATGTTTGAGGTCGCCGGGTGCTAGCTTAGCGTCCTTGCAAAGAATGCATTTTGCCTCGTTCGTGCACTCCTTCCTTTTGTGCCCCGTTTCACCACATTTGTAGCACAGAGATCTCCTGTCGGGTCCCCTACAGCCATACGCGGTGTGTCCGTATTCGAGGCATCTGAAGCAGCGGATAGGGATCGCTCTTCTCCGTATCCTGCAGATCACCCAACCTATCTTAATTTTGCCCTTCGCCAGGATTTGCTGGGCGTCTTTATCAGCTAGTTCGACAATAGCCATGCGTTGCCCCCTTGTGTTTTCACGCGTCAATCTTGCCTTGACTTCGCTTAAGCTGGGGAACTCCCTCCTAATGGCATCCTCTACTTCAGCTTTGTCCGTGACGCAGTCGAGGTCCCTGATTTCCAGGGTGGCCATTGGTTCGAGCGAAAAACAAAATAGTGGCTGTTTTAAATGCGAAGATTGAATAATTTTGAGTTATTTTTTCCCAACTTCAACGTTTAAGGTGCATGCTTTGAACACTTGATTCAATTTAATGAATGACTGAAGCTGAGTACCTACAATTAATACTCATAAGTGAAACAAGTCAAGGAGGCGGGAGGGAGCTTCTAACAAAAGGGCTTTGTAACAACTCTAGGATTCGCAAAAATTGGCTATTAATCGATGATAACAGTACAGGAGAGTGGCCCCTGAAAAAAAATTCATCAAACGTAGCCGATATGAGTATGAAATGAAAGTTTTCGGGGGAGCTTTTCAAAACAGTTCTTAAACTGTCAGTTTTTGCTTCAGTTGGGGCACAGAGGGGAAATACATGAAAAATGTGTTTCCTCCCTCGCAAATGGACATCTGAAATAATTATCAAGGGAGATATTTATGAGTATAACAATAACAAAAACCTCAGAAGTCTAAATTCGTTCAACTTTGTTAACAATAGTATGATCTTCGAATTTCATAGTTTCTCCAATAAAATCACCATTGACATGCTCCTTGACTTTATTCAATCTGGTGACTGCATTTTGAAAATTGAATACAAAACCCTTCTGACATGAGATTAGGTCTGTTTACCCAACTTGTTTTTTTTTTCAGACGGTGAGACAAAATCACGCTCACCGTGATTTTTTTATGTTATTTTCAAAAACCTGTACCAGCCAAAAACGTCACTGGAAAAGTCCAAAGAACATTTTTTTGTAAACTGTTTTTTATTTTAAAAATAAATATGTAACGTTTCAATATTATATCTCCTTTCTTTCTTTAAAAATTTACATTTTAAAAAATTCTATTTTTTTAAAAATCCAGAGGTGTACTGTCCCCTTAAGAAAAGGATTTATGATACTGGTGTATGATATTAGAATCGATGGTTATATCAACCGCTACATTTTTTTTGAGCGGTTTTATTTTTTTTTTCAGGTTGCGACAGCAAAGATGATATTCCCAAAGAAAAACTATGAGCACTCATAATAAACAGAAGTATAGGAAGAATTGCTCTTTTTATTCGGCTCGATACAATAAAAATTGCACCGAAGATACTTGACTTTCATGCCAAAAAGCACCCACGTCAGTCTTTTATATCCAGCCTGCTGCATATCATATAAAAACATCTGAAACTTTCTTAACATATCCATAAATACTTTCAATCACCCGTTAAGTTCTCAAAACTAATGATGCTGTAGAAATTCATCTGCAGAAATCCATTACCAAGCAAGCAAGCAAAAAAGGAAAAAATGTTAAGCTTAATGAAGCGTAAATGTCCTGATATGACTATGACAATGATGTTAGTATTCATTTGTTGTACTTTACACAATCACCATAACACATTATTTTCTTTTTCTTACCGCACAGCATTCACAATTGAGATATTTATCTACAATATGCACACATCCATGAACGCATTTTTTTCCTTTTATATAGACAATACAACCACAAAAAAGGACAAAATCCTTTATTCTGCTCGTCTATACGGTCGTGAGTTATATGATTTTAGTAAAAGGAACAAAAAATCACCCGGCTATTTTTTTGGTACTATTATTTGAGGGAAGATTATTGCACTATCCATAAATTTTACTATTATTTTTGAATTTTTTTTGTAAGATGACACATATACATTCGAGATTTCAGAAGAAAAGAAAAGCAATTAAACCTTGATCATAAAATTTGATTATTATTTCGACTTCCAAGCTATTGGTCAAAATACAAATGAAATTACAACCATCCTGATTTCAAAAGGATTCTATAAAGTTAACGAATAATCTCGCTTTCATGGAAGATTTCATTAAACTGCTGTGAAATAAGAAAATCTAAGACAATGCTTAGGAAAAAAATGAAAATACAATAAAAATCGAAAGCCAAACAGTTAAGATACGAAACATTAAATTCAACCCAAACATTTTAAAGCACGTTATCTTTAGCAAAGATGGATGATAGTACCAACGAAATGCTACACTTTTGATTTCTCTTTCCATTCAACTTAGGATTTCGTATAGAAATACCAAAAGGATTCAACTCAATCCACGAGATACCATAGCATACGGAATCATCCACAAAAGGTTAGCTGTTGTCGACATCATCATAAAGAAATCCTTCGACATCAGCAAACTATACCCCAGACGGAGATTTTCATCAGATATCCTTTTATGTAGGATTTTTCAAGGGGAAAGAGGGCTCTCGTATGATTTGAGATGAGATTTAGATTTATTTTGGCACACCTGTCTCACTGGTGGTTGATTCTTACTTATGCCAAGCAGTACAAAATAATATGCTGTCTGAAAAGGATAATTATTAATTGGAAGATTAACCCAGTCCATTCCAAACAATTCAAATGGATTGTCTCTCTCATTCAAGATTTTAAAAATAACATCTTTTTTTTTTAGAAATGTGGCCGTTCTTGAACCTTTTTCTTCCTTTTCAAATTTATGATAAATTATTCTGAACTACAATTTTGCAGAGAAAGGAATATCCATTCAATCCATCGATATCGGAAACCATCTTAACTTCAAAGCATTACTCCCGCCACAACAAGACAGCATATGAGAAATTCCTGTGTTCACACATCAATCATAGATCTGATAACTGATGGTCAAGCAAAGACTATAATACCTGGTCAGGTACTATTATGGATGGTATGCGAAAAGAATAAAGAGCAAAAAAACCTCTATCTGATGTGGCTTCAAAGATATGCAAAAAGTATTTTTTCCTGTCTTGTTTTTCTTTCCACCTCCTTTTCCTTCAAAATGAGGAGAAGAGTTGAATCCCTCAGGATAAAAGGGTGAAAAGAGTTCAAAATCCAGGTGGTTTGGTATTCACATCAGCTCCAGGATGCGTACCACCAAAAAAAAAACCGATGCAAAAAATCGAAGAGAGAGACACTAACAACCAACCATCCGAACCTCTTATCAACGTGATGGACATTGATCGCTTTGTATTCTATTCGATTGTCGATAGATATTGACAAAAGGATTCCAATGTAGTCCTTTGATCTGTGTTCGTCATGGTCATCGTCGTTTGGACGTCGTTATGTCAGATGGTTTCTGGCGTTGTTGTATTGAAAAAGAAACCAGGCCATGAAGAAGAAACATGATGCGAAAACGGATATAAACCTTGTTTACCTTTCCATCCCGTCTTTAGCGTTAACGTCCGATGTGTGTATGTTATATGCTTAGTGAAAGATAAGTGGTGCATGGAGTTTTATCCATTTCCAAAGGTTTTATCCTTTATATCATCCCTTTTTGGACTATTGTGTGATGTGAGTGAAACTTAATTTGAATGTCATTTGACTACCTATGGTGGTTCGGCCTGACCACCAATTGGTTTGATATATCTCTCTGATAGACGTAGGTGGCAAAAAAGGATATGAAGGGAATATTTCAAGGATATATATTGTGTTAGTGTGTTTCAGGTGTGAAGAATATAGGGTTTATTAAGATGAGTGCAAATAGAAATTCATTTCAAGAGGCTTTTAATAGACTTGCAGATGCGGTTTTATGAATAAAGGATTTTTGATGAGTCATGAGGTTATGGATGAAAGGTTTCTTTTTGCTGAATTAAGGTATCACCTGCACTTTTATTCAAATAATAATACTTATGGTAAGCCAGATGAGTTATTTTCGATCTTCAAGTTGAATCGCTTAATTTTGCATCAGATGCATTTAGCAGGCATATACTCCTATAGGATGTGGCAGATTTTATTGAAAGAAAAGGATGTTCCAGAAGCCCACATTATCTTTTCTCAAGGTTGCATGACGAGAGTGAATACTAGAGCGTAGATACATTTCGTAGAATTTAATGGAGCTTTTTGAAACTAGGCCTAGCCATTTTGATCTTTTTAATTCACTATAGCTGCTTGCTTTCTAGCCAAAAGTAAATGTTGCGGGCGGATTTCAGGCATAAAGATTATGTTCAGGCATAAAAATTATTACTTATCGAATTGTTTGTAGCTACATGAATGAGTTGCATTTTTTTTTTATTAGTATTTTTTAGAGTGAAACTTTTAAGATATCTTCACTTTATACCTACTTAAGAAACTCTATGTTTCTAGCTTATGTAGTTTGTGAGAAAAATTGATGTGACTCACGGAAGGACAGACAGGTTACGATATCAGTAGGGTTTTAAAATTATTTTAAAAAACATTAGAAAAAATGAAAACAAACACCTGGCAATCAATCAAAACAATTGCATCATTCAAAACATCGTGCTCTGTAATAATTGCTAAACATATTGAACCTATAATGACGTCAGCATCATCGAGGTACGTAAAAAAATGCTGGTGTATCTTTTCGACAAAGGCGATACTAGAAACACGTTCAATTGAATAAGATCTAGCATATAGTAAGATGATAATGAGTTCGCTCTGAGTACACAAAAGCATTACATACGTGTATAACGCTATCAAGCGATCTTCGAAGTGATACTAGAATGAAGTGAACGACATAGTATTTCAATTCCAAAAATAGGTTTTTACGTTCGTGGAAAATCTCAATTATGAGCCACGCATCTAATACACGCAACTCTTCTACTCATCACCATTTATGGCACGATAGCCTAAGCCGGGCGTTGACCTTCAGGAATAATTTTTTCTAATCTTCGTGGTTCTGCGACCTTGCTTGCCAGTTGATCACTCCCAGCAAAGATCTACTGTTAGCTTCTATCGTGCCTTCCATTGAGTCTTCTGTCCTCCCATTGAATGTTTACCCTTTGATGTTGTATTAGGTAGCAAGTTTTTTCCATTCTTTCAGCATGGCCTACCCATTGCAAATTACGTAACTTTATGCAAGCACATACAAGTGGCTTTTGGAAAAAATCCTGCACCTCGTTGTTGTATAATAAAGTAGTTTCCACTGTGTTCCTTGTGTCATTGTGTAGTGGTTTCTTTTTACCCGTCTCTTTTGGAGATTTTTGAAGGAAATAATCCAAAGGATTAAGGTCTGGGGAGCTAGGTGGCCGTAGGTTTGGTGTTATGTGGTCATGAAAATTTTCGCCCATCCAATCTTGTGTGAAGGAGCAGAGTCTTGTTGAAAGATGTATGGTCTGCCTCCGCTTACATTGTCTATCCAGGGTTTCACTACCGTCTCCAAAACCTCGATGTATGCAGCAGAGTTCACTCCTTCAGTAAAAAAGTGTGGTGGCATAACATGTCCTTCGCTGCTGACAACAACTGAAACCATAACTGTGGCTGGAAATTTTATGTGGATAACAACAGGAACCTCCGCAGGATTTGAACATAGCCATCTGTCATTTCTGTGATTGGTCTTTTGATCTTGGTTACAAATTTTTTCGTCAAAAAAAAACCATAACATTTTGAGCACCTCAGGGTGTTTGATTGTGTTTAAAAGACGTTTTTATCGGAGAACTCTCTGTTCCCGTATTCGTTCCAACATGAAATGTCATCTGCGCATCACATAAGACTTATACCGAAGGTCTTCGTGGACAACTCTACGAATAAGGCGCTCAGAAACATGAAGCTCACTCGCAAGGACCCTCATTGATTTTAAAGGGTCCTCGTCTATGATCGCTTGCACTTGCTTTAAAAATTCTGCAAATCGGACAGTGTCAGAGCGTTGTTCGTGCTTTTTGCGTTTTGAACCGATTCTGTATCACCTCCTGATGCTTCCAATTCACGGTGACCCTTATGCACGAATGAACGGGCGCAATTAAGAAAATTAGACGTCTCTAAATCTGTATGGTTCGCACATAAAACAACGATGACAGCATGTCTCTTCTTTTCTTGAGTGATTTTGTAGTCCGCCATTTCTTATCTGAAAAGGAAAAAAATTTAAAAAAAAATCACGAAGTTATAGTCACATTTATGCATGTCCTCAAATACCGTACGCACCCTGTAACATACAGCATGAATAAAGTAACAAGAGGAATAACGATATTTAAAACAGAATGCCCACGAGTTTTTTGTTTCACTGAAATGAAAATAGTTATGTCTGTCAGAAAATTATTTATCAATTCCACAGGCAAACCTCTAAAGCCAGTGAAACAGAACAGACTGATCGACTGTGTGATCAACTAGATGTTTTTGGAGTGTAGGTAGGCAGGTAGGTAAAAACTTTCAGGGTTCTACAAATTTTACCGATTTTTAGATAGTACAGGGTTATCCATTTCGTGATAGGAAAGTATAACCCTGCCATTTGACATCTGTCAGAATTAAATGTCATCCACAGTGTGGTTTTTTAGTTGAAGGTTTGCCATTTAGAAATATGGATCGTTTAACAGTCGAAGGACGCGTTAAAATTGTTAAATTTCATTTTAAAAATTGTGATTCTACTGTATCAACAATTAGGACTTTACGAGCCGATTACGATCGACATAATTGACTACCACAGCAAACGATTTCGAACACAGGGAGAAAGTTTGAAGAGACTGGATCGGTTATTGATACTGCAAGGCCTGTGCATCATCACAACATTCGTTCTGCTGAAAATATCGCTGTCGTTGCTCAGTGTGGAGGAAGACCCAACTTTGTCGATTCCTCGACGCGCTCAACATTCGGGCTTGTCTTACGGCTCATTGTGGTGGATTTTGCATTTGGATTTGCACCCCCACCCGTACGAAATCCAACTCACTCAAGAACTTAAGCCACAAGACCATACACAACGCAATGTATGCGAATTGGGTGATTGAACAACATGCCATTGACAACGATTTTTCGAATAAAATTTTCTTTAGTGATGAGGCTCATTTTTCGCTCAGTGGTTAAGTAAATAAACAGAATTGCAGCATATGGGGCTCTCGAAATCCTCAGGTGATCGCAGAAAGGCCTTTGCATCTGGAAAAAGTGACCGTTTGGTGTGCATTATGGTCTGGTGGTGTTATTGGCCCGTATTTTTTTGAAAACGATCAAGGAAGAGCCATTACAGTCAATTCTGACCCCTATGGACGGATGTTAACCGATTATTTTTGGAGAGAAATTTCAGATTATGATCTGGAGAACATCTGGTTCCAACACGTTGGAGCCACAAGCGACACAGCACAGGCTAATCGAGCACTTTTGCAAGAGAAATTTCCAGGACGCGTAATTTCGAGATTAAGTGATGTCAATTGGCCCGCAAGATCCTGCGAGCTAACACCTTTGGATTTCTTTTTATGGGGCTATGCGAAAGATCGTGTTTACGCAAACAATCCTCAAAATCTTGAGCAATTGAAAACCAATATTCGTGAAGTTATGGCCGAGATATTGCCGGAAATGTGCCGAAAAGTCATTGAAAATTACCTCAAAAGGATTGAGGCCTGTAAGAGGTTCGGTGGAGAACATTTGGAAGATGTTGTGTTTCACGTATGATGGCAAGGTTCAGTCTTTATATTGAATGAACAATTTTGTTTCTATCTGAATATTTTATGTATTTTCTTTAGCTTTACTTTACCAAGTGTAAAATAGATAACCCTATACTATCTGTGACTCTATTGTAATTTACTAGAAAAATTTTGAAACGAAATGACCAGTTACAAAGTTCCATATTTTACAAGCATGAACTGGAATCAATAAAAGATTTGTCATCGCGTCTAAAATAATCCCAATTTTGACAAAATTTCTCCTTTCTGTAAATTCAACCCACTAAAAAGCATGTCCATACATAAAAAACACCTGCCACCAACAAATCCAAAGACGCGTCGTATTACGTTACTGCGATGTATCTTGTCTCTCCTTTAGTAGCAGTAAAACTGGAATAAAGCCACATGTCCCTTAGATGCAAGGTAGACCAACTAACATCCACACTAACCACTTCCTGGAACGAATTTAAAAATATTCCAGAATAGGAGATCCTCAGGCCATCATAAAATCCATTCCATATCGACGACACACTGGGATTAGAGGACGATATGTGACAAATGTTGAACAAATCGAATTTCATATTCCGATACACCAATTAGTTGACAAAAATGTTTCAATCCACCGATGGGATTTATGAATGTTACACGAGGTCATAAGCAATATCAAAGAAGCGTAAATTGTATCTGGACTACTAACAGTGTGTATTAGAAAATGTTGAAGATAGTGAGCAAAGTTTCAATTTGGATACACGTATTTTATGATAGCGCCTTGTTTTTATGAATCATAATGCGAGTGAATCAAGGAATCACCGTAAATCTTGTGAAAATATTTACTTACAAAAATATTTAAATCGTTCAGCTTTCAAATCTTTTGAAATAATTTGAAAAACTTCTCGTCACCATCTACTGTATGTTCCACTAAATTCACACCATCAAACATTCCACAGCAGGCGGTCAGGATCATTACCCACAAAACCCAAAAACCGCCACCGCAGAGCACATGCTAATTAAAATAAATCATCCTCCAAGTCGTTAGCGATACTTATATAATATAATCCATGTCACAAGAAAGGTCCAGAGATACGCCTCATATCCTCATCTATTCGTGTCGACTAGGAAGCAGAACGAACGTGTAGTCTAAAGAATCCTTAATTCATCAGATGAAAAAAGGAAAAACTAGAGGGAAAAAGAATCTGTCATATAAGGATCATGTGAACTATTCGTATGTAAGCCGCTAGAAATTTCCACACTTCGGGAGAAAGTCAATATGTGGCCACTAAGCCTCCAGATTCCAATTACCCTTCAACGCCGTTGTCGTCGACATCATCGTCGTCGTCGTCACTTGCACAAACGGAGTTTAATGCATGATGAAAATAATGACATTTATGCTTGCTGTATGATTAAGGAGTATCAAATTTCATGGAGTTTTCTCTCGTGAAGACAGAATAGAAAGTTTAAGTAGCTCATTCTCATATCATTTCTCGGGTGAATGTGACATGGAGCTGCTACTGCCGGTTTTGTTGCAATAAATCATCACCAATGAAAGGAGAGTGAAATGCGAGGACATCTGGGAGGAATCGAAATGGAAGATTCTGTGAGGAGATTTTTTATTAAAGCACTCTGATTGCGGTAAAACCGATGGCATGTTAAATCCATGAGAAAAAGGATGAGTTTGTTTCCTTCTCGTACAATTTATGGTAGAAATACGGATAAGAAGGATTCGTGTCAATATTTTAAATTTTTATTTGATTTGGAAATTCCTCCTTAAACTGATTAATAAAAATTAAAACAGTCTTACCTTATTGAATCATCTTTAAAACACACTCTCCCAGAAGTTCGGTGAAAGTTATGAGGTCGTCGAATGCGTTTTTAAGCGCAAGTGCAACAACTCATATTTCACTTATTTATAATTATTGAAACAAATTTGGGTTAGATTCCTTTCGAATACAGTTTCGGAATTATTTTAGGTAAAATGTCATCATTTCTATGATATGTGATTCGAAATTCATGTTGTTCATACCCTGAAAAGAATTTGAAGAATTTGTTGAGAATGAAAAACTTTGGATGAGGTTTTCAGGCATAAAGAAATCTGTAATGGAAATTTTTTCCCTTGAACTCTGTTGATGAATATGAGTGCATCAACATAACATAATATGCTCAATAAGTATTTCAGGATAAAATATAGAACTTTTAAATTCTTCAGGCATACTCAGAATTGCTTTCATGGGGTTTTAAAAAAAAATCTAAAATTTTTTAATTTATCCATCCATCGGTTGTATATGATTTTATATTTCTGCAGAAATTACAAAAACCACAACAAGATACAATTCTCGGTAAAATCCAAACACAATAACTTTAGGCTAGATTTACTCGGCAATTCCATTCAACGATTGGATAGGTTTTCTGGTAGGACAATCTAGGATTTTGAAATTATTTTGGCCGTAGTAATCCTCCGAAAATACGTTAAATAGCAGCAAGACAGCCTATTTATTAGGTAAATTTCTCGAGCCGCTCAAAGGTCGAAAAACGTGCAAAATTTTGTTGTTGTAATAGTGGTCAAAGCTTTAAACAAATTTTCATGAAACTAAGCAGTTAGATAGAAATTATAAATATCTAAAGAATTACGTGAAAAAACTGGAGGTCAAGTCACAAAAAACAAAATGGCGGCCAGTTGAAACTCAAAACTTCAAAGGCTTCTAAAAGTCGCAATTTTGATTTGAAGTATATGAAACTTGGTTCCAAGATAGACATTACTTAGATCTACAATTTTTTGATATTTTGGTGACCATGCATGAGCAAATTTCGAAATGGCGGCGGTTTAAATATGGGTTTTTTTGCAGGTTTTTGTGGCGCTCTAGCGATCACATTTTCCAGCGGATTTTGATGAAACTTGAGATTATGGACTTCTGTACTATGTTCTTATATTATGCAGAAAATTAATAAAAGTGAATGAAAAATAAAAAAGTCGAAAATTTAAAACCCAATATTTTTAGCTGCCATTTTCACTAAAAATTGAATTATTTTGCCCTGTCTAGCGTAAAACTCCGATTTGAACGAGATTTGGCACATTCATTGATGAGATCCTAGGCGACAAAAATTTAAAATAGTCCAAAATCAAATGCATTCATTCAAAATGGCGGCCCCCAAAGGTCAGTGGGCAAGCGCAATTCGTTATTTTAGTAGCAACTGAAATAATGATTTTTTTTTCATGGAAACTTTTTAAATGACTTATCTTGAAAGTATTTATAAATCAGACTATGAAATATTGTTAAAATATTTTCAACAAATGTGAGAAGGGCAAAACGAGTATAAATATGTTTATAACAATTTATTACCCGCCGATTTTCAATATGTGATCCATACGTGTGTAACTCAATTTAATTAGCAAAATATTTGCGCCTCTATGAAGTGTCTCCAAATACGAACGGCATACGAGAAATTTACCTTTCCGGCTGGTGCTACCAACGGGGATTTTTTTACTTGGGAAACTCTTAGAAACATAATGCATAAAAAAGCAAGTATATGCATGTAAGTTAATTCTATATAAGAAGAGTCCACATATGACAAACCTCAAGGGATCGGTTGATTTGGTTTGATATATCCGGAGCTCACTTTAAACGGAACTTATAAAGGAGATATATATAGCATTCGTATTTGATATTTAAAGTGCAGCATCAAAAAATGAAAAACTAAAAGGGCTATTACGAAATTTATTCCATTTAAAGCATAGTTATATCAACACTCATACGCATGTATATAATGGAAGTATTTTAAGAAAAACAGTTCAAAATTGTTGATTGCTTATTTCTGGAAGTTAAATATGATTCATTCATGTAAGACTCAACTCACGCCAAACTATTATGTACGTCGGTTGGTGCATTTTGAAGCTGCGAAAAATCGCAAAGCTTGTAAATAAGATGGATAATTGGCAGAGCTGAATGTATTGTGTTGTGGTATTCTACCGGATTTTCATCATCGTCGTCAACATGTGGCGATGACACACTTGACAAAATTTGCAAATAAGATCCTTATCAATTCGGGTGTACTCACTGAATTCTACATTTATGCCAGACATGATCGTTTCGCTACTTTATCTCAGCAACTTGTAGTAATCGAGCAGGTAATATTCATGAAGATACGGAAATAAAGGAATTGCAAGCGAAATATAGTTCGATTTCTCCAAGCGATGTGGACTTTCGACGATTTGCCGCTTTCACCTAAAACCAAGCAAGGATTAAAAGCATGCAATTATAAAGTGCCGACTGATATTCAACGTGAAAGTATTGGCCATGCATTACAAGGTCGTGATGTATTAGGTGCTGCGGTGACAGGAAGTGGAAAAACTTTAGCTTTCCTAGTGCCGTTTCTTGAAAAGTTGTATTTGCAAAAATGGATCCGGATGGACGGAACCGGCGCTATCATAATCTCACCAACGCGCGAGCTTGCATACCAGATCTTCAAAACATTAAAGAAGGTCGGAGCCCACCACGAGTTCTTAGCTGGTTTGATTATTGGAGAAAAGAACTTAAAGTTTGAACGTAGCCGAATGAACCAATGCAATATCCTGATTTGCACTCCGGGCCGGCTACTTCAGCACATGGACGAAAATCCACTATGTGATGCAACCTCAATGCATATTCTTGTTTTAGATGAAGCGGATCGTTGCCTGGACATGGGCTTCAAGCAAACAATGAATGCTATAATTGAGAATCTACCACCCAAGAGGCAAACGCTCTTGTTTTCCGCAACACAAACAAAATCGGTGAAATATTTGGCCAGGCTGAGTTTAAAGGACCCAGTTTATGTAGCTCCGCATGAACAACAAATGACAACTCCCCAATCGTTGCACCAAAATTATGTTGTTATCAATCTAGAAGATAAAATTACCATGCTCTGGTCTTTCATTAAGAATCACCTCAAACAAAAGTGCATTGTGTTTATGTCCAGCTGCAAGCAAGTGAAATACATATATTTACGAAATTTTCTGCAAGCTGCGGCCGGAAACCAGTTTACTTGCCCTCTACGGAACGCTGCATCAAGACCGGCGAATTGCGATTTATAATGAATTTATGGGAAAGAGTAACGTTGTCCTATTCGCTACTGATATCGCGTCACGTGGACTTGATTTTTCAGTCGTAAATTGGGTAATTCAACTCGACTGTCCAGAAGACGTAACACAATACATTCACAGAGCAGGTAAAACAGCTCGGCACAAAGCGAAAGGAGAGAACTTGCTAGTACTTACGCCTAGCGAGGAAGAAGCGATGATCGATGCATTGTAGAAAATGAAAATTCCAATCAATAAAATTAGCATCGACCCAAGAAAGTTATTCACACCTAAAGCTAAAATGGAAGCAAAGAATTGAAGGAAAGTGCACAACGTGCGTTTGTAGCTCATATAAAGTCAGTTGTGCTGATGAAAAATAAGAAAGTATTCAACGTAGAAAAATTAGATACTGACGCATTTGCTAAGAGTTTAGGCCTTGTTGTTGTTCCTAGAGCAAGATTTTTTTTGAAAGAATGAAAAAGCGTCGGCAAAAGCAGAAATCGAGTAAAGAAGCAGACTCGGGTGAAGAAAGTTCCAGCGACCAAGCAACTGCAATCTGAATTGGCTCAAAGACAGAAAAACAAAGAATAAAGAGAAGCGAGAAAGGGATGGCTAAGAAGAGACTGGGTCATAGTCCATCCAAACCTTCAACTTTAGTTGCAGCGTCTGATAAATTGCGAAACGTCCACAAACAATTTTGAACCAAACGTTGTGATGGATCGCTTAAATGCATAGCCAAAGCTTGCATGCCACCAGCATCCACGATAGTTGGATAATTGCTCAAACACACCGACAAAACCTTCAGCACACGTGACGTCCTCCAAAGAAGCTTCTCGTGATCATACGTATGCATTATTCGTACCAGCTCCCCACTTCTTCCACCACGATAGCATCGTTCGATGTATACGGAACGGTAAAGACTAGTTCGTCATCTGTTGACCGGCTCGATACAGACATAGCAAATAACGATTCGCTTGTTTTTCGAACGGGGCCAAGTGAGTGGATTGGAATGATTGAAATGCAATTGCGGGATCTTTTCGATGGATTCGTGCGAGGATAGCAATGGGATGTTTCAATGTGGGTGATCACGAGGAGTTGCGTTGGAATTGTCGCGGCGAAAAGATGAAAGCGGAGCGAGCGGGAATGTCACGATTGAAAAGTAAATTGTTCGTCAAAGGAAAGCGGGATTTGTATTTATTGAAAATTTAAGCAAACGCTGTAGTGAATAGACAATCTGATAAGTTATTGTGAAAATTGTGAACGCTTCGTGAGTCGTGTTGGGAGTGAAAAGTGGAATAAAACTCGTGCTCCGTCAAAATGTATGGTGGAAAGCGGGATTTGTATTTATTGAAAATTTAAGCAAACGCTGTAGTGAATAGACAATCTGATAAGTTATTGTGAAAATTGTGAACGCTTCGTGAGTCGTGTTGGGAGTGAAAAGTGGAATAAAACTCGTGCTCCGTCAAAATGTATGGTGGAAGTATTGGTGTGCAAAGGTTTCTCCCTCTCTTAGACCATATGTCGAAAAGTTATTCTTTAGCTCCCAGAAATAATCAGGTCCCCAAAGGAGAAATGAAACCGAGAAACAATTTACAAGTGCGTAAATTAAGTGAACATATTAGCCATATTATTTGAACCGATAATTACAGAAGGCTTATTTGATTTTCCCCCGAATCTAGTAACAATTATATACCCAATGCGTTTAACACGTAAAGAATTTGAACCTAATAATTAGCGCTTTTGTCGGAAATTTGTCGAAATGCTGGGATTCTACTTCGCTTTCATTGAGTAAAGAAATCGTTTCGTGTGAAATCGTTGGGGTTCAAGTACAGTGCATGTATAGGGTACTTTGCGAGAATCCATTGTTCATTCGTATGTGTGGTTCGCATTCGTTGACGCCAAAAGCGTTCGGTAGTCAGTCGGCAAGACAAGTTAGCGCTAACGGAATAATCACCAGAGTTCCTATAAGGTACATACGAAAATTAATGTCCAATACAAGTTCGGAAACTCTTCCACAATACTTATTGAAGAAGCGTGCACACAGAGATGAATCGTAAAAATACAAACAGAGGGGAACTTTTCACAGAAGTACACAGAACACTTTCATGGAATACATTCTGTGTTTGTATGTTGCATAGTTGGGAAAAGTGATGGTAAAGAGGTTAAGAACGGAGGGGATTAGAAGATATTGTCGAACAACCCGAGTGAAAATCGTGAAAAGCAGAGAGATAGTGAATAATCAACGAGTAGAGGGGAAGAGTAACAGAAAATCTTCTCACACACTCGCCACACCACAATATTTGTTGCTTCCGAAACTATTAAACATATATAGAGAAGAAAACATAAGAAATCGACAAAACTACCATCTTTTACCGAATTCTAATAACAAATATAACAAGGATTACTAATTTTTGAAAACAAACGGCGAGAAAGATTTTAAGCTATTATTGATAACCGAGGAACACATTCATTGGAGAAGAGACAGAGGAATCAAAAAGAAAAGAAAGCATAATTACACAAAAATATATCTGTCTGTCGTGAATAACAAATTTTCAGCCAACCCATTCATATAATTATTAGTATCGCATTATTTTTTTGTTGTTGTTGTTGTAACAGCGGTTTATACAAATAGCTGCTTTATATTTTCGTTCTTTTCCTTATGTAAAGCGATTTTTTCGATCACTTCTGGTTCATATTCATAACGTTTTTCCGTCGAATCAGTAAATGTTGTTGAAAACAAGCAAACCAGGTCTTCGTCATCACCATATCTTCAGCGAGCGCTCGTTTAAGATACTGGTGAGTACCTATTTATGTTAATTTATACATTTTTTATTGAATATATATCTATTTTATATAAATTTGAAAAATTTGTTATTGTATAGGGATTTCCAATTTATCTTAAAATATTTTATAATTGGTGGAATGTGGAAATCTGGAAAGTTTTTTTGATATAAAGATTGATTACAGAGAGCATTGAATGAATTTTATTCACATATAAAATAATAAACTATATATTAAATTATATTTAATATTTATATGGATTGGAAAAAAATAAAAATGAATATATACACGGTACCCTTCGGTCTTTCCATTACGTTGGATTTGACCGGGTATAGGACCCGGTACGGTGGCGGGCTTTCACTTCAAAACATGAGCCAGCCGCCGGGTACTCACTAATCCTTCCTTTTGTTTCAGGTGACGTCGCGGGTTGAGTGGCCCAAGCAGAGTGCCTCTTTATGACATAGAGTTATGCAATCGAATTACATAATTCTATGGCATAAATTGGTCACCGGGGTACTTCTCTTCTGATGGGAAAGCTTATGCAAGTCAAGTTGTATAAGTTTTTCACTCAGAAGAGGAATACCTGGCCACTGCAACAAATATGGACTTTAATCCGGTTGGGTGGGAGCGCAGGGGCTCCATCACCACCCGGTTGCCCTTCTCTCATTTGCGGGCCATGAGCCTCTCCAGGTAAGGACGAGGTCACCCTGCTTCCACTTCTTTTTACTTGATACTCTTGTTCCACGAACAAGTCAGTTGTCCCTTGTGTAGTTACCTACACTTTTTGCGACTTCGGTCGCCTTGTTTTAGTTCGACCCCAGAAATTTGTGAGTGCGAAATTCTTTGTAGTGGGTCCTTGTGCTGAGGGAATGAACCCGCCCCACGACACCGCAATGCTAGCCTGCAAGCGCATTCACGCGTCCCCAGACAAGGGCATTCTCGGCAGATACCGACACCTTCTTCTGCCGAGGCAGCAGACCATCGCTGCAGTCCTTTACGGACATTTGAAACTACCTTTTCACTACAAACTCAGCAAAGAAAATGGCGTCTCCTGCAACAAGTCCGTCAGAATTGTAATCCTCCAAAACTCCAGGATTAGCATAATAGCTTGCGATTGTTTGTGTTCACACTTTTACCAATGCCATATGAAGAAAATGTATTGCAGCTAAGAGGTTAACAGCAAATTTGTCTTCTCCATTGTCCGTAGTATCAATCCATTTTCCGTGAAAAATACACCTATAATTGCTTCTCAAGCTATGAATCACCCCTAATTCATGAGTGGTAACTTTGCGCTAGTGTTTGGTGGCATGAAAACCAATTTAATGCACCTTAAATCCTTCAAGTCGGGGTGGGCAGGGCAATTATCCAGCAATAAAAAAGTTTTCTGATTTATTCTGGATTACTTTTAACCACATTGCTACAAATGAATCGCATAAATATCAGCCGTCATCCAGGCTCTAGAATTGGCTTCATAGTCGACGGATTAATTCCTATTTTGGAAGCATCTGGGATTTTTGGATTTGCCAATGACAAGCTCAATAGGTTTGCCGCAACAAGAACCGTTATTCGCTCTTTTGAAAGCTTTTCACTGGAGTAGGATTCTCCTTTAAATTTTAGTACCTTGTTTGGCATGAGTTTTTAAAATAAGCCAGTTTCATCTAAGTTGAAAATGTCATAGGTTCTTTAATTTGCTTCATGCGTGGGCTATTTGTGTTGTGGCCAGTCGTCAACCAAATCCTTATATACCACTGCAGATCCTTCAATTAGTTTTCCGGAAAAAGTACCATAGCGCTTTTTAAATCGTTCGATTAAGTTGTTGCTATAAAAAAAAATCGACATTGTCTTCAAATTTTTCTCCGAACACGTTCACTTTTGTTTGTATAACGGTAACCATTTTATAAGTCCTTGATACAGCTGACTATGTTTGTACTTCTTTAATTCCTTCATGCCCGAGTTTCTGTTCTCAAAATTACGTATGATGGTGTCATAATTTTCCCATATTCTAGCTATTGTTGACTTACTCAATAAATAATATAACATAATAAACCACTTTATTCAATACCACTTTCAATTTGCATCACATTATCAAACTTTTCTTTTAATAATATACCTTTGCACCGTAGATGGCCACAAGCATGTTGGAGAAATGAGGAAGAATACCTTTTCTGCTCCATCCCACAGCTTCCATTATTCCTCATCCTTAATTCCACAACTAGTTGGTAAGAATAGGTCTTGGGGTCCCGCATTGGGTTTACTGGTTCTCCAACTATGGGACCTTAAATGTCAATAAATGCAAACAACTGTAAATACACCTACAGCTCTGCTACTAAATCCTACTTACACTAGCTTTGTGGATTGTCTTCCGCACCTAATAATGGAATTGAAAGTAATAAACATGCCGCCGGAGAGGAGGTTGGGCAACGGGCTAGCTCTTCATCTCTAGAAAATCATGAATTGTTTCGAAACCTGAAACAGAGCCTTGGATCCTGGAATGTCAGATCACTAAACAACCCTGCCGCCATTAAGGACTCCTACAACAGGCCAGCCGATATAAATCAAACATACTGGCAATCCAGGGAACGAACTGGATTGGAAGTGATATTCAGTATATGAAATCGAACACAACATTCAAAAGTGGGAAGCCTGTTGGAAAGCCAGAGTCCGGAGAAATATTTATCGTGGATAGGAGGTTCAAATAGCATGTTATTAATTTTAAGGCAGGCAATCAACGATTATGTGCGATCCATATCATGGCCAAATTTTTTTGAAAATCTCCAAACGGCGTCTGTGGCCATAAATTTCGCGGAAACCTTCGATAACTAGCTAGTTCCCATCCTATCAGATACATCACAAAAACAAGCTGCAAGCTATGGGTGGAAGTGAAAGCGGCGATTAAGACCATGGCAGAACAGAAGACCGGACATCAAGCCCGGTGCAAAAGAAATGATTGGTTCGACGAAGAATGCCACTCTCGGAAATAAGCCGCATCCCGGCTGTTGTTTAAAGCTTGAAACAGTTTTTGTGCGAGCAAGGTGAGTTTAGCTGCTGGACGTGGACAGTATCCTGAAAATCTATGACCATCTCAAAGGAATGCCGAAATATTACGGGATGTTATCGGTTATCCGTAATAATTTCAGCGGCCACGTGGACATTGCACTAGAATAATACAATATAATACTTCGCTGAGTTAAGACAAAATTTCTAAGCGTCTAACCCGGCAATATGGCAAAAAAAGTGGACTTAAAAACTTGAGAGTACCAGATGACCACTTTGGTGAAGGACAGAAATACAGTTCCCAAATTGTACGAGGCTCCAAGCTCTGTGCTTGTACCTTAAACTGCAGAATATGGATTAGAGGGCACAACGCGCAAAATTTTCCTAGCGAAAATCAATTTTTTTTTGGGGATTGAGTTGGTCAGTAAATGACAACGGGAATTAAATATTTGGGAGTTGGGAGTTACTCGTGTTGCTTGATTGAAGGCATGTGTATGACTGACCACTAAATGCAATACAACTTCAGACAATGAGTCTTTGCGCGAATGTAGTGTGGATGCTTGCATGTGTGTAAGAAATATTTGTTTGGGTCTTAGAATACTGTAGCTGACCACTACAATTACTCCCCCTTTTGAAGAGAAAAGGAAAATGAATTACTTGTTGTCGTTGAATCTCACACGTTTTCTGCGTTGTCGTTGGAGTGATGAATCGCTGCGTAACGATGTGTCTTCAGGTTCCGATGACGTACTTGAAGCTTGAGCTGCATGGTCAGACGTCGGCGGAGTTGGTCCATTGTGTGGAGGTGGCGAAGTTGGTTCGTTGTGTGGAGGTGACGGAGTTGCGTTCTCTAGTTCATCGTCAGAAAGCATGAAAGTTAGTTTAAGTCTGTCAATGCTTACCGGCGTGACGACGTTGCGAATTTTGACGATGTAGTATCGGTCGGTTTGCCTGACGACTTCGTATGGACCTTCATATGGTTGCTTGAATGCTAGCGGAGATGTATCGACTCGGTTGAGTACGTGAGAACATGTAGGTAGGTCTTTGAGGACAAAGATCGGGTTGTTTCCGTGTCAAGACATTGGTCAAGGTCGTAAGTCAATGAAATGGTTTCGAAGTCGCTATACTAAATCGGCTGGAGGCGCGTCGAGTTGTCCTGATGGTGCCCAAAATTCACCAGGGAGACGTATTCGTTTACCAAAAAATAGGTCAGCTAGCGTCACTCGTACATCTGCTTTCCAAGCAGTCGGTATGTCCATCAAAATGATTGGTAACGTTTCAACCCATGCGTTGGATGTGAGACATCGAATTGTAGCTTTTAGCTGAAGACGAAGATGTTCGGCGAGATCATTGGATGCTGGTTGATATATAGTTGTATAAATGTGCTTGCTGCCTAGTAAACGAGCTAATGCGTTGAGTAGATCAGCCTCAAATTGCCGCCCTTGGTCGGTGGTGGTACTCCGTAGTAAGAGACCCAGCCAGCAAAAACTGTTCTGGCTACACAATCTGCCGAGATGTCATCGATTGAAAAGGCTTCAGAGAACCGTGTGAAACTGTCTATTATTGTCAGACAGTGTCTGTAGCCTCGTGATGATGTAAATGGTCCGATGATGTTGATATGAATATGTTCGAACCGGCCAGAGCGACCTGTAAAGTGCATTATTGACGCTGCGATGTGTGGTGTAATTTTGCTATGTTGGCATTTGATACAAGCTTGAGCTGATGCTTCAGTCTCGTTTGATGCTTGGCCAAACGTATCTCTGTGATATCAATTTGACTGTTGCTTTTTGGCGGGGGTGACTTATGATGTGAAGAGCATCAAAGACACGTTTTTGTAGTTGCGTTGGAAGGAATGGATGTGCTGTGTCGATTGGTGTATCGCAGTAGACTGGCAGATCAATATTGGGAACATTGATCGGTCAAAGATGAAGTGAGTGATTGTCGTGTTGAAGATACGTGCGAAGTTCTTCGTCGTTGGCTTGTGCGCGAGTGAGATCGATGATTTTGATTGCTGCAGCGATTGTTTTGATTCTAGATATTGCGTCGGCGAGGACATTATCATTGCCAAGACGTGTTGGATGTCAGTCATAAATTGGCTGATAAAATCAAGCCAGCGGGATTGCCAAGGCGTTTCTTTATCAGGATTTTGCTTGAAGATGGAGGAGGAGCGGTCGATGATCGGTATAAATTGTGATTTGTCTGCCCTCGAAGATGTGTTTGAAACAAGAGATGGCCATATAAATTACATGGAGTTCACGATCGTAAGTATTGTGTTTACTTAACGACGGTGAGAGCTTTTGGGTGAAGAATGCAAGCGGTTGCCACGTGTTGATGATTTTCTGTTGGACGACGGTGCCGATTGCAAAGTCTGCAGCATCAGTGAACTGGCCCAAGGTGCTTCAGTGTTTGGATGAACAACCATGACGACTGACTCGAGCTGTTTTTTGCAATTTTTGAAGGCAGTTTCGCATTCAGGTGTCGAGGGCACTGGACTAGAGCCTTTAGCTTCCAATCATTGGAGACAGTTGTTGAATGTAGCCTAAAACTTAGCAGGATTTTTAAAATGTTTACGCTAAAAGTTGAACATGCCAAGAAATTTACGTAACTGTTTGATTATTGATGGTTTGGGAAATTCTGCTATTGCTGCCATTCGCTCTGGAAACGGCATGATAGCTGCTGAAGATACTCGGTAGCCGAGGAAATTCACGTCTGGCAGGCCAAAATGATATTTCACGCTATTGATGACGATGCCATGTTTTTTCAGGCAAGTAAAGAGTTGTTGAAGATGTTCATGATGCTTTTTCTCGGTAGATGAAGCGACGAGAATATCGTCAACGTATGGAAATACAAAGTCAAGTCGTGACTTCGTCGATGAAACGTTGAAAGGTTTGAGATGCACTACGAACCCCAAATATCATGAATGGGAGTTCGTAGACACCGAATGGTGTGATGATTGCGGTATCCTCTGAAGCAACAGATATTTGGTTGAAGGCACGAATGAGGTCGACTGTCGACTAAATGTTTGTGCGGTGAAGATCAGCCATAAAGTCTTCTAACAGACGTATAGGGTAACTGTCAGGCAGCGTGCAATCGTTGAGTTGACAGTGATCTCCACAAGGTCACCAGTCACCAGATTTCTTTGGGCCCAGATGGAGAGGTGAAGACCATGGACTGTTTGACGGTCATGCAAGTCCAAGCTTGGTAATTTTGTTGAACTCGTCTTTGGCAATTTTCAGTTTATCGGGAGTAAAACGACGTGCTCCGCTGACAATTGGTTGACTTAACGTTGTTCCGATGCGATGGTCAGTTGAATGTTCAGCTGCTCTGTAGATGCCATCGTATTGTGTTACGCCTGAGAATCGTTTTATGATCAATGAATAAGGACATTGATTTTGTGTTGATTTAATGGATGATACGTTGCTGGAGCAAGAAACCTTGCCGTGAGTTTTTAAGCCAGTGGTTGAGTCGATGAGTTTGGCGTTTTTGAGGTTGATAAGAAGGCCGTAAAACCTGAGAAAATCAGCACTAATGATTGGTTTTGACACGTCAGCGATGACGAATCGCCACGAAAGATTTTGACGAAGACCACCGTTGAGTGCGATGTTGATGCAACCGTAAGTATTGATTTGCGAGCCATTTGCAATATGTAGTGTGTAATCAAGCCTCTCTCTGCAACCCTGGAGCAAACGACGTAGATATAAATAGAGGACTGAGCCAGTGTCCACTATATATCGGAAATTTGTGACTCGATAAGTGATGAAGAGGTGGTTTGACGTTGGTGCGGATCATTTACCGCCGTTAATGACCCTGATTATCGTTTCCTATATATTTACAGGGTTATTTGCACTTCTTCGTGTGATTCTGGAATACTTGGTGGTACCAGCAGTGATTGGGATCAACGTCGGCTCCCGATGGCCTGTCACGCGATGGTGATCGTGATCGATCACGTGACGATGATCGTTGCTGTCTGACGATATTTATGAGCTCGCTCATTTGATTTCTTAGCTCGTCAATTTGCTTTTGCATCGACGGTTGTTTGCCGATCGTGACCAGCTGGAGTTGTGGCGTCGCTTCGTGGAATCTGTTGGTGGTTGTTGCTATTACATCGACAGGATCAGTTTTGTGATGCACGAGAATTGCTTGTGTTGCAGCAGGTAGACGCAACAGCCAGACTGCGTGAAGAATATTTTCAGGCACGCTGTTGTCGAGTGTGTGAAGATAGCGTAGCAATTGTGACAGTTTCCTGTCACCTAGCTGTTCTTTCTTGAGCAATTGTTTTAGCTTCTTTGCGTGATTGCGATAAACATTCAATGAGAGTGTCACGAAGTGTTTGGTTTGGATTTGTGACGGGCGGACTGTTGATGATTGGCTCTCCCTCAATAGCAGCACGCGTATTGAAATAGGCAGCAGCATACCTGAATCGTGTTAATTCACTTGTAATGTTGAATAGGTCGAATTGTTTTTGAAGCTGTGTGAACCAAAGTGACGGGTGGTCAAATGAGAAGGTTGATGGTCTTATCGCTGATTTGTTGCTCTTTGCATCACCTCAGTAGACGGTGAATCTCTGTTGTCATTACACATGATGATAGTAATTCACTAGACACAATTCACAGGTACACAGATGTAGTTCTTACACATACACCAGCGCGGTACAACGTCTATAGGTACCCAGCAATGCGCCAGCTATTTACTGTATGTAAATACACTGTGATCGAATTAAGCTGGTTGTCTTATTATTATTTCACCTGCTAATCACATATAATTTGCACGACACTGTTTTATAGATGAAATGAATGCACTATTGCACTGCTGACCAGTGATTTGCACTGTGTTCAACGTTGTTACGACAAGATGCGTTGAATAACGAAAGATTATGGAAATTATTCACAGCCTGGTATCGGTAGATTTTGCTATAACGTAGCAAAATCGTCGTCGTGATCGTTTTTGACGAGGCCACCAGTTGTAGGAATAGAGTTGGTCAGTAAATAACAACGCAAATCTTTACTTAATTAACTATACATTTATTTAAGAATAACAATTAAATATTTGAGAGTTACTCGTGTTGATGGATTGATGGCGTGTGTACGACTGACCGCTAAATTCAGCAGACAATGAGTGTTTGCGTGAATGTAGTGTGGATGCTTGCATGTGTGTGAAAATTGTTTGTTCGGATCTTGGAATACTGCAGCTGACCGCTACATTTTTATATAACATAGATTCGCTTCATTTGATGGTATCGTAGATAGTGATACCCTAAAGGAATTAATGGTTTGTGCCTCTAAAAAAGTAGTAGAAAATTGCCTCATCTCAACAGGAAGTTTTGTTACCCAATACATGGGAGAGTAAGTTCCAGCTGGGGTCTACGGACCCGGGAAGCCCGACCGGAGATAGGCACAGCTTTGCCTAGGACACCGATAGAGCCTCCAAGTGAGAAAGCGGTTCACCAAAACTCAAGCAGAACATCTATGGGTAGACTCTGCAATTTCTTCGGGATAAGCTGTTTTTATTTCCCCCAATATATTTAAACAGCACACACATAAGCCGCAAAGAGACCAAATTGGAATTTTTTCCGTTTAACTCTCTAACCACATTTAATCACCACCCGAATCAAGGTTCACATTAAGTTTTTGAAGCAACGCGGATACTTTTCAATATTATTCAATTCTTAAGCACGTAGTTTGTTTTACCACTTTACTTTTTTCTTAAGTAAAATTTCATTTTAAATCAGTACAAAATTACAATATTAACAAACTTAAACTTATTTACAGAATTCCTTCGTTTGGAAGGAAGGGGGCCCAGAGATGTTCACGCAGCTGAATATTTTCCACACTTAACACTTCAAATGCACTGCATTATGGGAATTTCTCACCCTCAGTCTCAAATGCACTACTCGCGTATCATCCGATCAAACTCGAAACTCTTCTTTCAATCGGCCGGTTTGTAGTTCTGCAAAATCTTTTCGAGCTTCACTCCTTCAACGTAACTCGTTAAGTTGCATTAATACCTCGTTCAGCTTCACCAACGAAAACCAAGTATATCTGGGCTCTCTGTTATGTCGTTGTTACCACTTTGTTCAGCCCTACTATTGAAAAAAAAATCCGGTAACCATTACCTCGAGGTCCCATTAGACCTCGCATCTACCGCAAATTCTTTAAGGGCTGTCCCTGAGGGAAACGAACTATACGTTACATGGTATCTTGCGCATGCACCCATCAGTGGTTGTTTAAATGTATACATTTATCGTTGACGCAAACCTATCGGTGGTACTGTTTTTTGGTGTATTTCAATGCACCTTTGAATACTTTCCATTTCTTTTTGCTACACGATGAATGTCAACTACGGTCAGTCAGTATTTATATATATTTACCTCCATCGATCTTCATCGTGGAGCAGTTTCACGCGAATAAAACATTAAAGTTTATAGCTTCGGGGGTAGTTTTTTATCGCCAAGGTTATCAGTGTTTCTCATGGTTTTCTTTTCGAAAATCCGGGGTTCGCGTTCAGTCGTTGTGATGCGGGTGAATGATTAAAGTGTAAGCGATTGAGCAGGTGTGATCTAAACTTGAACAAATTAGTGTGCATGTCACAGATTGTAATTGTTTCTGCATTCGTCAACCTCAGGGCCATTTGCATCACCATCATATGAGCCGCAATCCTTGTTAAATTTGAGGCGGCATAGCGGTTGCAACGTCACGATCCTTGAAGATAATAAGTTGAGCTACAGCTTCTTAGGGCTTCACCGATACTACAGCTTATTAACTTGAATGCTCGTCATTAGCTGTTGCGTTGGTTGTCGTTACATAGATCAGAAAGTTTCGTAAATCACATTTTATTTCATACGAAGATTAAAATAATAGGGAAAGTCATATATAATCATAGCCAAATTACAATACATAGGCCTGCATTATACGAATTGCACTTGATGCTTGGGTAAATTATGCTAAGCCGATAGGTCTTTGGGAGTGTATGTCACGTAAGCCGAAGATGCCTGGTTAGAATCCCGTTAGTTACAACAAGATTTGTTCAGTTCAGTTTCAAATCAGGACGTATTGCAGCTGGTTAAACGAACAGTGTTGTACTGACCAAACAACCTTCTCGAGTGCCAATGTGATATGTTTTTTGAATGATTAACAATTGACAGACAAACTGCCGCAGGTATAAGAGGCACATGCAAGACACACTGTGGTAGATATGCCATTAAAAATATGTACTAGCAATCGTGAAATGAATTTCCAATAATAAGTTCCAAGCAGACTTACGTACTGCTATTATACAACCCCCACTAATCATTACTCCGAATAATAAACACAATCACACAAACCCAAATCCACCCTCACCACCACTTAAAGCACAAACTAAGCTCCGCAAACCAAACATCCCCATCCGGTCTGTCGTTAATTACCGCCCAGCTCCTGCATACCAATTAGAACGGTACTTGGCAACGGTAATGGCTGATGTCATTTGCCTTAACAACAAATACACATTAATGAACAGCCATGATTTAGCAAACTCTCTCACCTCTTTAATATTGACTGATACTTGCTGAGTTTTATCACTAGACATCGCGTATACTCATTGATGACTATGCGAAAAGAAAAATTTTCATTTAATAACTGATGACGATTCATGGATCAACTATTGAATCTCATAAGGACCACAATCAACCAAAACTACTTTAAATTCAATAACAATACATACATTGCCAAGGAAGGTCTAGTTATGGGACATCTAATGTCTTCAATAATGTCAGAAATATTCTTGCAATCTTTGGAAGAAGTCTTTATACCCAAAATAGTCAAAAGATACAATGCAATATTTTAAAGACGACATGTGAATGACTTTTCATCGTTATCGACTCAAAAGAAAATAAACAAGATGAACTACTCACCTATATGAATGAAATACACTCGAAAATTAATATAGAAAAAGATATAAACGGATGACTCAACTATATGGACCTAACTGCGACACGCAAACAAATATGATTAGACTACAAAATATACAGAAAATCAACCACAACTGATTATATCATACACGTAACATCTAACCACTCCGCACAAGATAAACTAGCAGCATACAGATCGATGGTGCAGATACTCCACTCCATCCCCACCATTCCTTCTAACTACTCCAACGAACTAAACAACATTTACAGAGTTGCCAATAATAACGGATACAAACAACGTGACACTGATAAAAAATACACGGTACAAACAAAAACAAGAACACCAACTGGCTGAAATGCAAAAGAAAATAATGACCAACCGTAGATTTTCTAAACGTACGTAAGCAGAGACGTATAAACTATCAAACTTCCTTAGGAAATACAAACTACAAACTGCCCGTTATGCCTGCTAGACACTTCAAGAAAAGTGCGAGAGAAACTCATCAAGGGAAGACCCACTGACGTGATTTATGCTACTAAGGACCTATCTCCTCGGCAGTATGGCTTTAAAGCAGGATGTTTCACCATTGATGCAATTGCAGAGGTGGTGAGCGCGGTCTAAAAGACAGAGGCGCATAGCCACACCAAACGACGGATCGTAATTGACATTTGGAACACCTTCAACTCCGTTAGATGGGTGGATATTTTGAAAACGCTGGAAACCCCTATTTGAGTTCCAGAATATCTAATGCGGCTTCTGCTGGACTACCTAAAATGACAAAGTGTGCCTTATGACACGAATCTGGTCCAACAAAAGATGGATGTTACATCGGATTTCGCCCAGGGATCTATCTTTGGTCCAGGCCTATGTCTTACTATGGGTTACTGAGACTGGAGATGCCAGATGAGTCTCATTTGACCTGCTATGTGGATGATGTTGTGACTCTAGTCACTAGACGCACCGTTAAATAAGCGTGACTTAGGCTTGGTATGCTAATACACTGAGTGAGAGGCTGGATGACTGCTTGTGGGTTCAGTCTAACACTAGGGAAAACCCAAGTTGTCATCTTGACAAAAAGAGAATCTCTAGAGTAAGGATGATCATAATTGGAGACATGCCAATCGAATCAAAGCCAGTGGTGATGTACCTGGGGCTACTAATCGACTCAAAGGTGGTTTTTTTGAGCATATCAAGACAACGACTGAAAAGGCTGCTTCGGGAACATCGGCTCTGAGTCAACTTATGGCTAACGTAGGGGGAACCAATCTATCAAAAGGACGCCTCTTGATGAATTGTGTAGGGTAAGTGTTATTGCATGGAGCAGAAATATGGGGCGACGCTCTCAGTAAAGAAGTGTTTATGTGGTGGCACAGGTACACAGAAGAGGAGTACTGAGGATTGCTTGTTCGTATCTGGGAGTCTCTGATTTGGCAATGAGAGCTATGGCAGACATGAAACCTGTTGTCCTCCTTGCTAGAGAGCGCTACGCTATTTACCTACGTCGAAGCGAGTACACGAGGGAGACGGTTAACTTCTCAGAGAGACAGCGGTCACGCAACGATTGGCAGCACTCTTGGGTGGATAGCACGAAGGGAAGGCGGACTGCGTGCCTCATCCTGGATTTGAGACCGTGGCTAAATCCAAAGCATGGTGAGACTGACCTCTGCCTGACTCAGCTTTTGAGCGGGCATGTGTGCTTTCAGTCCTACCTGCACAAGATTGGTAAGGCACCCTCCCCCAATTTTTGGCTTTGCCCAGAAGGGGAAGACAATGCCTGCCACACATTTTTTGAATGCAAAAACTAGGACAGGTTGCAACGGGACCTCTACAGGGCGACACTAGAGCTCACCCCGAATATTGTAGTTGCGGTGACGCTTGGATTGCTTGACAAATGAAACCATGTGGCACACTATGTTCGGTCAGTCCTTAAAGATAAAAGGAACTTAGGGCAGCCAGAGATGTCGAGACTGGGGAATTACTTGTCTAGGAATTGCTTTTCCCCCATCCTTTCCCACTCCAGCTTGAAGGCACCTCATGGCGTTACGAAACGAGACCTGACCGGAAGTAATGTGTCAAACGGTTTCAGGCTGTCTTCTTGGGTTACCAGGGGAGGTATTTAGTGGATAGTCTAGTTTCACGAGCATTAAAGCTTCACACTTAGCGCGTAAATGGAACTTGCCACCCAATCACAAAAAAAACCCATTCCAAGAATCTATTGCAGATTTCAAAACAATGTACGGTTTTACTGGGATGAGGAATTAGCCTTTCGCCCAACCTCCGTTCCGGCGGCATGGTTATTAATTTTGATTCTGTTCTCAGGTGCAGAAGACTTGCTTTCATCCTCTTACATCACCTCAAAGTAGTTTTAAATAGGAGCCAGTAGCAGGAATGCAGGAAATTTTACAGTTATTGCCATTACTCTGCACATAGCACTCCATCATTGGGAAACCAGTAAACCCAATGTATGACACCGAGTCCACTAACTATCATTTGTTCGTGGGGCTTAAGAAAAGGAGTCATGGAAACTGTGGGTTAGAGGAACAAAAGGACCCCTTCTTACTTCTCAACTGGGCTTGGAACCGTCTACGGTGGAGTTATTGCTTCTCCTGCAGACTAAATATGAAGTTCCTGAATATGTGTCATTTGTTTAAAGCTGATTTTAAAATACCTTTTATATACTTGTATTTATAATTAGATGTAAATTTTCAATGATTGATCTTTTAGGTACTGTAATGTTTCATACATTTTTCAAATCATTATTATTAAAAATTTCTCTTAAAACAGAGTGTCGCAATGACCCTATCTTGGAAACTATGTACCTATAAATAGGGTCAGTAACTGAAAGGCTAAGCAAAATTTTCAGACTAAGCTTGACTGGTAAAAGCTATGTTTGGTGTTGATTTAATTGCCTGATGATGCTCTTATGACCGAATAAGTGCTTTAGGTTATGACGCTTTTAGCCTCATTAAGGCATGATCAAGCAATTAAATCAACATCAAACATAACTCTTACTAGTTAGCCGTAGTCTGAAAAAACAAAAATTTATTTATTCAAAAACTCAATTGACAAAGATTAAGCTCTGAACGTAAACACAGAAAAATTTTGAGTACCATATCTTTTAGCTTTTACTCTTCCGAAACTTCGGTTCTGAACCATGGAGCATTTTTCCCGAAAAATATGGGTAAGGAGGATGAAATATGAGATAGTTTTATTAAATCTGCCATAAAATGCCTCAAAAATAATCTGCTCTAAAGCAGAATTTTGAACATTTCCCTTTCTAGTGAATTCTTATGAAAAAGGATATATTTAAAGCCATGGTTGTAGTTTAGTTACATTTCTAGCTATAATTTGATTTTGGGGATATGTTGCAAACATTTACTGTTGTATTTAATATGAAATTCAGAAATTTCAAATGTTCCCTTCAAGTAATATCATTGGATAGCTCTGTAAGAAATTTTCTTTGAACAATTCTGATGGATCTCATTGATATTGGCATCTACGAATTTGTTGATTCTTAAATTTTCTTTTCTGTTACATAAGCATCATATCCTTTGCTAAGATACATATTTGGGTCTTATCGTTTTTATGTCAAATATTTCTGAAGGACGTTAACGAAGTTGTATTATCAAATATCCTAAAGCATGGACCAAGTTGACATTATACTGCCTCATTATATTTGTTGTCACAGACCTTGAAACTTTTCCAAAAACAAAACAATAACTTTGATGAGCAATTTTTAAGTTAATATACCACGTCATAATCAAATGTGCTCCGAAAGACCACCACCATCAACCATCCCACATCACAATATTCACATATCGCCCTCAAGCACTTTGAGAACGAAGAACGTCTTTTCTATGTCCATAAATGTGATACGGTGGGAAACGATCAAACTTACGAAAACTTTGCACAAAACACAATGTCCTTTGCACATGGTATGCTAAACATGATAAAGTTTAATTACCTCCGGGGATAATAACTAGCTAATCATGACGAGCGCATCGAGTTATCCTGATTCAGCTGCTTCAACCCTTTCCCTTGTGAGCGAAGTATTTCTTTAGGTTGTGAGCTAGTCGCCACTATGTCATCTTTTCTAAGAAATTTTCGAAGTAATGTGTCCAAAATAGTTTGTCAGGACATTCCAGAAAAGCGTTCGTTTAATGCTAGAGACATAGACAATGCAGCCGTATACCGAACATGTATGAATATTTTTTGTATGTATAAATACTTCATTATAATGTTTTGGCTGCAGGCTAATGTAATTTTCTTCAAGCAACTTTATTATCCTTTTCAGAACTTTCTAAGTAAGATTGTATGTCAATAGTTCTCCTGGAAAAAAAAGTTAATGAAACCAAAGCTCTCCTCCGTTAAAATGAACGTCTCACCTACATTTAGCTTATAAACTGCTATACTAAGTCAGCATTTATACATATTTAAGCAATTTTCCATAATAAAAACAACAACAACAAAACACAAGCAACAGCAATGAGGATATAAAGTCATAAAATGAAATTTTCTTTGAAGGACATAGCACAACAACAATATAATCTAGAAATTAGACCATACTGGGGGACAGGAATGTAAAACATTGCCGCATCCTTCATAGTCTGAAATGAGAAACTGGTAAAGGATGGAATGAAAGTTTCGTTCATGATATTAAGGAAGCATAGGAAATTCCAAAGAAGCTGGACAGGATATGATGCATGTGTGTGAAGAGGAATATTCTTGCTGAAGGAATGATAGATATAAATAAGAGGTAGGATGCTACTTTCTTGAAAGTGAATGGAGTGGCTTATTTGATCACTGTCAATAAAGGTACGGTATGTAGTGGTCCAAACAAACATTTTGATTGAAATCTGCAAACTAGGTTATTTAAATACAAACAAGTCAAGTAGGCAGGAGTATGCTCCTGCCTGAAGCTTTTTGCATACAATCTTTGAAATTTAGACTCTTACCTTACGCAACTAATGTACAAACTGGAGACAACACTTCAACTATACGTACCCTAGTGAGAAAAACTTTGGATAAGAAAATTGATACGTCTAAAGTAATTGAAATAAAACGTTTTCCATTGCAGAATTGATTTAGGTGGTTATCTACTAATTTTCTTTCTTAACCTGTTTTTGAAATTTAAAAAACAAAACTCAAATATTTAGTTCGATTCTAAAATAAATCTAAAATATGTCCATGATTAACAAAAATTGTGGGAAAATGTTTTCGAACATACACATGCAGTTGAAACCACTCAGTTGGAAATAATGGGCGAAGCATAACTTTTCTGTAATTTTCAGATGAGAAATAACGGCGAAAGATTGGTTCGCATGTAACAAATACTCATAGTTACGGTTTCATTACTTAGCTTTTTGATGCGTTTAAGTTTGCCTAGCTTATTCGGAAATAAATTTCATGTAAATATAACTAAAACGCATAGAAAAACTGATGTTATTATCCGGTCCTTAGTAAGTTATTACCACGAAAAAGCATAGTCAATATCGTCCATACATTAAAATGAAAAGCAATTGTATACAATATTTGAAGACGATATTTTGAAGAAGATTCAATCGAGGATAAGGCTTGTTAAGGATGACCAAAAAAATCTAAAAGTGATCAAAAGATTGTTAACGTAGGAACTTAAGAATAATGCAAAAGTTGATTCGTTGGTCTCAGCTTCAAAAATATAATAATTCAATGGGAGCTTTCGTCAATAATGAAAAAAACAAAAAAAATAGCGCGAATGGTGTCCACTCTCGCGCTGTCCGAAATAACCAGCTTTTGAGTAAAATGAATTATACAAAAGGACTAAATTTCGCAAAGAAGCTCATAAATAAAGATGTAGAGTTTTGACACACTGCTAGATAAAAGAAACTCATGCTCTGCCCGTGCTGGGCCCGCTCACACAAAAGAACTTACACAAAACAAGTTGAGTAAGCAGGAGAGTGCTCCTACCAGAAGGTCTTTGTAACCACCCTAGGGTCCGAAACAAGCTTTCTAATAGCGAAAACCGCTGACTTGAATAATTCACCTAATACTTGGGTAAGAAATCGTTCAAATTTATGCAACGGACGCAGAGTTTTACTTCATAAGCACGTTGGAACCGCCATTTTGTTCCAGCTTAAATAATTTTTCTGAATGCTCGGCCGATTGAAGATATTCAAATTAAGCACTTTTCACTAAAGTTTCATGAAAACTGGAAGAAAATATAAGTAAATGGGTCAATTTGAAATATGTACCACCCATCAACACGTGTAATTGTTGTTGTAATACCACACAATGGAAAATTATGATCGGATTTTATGAGCATAAAAATCATATTAATCTGTATAATTGCTGGATTCTAAGAAGTTTAAATGCACCATTTTGATTTTATAAGAGGAAATATAAAATCTAAAAATCATACTATTACTAACGAAATTTCGTGAACTTAAATTTTTGAGGTATTTGTTCCTCTTATACGCATAAGGGCCCACCTCCATGTTTTTTTCAGATTTTTCGGCTCAAAGGTGTCCAATCGGGAGGGACGAGACACGAAATTTCTGTACATTTTGCCTCCCCTTGGAACCCCTGATGGACCAAATTACTTTTTAAATTCAGATTTTAAAAGTTCTGATCAAGACCTTTCATTTGATAACCCATTCAATGTCCTTTGATAAAAAAAATTTTTAGGGTGCTGCTTCGTCATAAAGGGAGAATTTTGAAATGTTCGGTAAGACCTAAACTTTTGAGTGATCACCACTTCTGACCTTTTCACAACGTTTTGGTTTTCTAGCATCTATAGTTTCTGAGAAAACTTGCTGTAACGCACGCGCAGACAGGTCACAAAACTAGTATGTATTTGTAAAAAAAATTATATAAAGACCTAAAAAGGAAGGGAAGGATCGAGGAAGGGGATCATTTTGAGAAATGAAAAAAAAGTTGTTTTCTCTATGCATGGCTGTTATATTTATCAAAAGAAATGATTATAATAATCGCCACAATTTCCTGGCTAACAAAATAAAGGAGAAAATTTCAAAGCAGACACCTAAAAATTACTATACAAAAACTATAAATGATTTTTAATGAACGAAAAAACAAACTAATTTGATAACCTAAACGGAAAAATATATGAAAGAAATCAAAAATTTGAATCACTACTTTCCAGGACGATCTCCGAGCGTTCGGCAAAGGACCGAAAAAAACTCCGCTGACTAACAGTCACTTTGGCTTTAGTTAACAAAAAACGAGTGAGTAAGTAGAAGAAAGCTCCTACCAAAAGGCCCTTGTAACCACCCTAGGGTTCAAAACAAGGTTTCTAAGAGCGTAAATCGGTGACTATTCATCCAATACTTGGGTAAAAAATCGTTCAAATTTATGCAATAGATGCAGTTTCCTTCATAAGGACGTTCCAACCGCCATTTTGATTGAGCATAAATAATTTTTCTGATTAAAGAAAGATATTCAAATTAAAAACTATTCCTTAAATTTTCATGAAAATTGGATGAAAAAGTGTCTAGGTCAGTTTGAAATATGTATCACCCATCAGCACGTGTTATTGTTGTTGTAATACCATTCAATTGAAATGGTTATAACTCACTTGCTTGTGAGCATCCTATTGCGAGGGCGGGGGATGGCACAAAATGTTGGTACTTTTCAGTTTCTAAAAGTTCTAATCAAGACCTTTCATTTGATATCCTACTCGACTACCTTTAATTCAAAAAATTTTTAAGAGCCACTTTGTTATAAAGGGAGACCCCCCTTAAAAAATTTTGAAATATTTGGTAAGATCTAAACTTTTGAGGGATCACCACTTCTGATATGTTCACAAAGTTTGAAAGCTCAAAACCACCATCTTAAGTTTCTGAGGAAGCTTGCTGTGACGCACGGACAGACAGACAGAAGGACGGACGGGCGGGCAGACAGACGGACAGACAGGTCGCAAAACTAATATGTCTTTTTAAAAAAAAATTTCAAAAAAACGAAAAATCAAAGACTGGCATTTTGCTTTTTCAATAATTCAATAAAAAAGTCATTAAAAAACTAGTTTCAATTCTCTTTTCTTTTTTTTCGTTTTTATAGTTTGTAAATTTCGACACTTGGCTATTTATACATTGTGCTGAGGCACCGAACATTTAATTCATTCATTTTCTCTCATTAATTGTTCACTGCTCTTTGATTTTATGTCAATTAAAACTGGTAGATACTATTAATTACTAACTATTATGCACTGTTAATTATTTCACTTCTTTCAATTTTCTTTTACCTTTCACTGCTTCCCGATTTCCAAGTTAATTGTATTATAATTTATATTACCATTTTTCTTAAATAAAATGCGATGAAACATTCTCTTAAATTCTTAGAGCCACCAATAAAACCCACGCTCGCGATCAACTCGTAATTAACGCTTTTTTCTTGAGATCCACTCGCAAATCAAGTTCAAACTTTTTTTTCTCTTTTCCCACCTCGAACATCAATCACTAACCTTCGCTAGTCTGTCAAATAACCGTCGTCACTAAAAACTGACTGCAGATTCCGCAACTCTTTTACCTAACTCCCCACCACTGGACAGAGGTAATGTGATTGAAGTTCAATACATTTCAATC